>OY731403.1:31178651-31525596 GCA_963425845.1 Sphenostylis stenocarpa
CTATATTTTACGAAATTATAGTCGTTTCATGGAGCATGCTAAAGACAACCACTTCCTAGCAGCAAAACATATTTTGAGATATTTGTAGGGAACTCAAAATTTTAAAAATTCTTATAAAGCTGGAGGAAATGTAGAATTACTTACTTGCCTATACTGATAGTGATTTTGTAAGGGATGTAGAAGATAGAAAGATCACATCTAGTTATGTTTTCAAATTGGGAGATGGTGTAATATCTTGGTCATAACAAAAATAACCAGTGGTTAACTTATCCACAACAGAAGCAAAGTTCATAGTAGCTGCATTTTGTGCTTGCCAATGTGTTTGGGTAACAAGAATTTTGGAACATCTAGATCACTGTCAAGAGGGAGCTACTGTTGTTTTTTTGTGATAATACTTCTATAATAAAGTTATACAAAAATACCGTCTTACATGGAAGAAGTGAACATATTGATGTCAGATTTAATTTTTTGAGAGATTTGTGTAATAATGGTGTTATTGAGTTGAACTATTGTAGTAGCGGAAAACAATTAACAGACATAATGACAAAGTCACTTAATGTTGATAGTTTTTAGTATCTACGGAGTACTTTGGGCATAGGGCATACTTGAAGAACCAAAAATAAATAGTTACAAGGAGCATATAGTATCAGGGAGAGTTTGTTCATAAACAATAAGGTTTTATTTGTTTGTTGCAGTTTAAATTTTGTACGTGGTTTAAATTTTGTACGTGGTTCACCAGATGTTAGTATATGGGTTTTATCTTCGTTAGTACGTGGAAATTTGGTAGTGTGTGCGAGTTATCTTTCCTATTTTCTAATTCGTCATATTGATGTAAGATTTCATTTTTTTGAGAGATTTGTGTAATAAGGGTGCTATTGAGCTTAACTATTACAGTAGCGGAAAACAATTAATAGACATAATGATAAAGTTACTTGAAGTTTATTGTAGAAGAATTATCACAAAAATAACACTAGCTCCTTCTTGACAGTGATTTAGATGCTCTCTTCTCAGCCAAACACATTGGCCAACACAAAATGCAATTGCTATGAATTTTTCTTCTTTTGGGGATAAGCTAACCACTGATTTTTTTTTTTTGTTCTTTTTATTTATGACCAAAATATTACACCATCTCCCAATTTGAAAACATAACCAAGCATGTTCTTTCTATCTTCTTGATCCCCTGCATAATCACTATCAGTATAGGCAAGTAATTCTACATTTCCTCCACCTTTATAAAAAATTCCAAAATTTTGAGTTCCCTGCAAATATCTCAAAATACGTTTTGCTGCTAGGAGGTGACTGTCTTTAGGATGCTCCATGAAGCGAGTAATCACACTAATTGAATGTGCAATATCTGGTCTAGTAGCATTCAGATACATAAGACTTCCTATAAGTCGTTTGAATAAAGTACCATGAACGTCTGCCTCTTTATCTGTTTTCAGTAACTTAATACCTGATGTTCACGTCCCTTAGAGACATAGTCTTATATGGTTGTTCTAAGTATACATCATCTTGCCCCATGTAAGAAGGTTGACTTGATATCAAGATAAATATTCCACCGTTTTGTGGCTGCTAATGCAACAATAGTTCTAATGGTTTTCGAACGAGCTACTGTCCAAAAATCTCGCTATAAATGAGTGTCCTCTACTTTTTCTATTGATCTGCCTTGAAATTTGTCAATCCCCTATCTCCTTCAATTTTGTCCTATAAATCCATTTGACACCTATAATTTTACAATGTTTGTAGGTGCAGATCCAGTAACATACAACCAAGCATCACATATTCAACATTGGAGAGATGTCATGGATGCTGAATTTTAAGTCACTCAAAGAAATGATACATGCGAGCTAGTTGATCCATCACCAAATTTCAAAATTATAGGTGTCAAGTGGATTTACAAGACAAAATTGAAGGAGACAGGGGAGATTGACAAATTTAAAGCCCGACCAGTAGTAAAAGGATACACCCAAGAAGAGGGCATCAATTATAGCGAGATTTTTGCACCAGTAGCTCATTTGGAAACTATTAGAATTGTTGTTGCATTAGCCGCCACAAAAAGGTAGAATATTTATCAGCTTGATATCAAGTCAGCCTTCTTACATGGTACAATCAATGAAGATGTATACTTACAACAACCACATGGTTATGTCTCTAAGGGATGTGAATATTAGATATACAAACTTAGAAAAACCTTATATTGTCTTAACAGGCTCCTAGAGCCTGGTACATGATAGCGTTGTCAAGGCACTATCAAACAATACTAGGTTCTCAAGATTATTTTGCAAAATAGTGGGATTAACCTAGGTCGAATCACAAAGACATAAACCAATTGTATTTTGTTGAATTATCACAAACTAATAAAAGAATTGGGGTGGGGAATTTTATCAAACAGTTTGTATGAACAAAAATTATAATAGCAGCAAAATTGAATCACGCTTAATGAAAATCCAATTCAAGAATCACAACTCCGCAGCAATCTCAATTAAACCGAATCCAATTACAACCTATTTCCGAATTAGGAACGAAAAATGCAATCACATTCTATGAATCCATTACCGTATTGAATCCAATACGTTGTTTAATAAATTCGAAAATAATTTGTATTTAATAATGCATTCACAATCGTGAAACAGCACAATTCAAAGCAAGAGATGAATTCGGATTTATACCTATTTTATGCGTTTTGCTTTCCTTGAATTGGTGTAACTTTGTAGTTCTCCATTTCAATCGATGATGTTGAACTAATGCGAACAAACAGTTGAATTGTTTTTATCGAGAGAGAAGAAAAGAAAGAGAAGATGAATAGTAGAAAGAGACTAGGAAGGTTCTCGTAATCTCTATTCTCAATTCTCCCCCAAAAAGAAAAAAACATCCCCGTAGACAAAGAACCTCCTCTCTTAATGTAAGCTGCAGAAGCTTACAGACATGATAATTGGGCCTAAACTAATGGGCTAACCCACTAATGAGTGTTTTTTTTCTTTTTTTTTAACAACTAATCAACTAAAACAATATACACAGGAAAATCTGTATAATCCTGCACAGGGCTGAGAATTTGTGAGCAAAATTCTACATCCTTAAAGTTTGAACTGGGTCTTTCGTCCAACAGAGAAGTTGCAGATCTTTTTCTTATCTTTCCAACGACACCAAGAACGTCCAAATCCAAGGTCTGTAGCTCCAGATATGGTCTGCGCAAGAAAACTGTACAAAACTGGAAAAAATACGAAAATTAACCAAAAATTACACTAATGTCTAAATTGACTTATTAAATCAAAACAAATCAAAAAAATAACAAAATAACATCAACACTAGCCTAAAATACTATAAACTAAACATAAAAGAACGAGTAAAAATGTATCTATCAAATACCCCCACACTTAAATCTTTGCCCTCCGGGCAAAACTTGAAAATTTTATACAAATATGAAGGAAAAACAAAAAGAAGTAATTCACAAAATTTCATAACTTTCTAATGATTTTTCAATGCATAGAAAAGAGAAAGAGAACAAACATTCCTAGAATCAAGGTAACAAACAATCTATAAGACATAATTGACATTTAAAGCCAGTAAGAGAACAAAATAAACCAAAGAATGATCCATTAATGACAGATCTCACAGGGAAGTGTTTGCACTCAATTCTCAAGTGTTTAGGGGCATATTTACACTCAACACATCATGAAAACTAGCACATCCAAGTTTTGACAAGCCTCTAATTTCAGCAACTTGAAACACATGCAAATTAAAGATCAAAAGGACTTTGTTTAGGTTGTAATGTGGCCAAGGTTAAGGTTAGATGAGAAAGTCATTTAGGCTTAGTAACCAAAGAGAAATGAGCAATGGGGAATGAGTTCAATAAGCATAAAGATTACCCCTAGAAACACCTCATAATTCCTATGGTGTGTCACTTATTTCCAATCAAAATATTTTTAACTTTTTTTTTTTTTTTTTTTTTTTCAAGCCACCAAATAACTCAATACTAACAAATCAATCCCTAGAAGCACCCCCACACTTATTAGAAACTCATTTCCAAAATAATTTCAAAGCTCTTTTAATCCCTAAGGTTATGGGTATCCTGGTTTTTCACTTTTTGGCTTGTAATGAGGTAAAATTCAAGGAAAGGGTATAAATGCTCAAAAGGGGACACAATGGAAAATATGCGAGGTAGGCTATTTGGCTAGTAGCTTAAGAAAGATGGCCTAAATCATATCAATAATGCATGTGAGCAAGAACTTTAAAAAGAGTCAAGACAATACCTAGAGTAATCTAGCAACATGAGTGAAACACACAAGAAAGAAAATGGTGTGGAATAAGATGTTCCAACCATGATAGGCCCAAATCTCACAAGGTTAATGTTACTGCCATCAAAGAATCAAACTCTAATTTTTATGCAACTTACTCGTACTCAATGAAAAAAATGACTCATATCAAGTAATGATACCTATCAACCAAAAATGATGAAACAACTTTCACAATTCATGCATGTAGAAATTAAAAAGAAAGCGAGGAAATTTATGAAACTACTAATTTCTATCTATCCATCAAGAAAAAATTACCACTCAAAACAGCAATTAAAAATAGAGAACTGAAACAGAATTTAGAATTAATAACAGAAATAGAACAGAAAATAGGAACAAAATTTATATACAGTAATAGAAACAAAATCAGAATACTAAAATATTG
Source organism: Sphenostylis stenocarpa (assembly GCA_963425845.1). Taxonomy (NCBI): domain Eukaryota; kingdom Viridiplantae; phylum Streptophyta; class Magnoliopsida; order Fabales; family Fabaceae; genus Sphenostylis; species Sphenostylis stenocarpa. The sequence continues at coordinate 31,183,329 of OY731403.1, forward strand.
TAACAACAAACAGTAAAAATAATGCAGAAACAACAAATAAATTCCTATCTAAAAACAACAAAAACATCCCCCCCACACTTAAAATCAACATTGACCTCAATGTTGGAATGATAGGGAAAGTGACAAAAAGAATCAATAACCATATCAGCACTATGTATCTCAAATCTCAACTAAAATAGGCTCCAATAAAGATAAATCAACTAAGTTTTGAGCCTTCTCTAATGGAATCTTTTCATGGAATATTTTTAACCGATGTCCATTGACTTTGAATGCTTTGCCGGTAGCCTCCTCTTGTATCTCAACTGCACCATGGGGAAAAACATTAGTAATAACAAAAGGTCCATCCCATCTAGATCGAAGCTTACCAACGAATCAATTTTAAGCGAGAGTTAAACAACAACACTTTTTGACCTATAGAGAACTCCTTTCTCAAAATCTGTGAATCATGAAATTTTTTTACTTTTTCTTTATATATCCTAGAGTTCTCATAGGCTTGTAGGCGTATCTCATCAAGCTCCCGAAGCTGAAGCTTCCTCTCCTGTCCAGCTCTGCTCAAGTGTCAAGTTGCAACTCTTCACCGCCCAATAAGCTTTATGCTCAATCTCCACCGGTAAGTGGCAAGCCTTACCAAACACCACACGGAATGGGGACATCCCTAATGGGGTTCGATAAGCTGTCCTTTGGGCCCAAAGAGCATCATCCAACATCCTACTCCAATCCTTCCTATGAGGGTGAACTAACTTTTGCAATAGATGTTTGACCTCTCTATTAAAAACTTCAGCTTGTCCATTAGTTTGAGGATGGTATGGTGTAGCAATCCTATGTGTAACCCCATACTTATGGAACAAAGTCTGTTATGATTCTATTGCAAAAATGGCTCCCCTGGTCACCGATGATAGCCTTAGGTATACCAAACCCGCAAAAGATATGAGTCCGCAGAAAATCGAAACAACTTTCGAATCATTAGTCTTGGTGGCCTTTGCTTCCACCCATCTAGAGACATAATCAACAGCAAGTAATATGTAAGAATAGCCAAAAGAAACAGGAAAAGGGCCCATGAAATCAATACCCCAAACATCAAAAATTTCACAAAATATGATAGGCTGCTGAGGCATCTCATGTCTCATAGTGATGGTCCCTCCTGCTTTCTGACATATCTCACAACTCATGGCAAATCTATGTGCATCTCTGAAAATGGTGGGCCAATAAAATCCACAATCCAAAACTCTCCTAGCTGTCCGTTGTGATCCAAAGTGACCACCTACGAGATGTACCATGACAAAAATGCAAAATATCCCGAAACTCATGGTCGGGAATACATCTGCGAATGATTTTATCACTACAAAACCTCCACAAATAGGGGTCATCCCAAACATAATATTTAGCATCACTTTTCAATTTATCTATTTGGGACCTAGAAGCATTTGGAGGTAAAGCGAAGCAACTAAATAATTTACAATATCAGCAAACCAAGGAAAAGTATCATGTATAAGCATCAAGTGCTCATCGGGAAAATCATCTCTAATAGGGAGAGGATCAATAACTCTCCCCTCTATCCTGCTCAAATGGTCTGCAACTAAATTTTCCGAACCACTCCTCGTCTCGATCCGAATGTCAAACTCTTGCGAAGTAACATCCATCCGATCAATCTTGGTTTAGCATCTGGTTTCTTCAACAGGAATTTCAAAGTTGCATGGTCAGAGAACACAATAATACTCGAGCCAAGCAAGTATGAACGAAATTTATCTATTGCAAATACAATAGCTAGAAGCTCTTTTTCAGTGGTGGTGTAATTAACTTGAGCTGCATCCAATGTGCGAGAGGCATAAGTTATGACGTGAGAAAATCTCCCAACTCGCTGAGCTAATACGGCTCCTAGAGCAAAATTGGATGCATCACACATGAGTTCGAAAGGAAGCTCCCAATTAGGCGGTTGTACAACAGGTGTGGTGGTAAGTCGCCTCTTCAGCTCCTGGAATGCTAGTTGACAAGGCTCATCAAAAACAAACTCTACCTCCTTTTGCAGAAGTTTGGACAGTGGCGAGTGCAATCTTGTCGAAGTCCTGGATAAATCTCCTATAGAAACCTGCATGTCCAAGAAAAGAACGTACTTCCACGCACGAAGCGGGGTAAGGTAGAGAAGCAATTATATCAATTTTCGCCTTATCAACTTCAATTCCTTTGTTGGAGACTAGATGACCCAAAACTATACCTTGTGTGACCATAAAATGACATTTCTCAAAATTCAACACAAGGTTAGTTTGGATGCATCTGTCTAACACCCTAGATAGACTCTCTAGACATGCATCAAATGAAGAACCATATACAGTAAAATCGTCCATAAACACCTCCATACAACACTCCAAAAGATCTGAAAATATACTTACCATACACCTTTGAAAGGTGGCCGGAGCGTTGCATAATCCAAATGGCATCCTAGTGTAGGCAAATGTGCCAAATGGACGAGTGAATGTGGTCTTATGTTGGTCCTCCGGTGCAATATGAACCTGCATGTATCCAGAAAATCCATCCAAAAAGCAATAATGGGATTTACCTGCCAACCTCTCCAACACACGATCAATGAACGGGAGAGGGAAATGGTCCTTGCGAGTTGCCTGGTTAAGTCTTCGGTAATCTACACAAACTCGCCAAGCTGTTTTGAACTCTTGTGGGGACCAACTCATCATCCTGGTTCCTCACCACAGTCATCCCAGACTTCTTTGGGACCACCTGCACAGGACTAACCCACTTACTGTCAGAAATCGGATAGATAATACCTGCTGCAAGTAGCTTAGTGACCTCCTTCTTCACAACATCTAAGATAGTTGGATTGAGTCTCCTTTGTGGCTGTCTCACAGGTCGGAACTCATCTTCCAATAAAATCCGATGCATGCATATAGCAGGACTAATCCCGGAAGGTCGGCAAGAGTCCAACCAATGGCTTTCCTGTGGTCTCTCAAAACCTGCAATAGTCTCTCCTCTTGATCAAACTCGAGACTGCTAGATATAATGACAGGAAGGTGTTGGTTGCCCTCTAGGTAGGCATACTTCAAGTGCGCAGGTAGAGGTTTTAGCTCTAATGGCGGCTGAATTGTAGAAGGTAATGGAGGTGGAGATGACTCAATAGATGATGATGATAACACATCTACTGATGTGGCTAAATCTGCTTGTACTGAAATAGCACAACTAATCTCTCGCACAAATAGCACACATAGATGAATCATCACAAGTACATGAGGGGTCGGTGAAATCGGATAAATCGGCTAACAACTCATCATTAAAATTTGTACAAGTCATTAACAAGTAAATCAATAACATCCAAACTAAAAACGAGTGGTCCTCTGTCGGATGTCTCATAGCATCAAATATGTTGAAATGTAACGAGACTATCACCAAACTCCATGGAGAGAGTCCCTGCATGCACATCTATCTTTGTACGTGCTTGTCCTTAGGAAAGGTCTCCGAGGATCAATGTGGCATGGCTGGATGACTCATCCTCCATCTCCAGAATGTAGAAGTCCGTGGGGAAAAGAAGGTCCTCAACCTTCACCAACACGTCTTCCACTACTCCAAGGGGCTGTATAGTGCTCCTGTTTGCCAGCTGAATGACTATACCTGTAGGAATCAAATCTCCAATCTGCAATGATCTAAACACGAGATGCGGGCATAACATTAATTGAAGCACCTAGATCTAACATGCAACTAGTGAAAATTTTTTCTCCTATGGTACAAGGAATAGTAAAAGTGCCGGGATCTTTGCACTTTTGTGGCGAGATCATGGAGTAGATCCTGGGAATCAATGATGATACATTTTTCTTTTGGAGTAATGCTGAACCATTTCTCCCCATATTCACTCTCTCATCACCCTTCGAGCTTCCTCTTGTTGGTACATAATTCCTTAAGAAATTTTGCATATTTTGGAATTTGTCGGATGGCATCAAGGAGAGGAATGTTGACTTCCACTTTCTTGAACATATCCAGCGAGCTCACCATCAACTTCTTTCTTCTTTACTTGTTGGCCTGCTTGGGAAAGGAAGCGAAATCTGTTTTTCAACTCGCTACATCACCATTATTTTCTATTGTACCTACAAAAGAAAAACCAGAATCCAGTGCTTGCAACTGTTGGTTGTTGGACTGGTTGAAGCTCCTTTCCACTCCTCAAGGTAATAGCACTCACATTCCCTTTTGGATGGGGGACTGTTTGAGAGGGCAGATTGCTAGAACCTTGAGACTGCATCCGATTTACTGTGTGGCTAGGCTGTCCAACCTGAATCTTCAAATCTTGGATCGTTGCGGTCATATTCTGCTGAAACTGCAAGTTGTGGGTTGCCATTTGGTTTATCATCTCCTGGAATGTAGGCTCATTTTTTTGTGCGGGAGGCGACTGTTGTTGCTGTTGTTGCTTGACTGGAGGAGGTTGATATTTACCGAGTAGGTTGGAATGAAGGCACTTGTTGATGTTGTTGTTGCCCCCATTTCGGGTTTGGATGATCTCTCCAACCTGGGTTGTATGTCCGGGAGTATGGGTTATATTGTTGTTGTTGTGGAGGTCTATATTGCGACTGTTGGTTGGTGTAAATTCTAGCAACATTAGCATTTGTTTCTTGTAAAGTAGGGCATGCATCCGTTGGATGTTCAATGGCAGACACAAATGCCACAAACTCCGGTTGTTGGACATGCATTTGCGGCACTCACCTGTTGTTGGCCAATTGCTAAATGCCTCACCATGGTGGTCAACTCATTAATCTTGTTCTCCAACCTTTGATTATCTGCAGAAAAAATAGATGTTGAATCAAAACCAGAAATAGAACTAGAGTCAACTTGCTACCTCATTGACTCCTTTGATTGCTCCTCTAAATCCGAACTGTTGAGTGTTGGCTGCCATGTTTGAAATCAATTGTCTTGCAGCATTTGGTGTTTTGTCCATTAATGCTCCTCCACTAGCTGCATCTAACATGCACCTGTCCATCAAAGTTAGTCCCTCATAGAAATATTGGATTAATAACTGCTCACTAATTTGATGGTGTGGACATGTTGCACACAGACTTGTTAAATCTTTCCCAATATTCATATAGAGTCTCTCCATTCAGCTGCCTAATGCCACAAATTTCTTTTCTAATGGCTGCAGTTCTAGAGGCAGGGAAGAACTTTTCTAAAAATAGCCTCTTCATTTCTTTCCAAGTAGTGATGGTTGATGGAAGAAAGTATAACCAATCCTTAGCAATTCCATCCAAAGAGAAAGGAAATGCTTTCATTTTGACATGATCTTCGAGGCACTCCTTGAGGTCTCATGGTGGAACACACTACATGGAATTCCTTCAAATGCTTATGGGGGTCTTCACCTGAAAGTCCATGGAACTTTGGCAGCAAATGTATAAGTCCAGATTTAAGTTCATAACTTGTCCCATGTTCAGGATATTGAACACACCAAGGTTGATAAACAACATTAGGTGTAGCCAACTCCTTCAATGTAAGCTCACGGTTATCGGTCATATTATCAAATTCAGATTCAGATTCGGATGCAGATTCGAGATATAGAAGAATAGGAACGGAAATCAAAAGGAAAATTATCAACAGAATTTATAGAATTACCAGAATGAACAATACTATTGCCACTATTATGACTAGCTCTCAACCTATGAAATGTTCTTTCTATCTCAGGATCAATTTCATGCAATATTCCAGGATTGCTTCGAGTCATACAAATAAGAACATATACAAGGTTGTCAGCCAAAAGTCAAAAATCAACATAAAGTCAAAAGTGAAAAAAAAAAAAATCAATACTACACTATATAGGACCCTATAACATGTAAAACAGTACTAGATGAATTTTTCAAAGAAAAAAAAATTATTCTAACACCAAATCATCATTTCATATCATTTTTCCTATTTTCACGTAAAATGACCAAAATACCCCTATGTAAAAATTTATAAAACTATATGCAGATGAAAGAATTTCGCAATTTTGAGCCTAGCTTACTCCCAAAGGGAGTAAGTTTGCTTAGAATCACGTCTTACCCTTGTAGACCAAATTTCAGCCCAATCGGCTAAGAAATGAAAATTCCTGGGTAGGTTCCAACAAGATTAGTTTTTCTGCTTGCTATTGTTTGTTCTATTTTTCTGTACGAGACTAAAACAACAACAACAATTGGCTTCCTGCAGGGGTTAGTGACTAATACAATAGCAAAACAGATACAGAATACAGAAAACAGCAGACAACTCCTAGTTCTAAAAACAAGCTCAGATTATTACAACAACAACAGATTGTTAGACAACAATTACGAGAAAACAAAGATTCCTACAGAATTGAATTATTTACACAAACAGCTACTATGCTGGGGCAAAACAACATAATGAATGGCTTATGTCCCCGGCAGCGGCGCCATTTTGATAGCGTTGTCAAGGCACTATCAAACAATACTAGGTTCTCAAGATTATTTTGCAAAATAGTGGGATTAACCTAGGTCGAATCACAAAGACATAAACCAATTGTATTTTGTTGAATTATCACAAACTAATAAAAGAATTGGGGTGGGGAATTTTATCAAACAGTTTGTATGAACAAAAATTATAATAGCAACAAAATTGAATCACGCTTAATGAAAATCCAATTCAAGAATCACAACTCCATGAAGCAATCTCAATTAAACCGAATCCAATTACAACCTATTTCCGAATTAGGAACGAAAAATGCAATCACATTCTATGAATCCATTACCGTATTGAATCCAATACGTTGTTTAATAAATTCGAAAATAATTTGTATTTAATAATGCATTCACAATCGTGAAACAACACAATTCAAAGCAAGAGATGAATTCGGATTTATACCTATTTTATGCGTTTTGCTTTCCTTGAATTGGTGTAACTTTGTAGTTCTCCATTTCAATCGATGATGTTGAACTAATGCGAACAAACAGTTGAATTGTTTTTATCGAGAGAGAAGAAAAGAAAGAGAAGATGAATAGTAGAAAGAGACTAGGAAGGTTCTGTAATCTCTATTCTCAATTCTCCCCCAAAAAGAAAAAAAAACATCCCCGTAGACAAAGAACCTCCTCTCTTAATGTAAGCTGCAGAAGCTTACAGACATGATAATTGGGCCTAAACTAATGGGCTAACCCACTAATGAGTGTTTTTTTTCTTTTTTTTTAACAACTAATCAACTAAAACAATATACACAGGAAAATCTGTATAATCCTGCACAGGGCTGAGAATTTGTGAGCAAAATTCTACATCCTTAAAGTTTGAACTGGGTCTTTCGTCCAACAGAGAAGTTGCAGATCTTTTTCTTATCTTTCCAACGACACCAAGAACGTCCAAATCCAAGGTCTGTAGCTCCAGATATGGTCTGCGCAAGAAAACTGTACAAAACTGGAAAAAATACGAAAATTAACCAAAAATTACACTAATGTCTAAATTGACTTATTAAATCAAAACAAATCAAAAAAATAACAAAATAACATCAACACTAGCCTAAAATACTATAAACTAAACATAAAAGAACGAGTAAAAATGTATCTATCAGTACAGTAGGTTGGGGTTTATCTTGCAGCTAATGATTTTTTAAAATGCCCACATGAACACACTTTACTTGTGAAAGAAGGAGAAAGGTGCACTCTTAATTGTTTGTGTTTATGTAGATGATTGATATACACAGATAATCATGAATCAATGTCTCTAGAGTTTAAAAGTATGATGATGAATGAGTTTACTATGAGTGACTTAGGCAAGATGAGATATTTGCTAGGCATTGAAGTTTTGCAAAGCTGTGATGGAATTTTTATTGGACAGATGAAATATATCAGGAATATGTTACAGATTCCATATGTTTGACTGTAATTTAGTTAAGAATCGTATTGTTCCAGGTATTAAGTTGCTGAAAAGAGACAAAAGGAGCAAAAGTTGATAGTACATTATTCAAACGAATTATAAGAAGCCTTATGTATCTAAATGCTAATAGACCAGATATTGCACATTCAATTTGTGTGATTAGTCGTTTCATGGAGCATGCTAAACACAATCACTTCCTAGCAGCAAAACATATTTTCAGATATTTGTAGGGAACTCAAACTTTAAGAAATTTTTATAAAGCTGGAGGAAATGTAGAATTACTTACTTGCCTATACTGATAGTGATTATGTAAGGGATGTAGAAGATAGAAAGAACACATCTGGTTATGTTTTCAAATTGGGAGATGGTGTAATATCTTGGTCATAACAAAAATAACCAATGGTTAACTTATCCATAACAGAAGCAGAGTTCATAGTAGCTGCATTTTGTGCTTGCCAATGTGTTTGCGTAACAAGAATTTCGGAACATCTAGATCGCTGTCAAGAGGGAGCTACTGTTGTTTTTTTGTGATAATGCTTCTATAATAAAGTTATACAAAAATACAGTCTTACATGGAAGAAGTGAACATATTGATGTCAGATTTAATTTTTTGAGAGATTCGTGAAATAATGGTGTTATTAAGTTGAACTATTGTAGTAGCGAAAAACAATTAGCAGATATAATGACAAAGTCACTTAATGTTAATAGTTTTCAGTATCTACGAAGTACTTTGGGCATATGGCATACTTGAAGAAGCAAAAATAAATAGTTACAAGGAGCATATTGTATAAGGGAGAGTTTGTTCATAAAGAATAAGGTTTTAATTCTTTGTTGCAGTTTAAATTTTGTACGTGGTTTAAATTTTGTACGTGGTTCACAAGCTGCTAGTATGTGGGTTTTATCTTTGTTAGTACGTGAAAATTTGGTAGTATGTGCGAGTTATCTTTCCTATTTTCTAATTCGTCATATTGATGTAAGATTTCATTTTTTTGAGAGATTTGTGTAATAAGGGTGCTATTGAGCTTAACTATTACAGTAGCGGAAAACAATTAATAGACATAATGACAAAGTTACTTGAAGTTTATAGTTTCCAGTATTTACGGAGCACTTTGGACATGCTTGAAGAACAAAAAATAAATTGTTGCAAGGAGCATAAAGTTTAAGGGAGGGTTTGTTCACAGAGAATAAGGTTTTATTTGTTTGTTGCAGTTTAAATTTTATACGTGGTTCAAATTTTGTACGTGGTTCACAAACTGTTAGTACGTGGGTGGGTGTTATCTTTGTTAGTACGTAGGAGTTTGTTAGTATGTGGGAATTGTCTTTCCTATTTTATTGTTCATATAATTAGTTTCTTTATTTTAGGAAGATAAAATTTTTTATGTCGTTTAAATTTTGTACGTAGTTCACATGGTATTAGTACATGGGTGTTATCTTTGTTTGTATGTGTGAGTTTATTAATATGTGGAAGTATCTTTCCTATTTTCTAGTTTATCAGTTGTAAAGCTAAATCTATATATTTAGTTTCTTTATTTTACGAAGATAATAGAACCAAGTTTTTAAAAAAAAAATGAAATCTCATATCAATCAGTATGTTTACTTCTTCCATGTAAGACTGGATTTTTGGATAATTTTATTGTAGAAGAATTATCACAAAAATAACACTAGCTCCCTCTTGACAGTGATTTAGATGCTCTCTTCTCAGCCAAACACATTGGCCAACACAAAATGCAACTGCTATGAATTCTGCTTCTTTTGTGGATAAGCTAACCACTAGTTGTTTTTTTTTTGTTCTTTTTATTTATGACCAAAATATTACACCATCTCCCAATTTGAAAACATAACCAAACGTGTTCTTTCTATCTTCTTGATCCCCTGCATAATAACTATCAGTATAGGCAAGTAATTCTACATTTCCTCCACCTTTATAAAAAATTCCTAAATTTTGAGTTCCCTGCAAATATCTCAAAATATGTTTTGCTGCTAGGAGGTGACTGGCTTTAGGATGCTCCATGAAGCGACTAATCACACTAATTGAATGTGCAATATCTGGTCTAGTAGCATTCTAGTAGCATTCAGATACATAAGGCTTCCCATAAGTCGTTTGAATAAAGTACCATGAACGTCTGCCCCTTTATCTGTTTTCAGTACCTTAATACCTGATGTTCACGTCCCTTAGAGACATAGTCCTATATGGTTGTTCTAAGTATACATCATCTTTCCCCATGTAAGAAGGTTGACTTGATATCAAGATAAATATTCCACCATTTTTTGGCCGCTAATGCAACAACAGTTCTAATGGTTTTCAAATGAGCTACTGTCCAAAAATCTCGCTATAAATGAGTGTCCTTTCCTTTTTTCTTTTGATCTGCCTTTAAATTTGTCAATCCCCTATCTCCTTCAATTTTGTCTTATAAATCCATTTGACACATATAATATTACGAAATTATAGTCGTTTCATGGAGCATGCTAAGGACAACCACTTCCTAGTAGCAAAACATATTTTGAGATATTTGTAAGGAACTCAAAATTTAAGAAATTCTTATAAAGCTGGAGGAAATGTAGAATTACTTACTTACCTATACTGATAGTGATTTTGTAAGGGATGTAGAAGATAGAAAGATCACATCTGGTTATGTTTTCAAATTGGGAGATTGTTTAATATCTTGGTCATAACAAAAATAACCAGTGGTTAACTTATCCACAACAGAAGCAGAGCTCATAGTAGCTGCATTTTGTGCTTGACAATGTGTTTGGGTAACAAGAATTTTGGAACATCTAGATCACTGTCAAGAGGGAGCTACTGTTGTTTTTTTGTGATAATGCTTCTATAATAAAGTTATACAAAAATACATTCTTACATGGAAGAAGTGAACATATTGATGTCAGATTTAATTTTTTGAGAGATTTGTGTAATAATGGTGTTATTGAGTTGAACTATTGTAGTAGCGGAAAACAATTAGCAGACATAATGACAAAGTCACTTAATGTTGATAGTTTTTAGTATCTACGAAGTACTTTGGGCATAGGGCATACTTGAAGAACCAAAAATAAATAGTTACAAGGAGCATATAGTATCAGGGAGAGTTTGTTCATAAACAATAAGGTTTTATTTGTTTGTTGTAGTTTAAATTTTGTACGTGGTTTAAATTTTGTACGTGGTTCACAAGCTGTTAGTATGTGGGTTTTATCTTTGTTAGTACGTGGAAATTTGGTAGTATGTGCGAGTTATCTTTCCTATTTTCTAATTCGTCATATTGATGTAAGATTTCATTTTTTTTGAGAGATTTGTGTAATAAGGGTGCTATTGAGCTTAACTATTACAGTAGCGGAAAACAATTAATAGACATAATGATAAAGTTACTTGAAGTTTATAGTTTCCAGTATTTATGGAGCACTTTAGACATGCTTGAAGAACAAAAAATAAATTGTTGCAAGGAGCATAAAGTTTAAGGGAGGGTTTGTTCATAGAGAATAAGGTTTTATTTGTTTGTTGCAGTTTAAATTTTATACGTGGTTTAAATTTTGTACGTGTTTCACAAGCTGTTAGTACGTGGGTGGGTGTTATCTTTGTTAGTACGTGGGAGTTTGTTAGTATGTGGGAGTTGTCTTTTCTATTTTCTTGTTCATATATTTAGTTTCTTTATTTTAGGAAGATAAAATTTTGTATGTCGTTTAAATTTTGTACGTAGTTCACATGGTGTTAGTACATGAGTGTTATCTTTGTTGGTACGTGTGAGTTTATTAATATGTGGAGGTATCTTTCCTATTTTCTAGTTCATCAGTTGTAAAGCTAAATCTATATATTTAGTTCCTTTATTTTACGAAGATAATAGAACCAAGTTTTTTTTAAAAAAAAAAATGAAATCTCACATCAATCAATATGTTTACTTTTTCCATGTAAGATTGGATTTTTGGACAATTTTATTGTAGAAGAATTATCACAAAAATAACACTAGCTCCTTCTTGATGCATTCTGTCTGTGTGTGTGCTAGATTTCAGGCTTGTTCAAAAGAATCTCACCTAATTGCAGTAAAACATATTTTAAAATATTTAAAAGGAACTATTGGTTTTGGTTTATGGTATCCTTCTAATGCTTGTACTAGTTTAATAGGATATTCTGATGTTGATTATGGTGGATGCAAAATTGATAGGAAAAGTACTAGTGGGACATGTCATTTGTTAGGTTCATCCTTAGTATCGTGGCATTCTAAGAAACAAGCTTGTGTTGCTTTATCTACCACTGAAGCTGAATATATTGCAGCTGGTAGTTGTTGCGCTCAAATTCTGTGGATGAAACAACAGTTAGAAGATTATAGTATATTTTTAAATGACATACCTTTGATGTGTGGTAATACGAGTGCAATTAATCTTACTAAGAATCCAGTAATGCACTCTAGGACTAAGCACATAGAAATTAGGCATCACTTTTTGAGAGATCATATCAGCAAAGGGAACTGTAAAATAGAATACGTTGATACAAAGCATCAATTAGCAGATATTTTTACTAAGCCTCTACCCAAAGATAGATTTTATGATCTTAGAAGAGACTTAGGGATATTAGAAATAGCTTAAATTCTGCTTATTGAGACAGTTTTTGGATGATTGTAATGATAAAATTCATTATATAGGATGTTCATAGCTTATCATGTGTTAAAACCTCAAAAATATGATGTACTCTCTGGAATAATCGATTAATTGGAGTTATAATCGATTATTTGCATCCAAAACACTCAAAACAGGGCATTCCTCTCTGGATTAATCGATTAATTCGATAATTAATCGATTAAATACAGAATTAATCGATTATCTGCTCAATTTAATCGATTAAATGACTCTGGCATTGGTTTAATCGATTAATCTGAGTTTTAATCGATTAAACCTGGCAAGTTTGGCTTCCTAGCCGTTGCCAACGGATCTCTTGACCTATATTCACTTCCATATGACCGTTGGACATGCTTGATTATAAATAGGGGCCTCCATATCACTTCTACTCACTTCTATCTCTTGAAATCAAGCTTTCTTACCTTATTCTATATAAATTGCCCTCTTCTCACTACACTTAGCTTTCTAAATCTTCTTGTTATTCTTCTAATCTTTCAATGGTCTCATCTTCTCGTGCTAAGATCCCTACTAGAAGAAGATCTGCACCCTCATCTCATCCCCGTCCTAATTCTGTAGAAGGATGGATTTCTGATACAGATGGCCAACAAGAATTTCTGACCTACTGGAAGGAACGTGCTATTATTTCTCCTAAGTTTCTTATTAGTGAGCAATTCATCAATAGGGAATTCAATTTTCCCAACCTTCTTGAAATTCAAGGAGTTCTTCCCTTCATCCAAATGCAAGGTACGTATTATCCTGACCTTGTTAGGGTATTTTACTCTAGATTTAAATTTAGAGATCAAATTGCTACCTCTAGAGTAAAAGGCGTCACAATTATTCCCGACGATGATATTTGGAAAAACGTCGCTCACTTTCCAATTAGAGAAGATGCTATTAACATTTCTGGTGAGCTAGATGATTTTGACAGGTTCTTAGCTTACCGTTCTTTTCTGCGAAATCCCACCATGGAGATTGGGCGTCTCCATCTTGCTGGACCTCTAAAGAAGGAGGAACGCATGATTCTACATCTAATTGTCTGGATCCTCTGTCCTCAGGCTACAAATCATGCTCAATGTTCTTCAATTGATCTTAGGATTATTCATGACATAATGAATAATGAGACCTTAGATTGGGGCGTTCTTGTCACCATGACTATGTTAAAAGCCAAACGTCATCCCACCTTCAAAATTCCATATGCTCTCCTTGTCTCTCGGATTCTTGAATACAAAGGAGTCAATGTCGAAGGTGAACAAATAACTTGAATCGCATGCTTGACAGCACATTAATCCAACTACAAATGGTGCGTGTCAATGCCATTTATGTTCACAAGGATGACGTTCCAAATCAAGGTGATGATAATGAAGATTCTGATGAAGATATGCCTCCTGCTGCTGAGTTTCCCTCTGATCAAATCCAAAGTGTTGGAACTTCCTCTACTCATCATGAAACCCGACAATCCATGGAAGACATGTTATCAGACATGAATCAGAGAATGCAGTCATTCTTCACTCTTTCTGGAGTACGGCATGAGGAAATAATTTGTCGTATATCTGATGTAGATGATAAAGTGTGTCGTTTAGAAAATAGATTTGATGCACACTTTCATAGTGATGATAGTGAAGAATTTTAAATTTGTTGTTATTTCTTATATTGTAATGAATGCTTTTCTTTGAAATAAAATGTGATGTTTTGTTATTGCTTTGATTGAGGGGGAGTTTTCTCTAAATTATGCATATTTTGAGGGGGAGCTCTTATGTTTGTAATAGATGAATTATTTTTTATTCTAATCAAAATAGGGGGAGAAAATATTTAAAGACTAATATGATTGTTTTTAAATATTATCTGGTATATTATCTGGTATATTATCTGGTATGTTTAATGTGTTTGTTAGTATGACAGATAAAACAGGTTATTACAAGGCTTTAAAAAGATAATTTTGATCATCATCAAAAAGGGGGAGATTGTTGAACATTCAAGGACTTAATGTTGCACTTGATGGACATGAAGATTGTTGATTTTGATAATGATTCAAGAACTCAAAGACTTAGAGTGTTGAAGACTTGTTTTGTATTGTAATAACTCTGTTTTAATTAGATTGAGTCTGTAATATTAGAGTTTGAGATAGCCGGTACATAGTCTGCACCTTAGAAGCTTCAAAAAGCTCAAATTTATCATCCAGGCTCGGCTTTAATCGATTAAATAGGGAAATAATCGATTAAAACAGTGAGAAAAACCATTTTCTGTATCTGCTCACTGGTTTAATCGATTAAACCACCTGTTAATCGATTAACAGGCCTGTTAATCGATTAACAGCCCTTTTAATCGATTAAAATAGTGTGTTTTGGGGTTCTGTTGATTTTGGCTCTATAATAATCGATTAATACTTCATTTAATCGATTATTTCAGTCAGATTTTGATTTTTAACTTCAAATCAACCCTATTTTCGAAAACCCTTTTCCCAAGAACCCTAATTTCGAAATTCCCAATTCCCAAACCCTAATTTCTCTACTTAAGCTTCTCTATGGCACTCAGAAAAAAAAGAACAACCTTTTTCATACAAAAGTTAAGTGCTGTGAGTGCCAGAGAACTGTTTGTTGCAAGAAAAAGGGACTTTTGGAACCTGGTGTGGGCTAGAAGCGATAAGAATCACTAAGTGAAGTTCTTAGTGGATTGTGTGTTGTGCCGTCTCTAGGGAAAGTTGTTCTTCATCTCTTGTGGATTTCAAGAGAGGTGTTTTCGTATCTTTATCTTTTCCATTGTAATTTGTTTGTAACAACTTGATTATAGTGACACCGTTAATCCTCTGTTTGAGTGATTAGCAACTGGACGTAGGATATTTTGATCCGAACCAGTATAAATCTCCTGTGTAAGATTCTCTTCTCTTCTCTATTTACATTTAGACAGTTTTTAATCGGTAAAATTTGGGGAAAATTTTGAAAACCTAATTTTTATTAAGAAACCAATTCACCCCCCCTCTTAATTTTTTTCCGACCACGCGAACATTCCGCTGCGCGATTCTAACACGAGGATCCATCAAAGAACATAGTCCATGCATCATCTTTGAGTTCTTCGTGTTGGATATGCATGATATGTTCATCTGGAAAATCGTCTTGTAGGGATTGATATTTGTTTTCCATCTGTGTGCTAGGTAGTCTGCTAGGGAAACTACCTTTGATATCTTTTTGGTTGACATAGACGATGTCAAATTCTGAGAGGAATACTTGCCACCTAGCTATTCTTCTGGTCAGGACGGGTTTTTCAAACAGGTATTTGATTGGGTCCATTTTGCAAACCAACCAGGTCGTATGTCTAATCATATACTGCCTGAGACGTTGAGTTGCCCACACCAATGGACAACATGTTTGCTCTTTATTTGCTGAGGTAGTATATGGTTTGCTCTTTCTTTCCCGTATTGTCTTGCTAACCAAGCACACATCCCATAGACTCATCGAGTACCGATAGATAAAGAATAAGAGGTTTTCCTTCAATGGGCGGCACCAATATTGGTGGATTGGTTAAGCATGACTTAATTTTCTCGAAAGCTTGTTGGCAATCCTCATTCCAAACCGTTGGTTGATTTTTACACAACAGTTTGAAGATGTGTGCACATTTGTTTGTGAGTTGTGCAATGAACCTTGCTATGTAGTTGGTTCGTCCCAAAAACCCTCCGATCTCCTTTTCAATTTCCGGTGGGGGCATTTCCAAAATTGCCTTAGTTTTGTCGAGGTCTACCTCTATCCCTTTTTGGTGACGATAAACCTAAGGAGTTTACTTGACCGTACTTCGAAAGTACATTTAGCCGGGTTTAGCTTTAGTTGATACTTCGAAGTCGATCGAATAATTTTCTCAAATATAAAATGTGGTCTATTTCGTTCTTGGACTTGGTAATCATATCATCCACATAAACTTCTATTTCTTTGTGGATCATGTCAAGGAATAACATTACCATGGCCCTTTGATAGGTAGCCCTTGCCGTCTTGAGTCCGAAAGGCATGACTCGGTAATAGAACGTTCCCCATGGTGTGATAAAGGAAGTTTTTTCTCTATCTTTGACGACCAACTTAATCCGATTATACCCTGCGTATCCGTCCATGAAGGAATAGAGTGTGTTCGTGGCAGTGTGATCCACCAATGTGTCGATACGTGGTAAGGGAAAATCATCTTTTGGACTTGCTCGATTTAGGTCCCTGTAATCCACACACACTCTGATTTTTCCATTCTTTTTCATGACTAGCACGATGTTTGTCAACCATTCAGGGTATTTGGACACAATCAGGAAATTAGCATCCAACTATTTTTGTACTTCCTCCTTAATCTTCAAGGACCAGTCGGGTTTCATCCTTCTGAGTTTCTGCTTTATTGGCCGGAAACCCTCTTTCAGAAGTAATTTATGCTCCACTATGCTTGCGTCGAGTCCAGGCATGTCATGGTAAGACCAAGTGAATACGTCCACGTATTCTTTCAATAAGTGTATTAACCCTTCCTTGATGTCACTATCAATTTGGGTGCCGATATTTACTTTCTTTTTATCATCTCCCTGTCCCAAATTGACAACTTTTGTTTCTTCTTGATAGGGTTGTATGGAGCGAGCTTCTTTTTTAAACACTTGTTGGATTTGATGAAGACATATAAAGTATCATTATTCTATTTGTGCGTGTGTAGGTAGATAGGTTATAGGTACAAAATTTAATCTCTTGATAATTACAATATATCTTGTGATAGCGCCTACAACTCGTTGCATATCATAGAATTTATCATACTTCATGAAAAACCAACCTTTAAGCTTTGAAAGAACAAACTGAGTTTTTTAATTTGTTAAAAAGTAGTTTTAATATGTTAAAATCACTTAAAATAGTAAAATGTATATATACAACTGATATTTTAATTGATTAAGCCATAAAATCAACAGATAAAAAGGTTTTTGATGGTTTTTCCATGTTAAGGGTTTTGCAATATTAATCTGTTAAATTGATAAATCAATAGATTAAAATGTTCTAAGTCATAATTCATGTTTTGAGTACCTCAGGTTTTTAGTATGTTAAAATGAGTTTTAATCTATTAAAACAAAGAGCTACCATTTTTCCTTCTAGCAATTTTAATCCATTAAAAGCTCGAATTAACCGATTAAAATAGTTTTAAATGAAATCAATCGATTAAAGCATCATTTTAATCAATTAAAACTATCAATTTTTCTCTTTTACTCTATAAATATAGTTTTAATTTCTCTTTTAAAACACATAATTTGGAAATCGATTAAAAATAATATTTGAGCTCTCATATTCGTGTGTTTTTCTGAGCATTCATACACATTCATATCATAAGGCGCTTTGATCAAGATTGTTGAAAGATCTTCAAGAGAGGAAGTTATATGTTAGGAAATTTTCTTCTGGACTTCTGTATTACAAAAAGCTACTGTCCAGGTTTATCTTTTCCAATACTTGTATGAATTTTGATTATGTAGATTGGGTTTGAATCTGCATTGGTTACAGTGACTGGGTTTGGTTGTTGGGTGGTTTTCAAGAGTCTATCTTGTGGTGTTGTAAGGTAGATCTTGGGGTAGATTGGTTTGTATCTACTGGTTTGTATTTTCACTTGGTTTTAGTGGAACTTGACAGGTTTGTCAAGAACTGGATGTAGCTCTTGGAAAGAGTGAACTAGTATAAAAACTCTTGTGTTGTATTTCAGCATTTCTCTCGTTTCATTTCTGTTTTATATTCTTGCCTTGTTAAAAACCAAATCTGCCTAATAAAAGATTGAATAAAGATTAATCATTCTTCCACAAAGAAAGCAATTTTGAAAAAGGTTTCAAAGTTCAATTCACCCCCCTCTTGAACTCAACCATTAATTCTTACAGTTGGTATCAAGAGCTAGTTCTTGTAAGTTACTCAAGAATTCGGTCCAAGAAAGTTTAAATGGTTGAGGGAAAGATGACTTTTTCTGAAGGGGCCTCCATCAATAGGCCTCCTCTATTTTCTTGTGTGAATTATCCCTTCTGGAAGGCTAGAATGAAAATCTTTATTGAATCTCTTGATAGGGGTATTTGGGATACAATTGTTAATGGTCCTTTCAAACTAACTCATATAGTGGATGGTAAAATTATTGAAAAAGATTGGGCTGACTTAACTGATGCAGAAAATAAGAGAGTTCAATATGACTATACTGCTAAGAACATTATTACCTCTGCATTAAATCTTGATGAGTTTTATAGGGGTTTCTCAATGCGCCTCTGCCAAAGAAATGTGGGAGATTCTAGAAGTCACTCATGAAGGTACCTGATGAGTCATTATATTCCCGTATTTTCTTCCCTTTCTGAACTTATTTTAATTTGTGTTTTTGGCTTAACTTTCTATTATTAGTGAATTTTTATTAATTGGGCTTCATTGGACCAATAATTAGATTTTAATTAATTTAAATCTCTTTGATCTAATTTTTTCTCATTATTAATTTTAGGACAGTTAAAGCAATTTTGGGCCTAGAAGATTGGGCTAGATGCCATTTTACAGTTTAAAGCAATTTTGGGCTTGAAAAATTGGGTCAAATGTCATATTTTATTCTATACGGGTACTAACATTGGTTTACTGTTTTATTTATCATTTTTTCTACAGATCTCCAAAAATCATTATTTTCAAAACATTATAAACTAGACACATTCAGCTTTCCATAGGATCCAAAATCATTCAATTCGGAGATAAATTGGATTTTACATAAATTATCCAACACGGGTCAAGCGCACCAGGCCGGCCCAATGGACATGCTTCAGTAATTTAAGTCTCCTAAATTCATTAGACCTCCAACAATAGTAGCAATGATGGCGTTTTAAAGCTAACTCAAAAATCTTTCAAAGGATACTGAAATCGCTTAATTTGGATAAGTATTGAAAATACTGCACGTGTTTGAAGTTCACGGACCTGCACTAAAGCCGACTTATGATGTGTTTCATGGACCAATTGAGCCCAAACCTCAATAAAGATTAGGGTTAGGGTTATTTATATAAGAGAGGCACATCACACATCAAAAGACATCACACAAGGACTACGCAGACACCACACTTCCACCTTTCATCTTCTGCAATTTATATTCAAGTTTGTTTACTCTTCTGTCATTATTTTTAAATTCTTGTTTCGATTTTAATTATGTTTCTTCTATTGCGTTTTCAACTTTCCATGGATAGCTAAATCTTTGTACTGATTTTCTGTGAAGAATGCAAGTAGATCTTTGTGGTTTTGTTCTTCAATTTCATTTTTTTTGTTCTCTTAACTCTTCATCTTCTAATCTCGGTGTTGAATTATAATCTGTTTATGCTTAATAAACCGAAACTAATATCACAGTTTGCTTAATTCTGTGTTAGAGATGAGATTATGTGATGTATGCAATGCTTAATTATATAAGGATAATTTGGGGTTAATCTTCACTTAGTTGGTTAATTTCATGTTGGAATAAGGGTTAAGGAAAATTTGGGATTAATCTTCGCTTAGTTGGTTAATTTCATATTGGAACAAGGGTTAAAGCTAATTTGAGATTAATCTTCGCTTAGTTGATTAATTTCGAATTAGAATATAATTTGGAATTTATCTTTGCTTAGTTGGTTAATTTCGAATTAATTTCGTAATCTAGGATAAGTGACACTGCATTAGAATCAAGAAATCAATTGCAGTTTAATCTGTTTTTAATCCGTATTTTTATAATCTGCTTTTGTTTTGTTTCATCTTATATTTTAATTTTGAAAAACTCCCCTTTTAATTTTTTGTTACTAAAAATTGATAAGTTTTGATAGAAATTTGTGGTCTTTGGGAGACGACCTAGGAAAGCTTCCTAGTACTACATTTATCTATTTTAATTATTTGACCAGAGTACGACATCGATCAAATTTGGCGTCGTTGTCGGGGACCAAGATTTTTGTCTAGGTTTTCAATTTTTATTTTCTGTTTCTTTTTTCGTTTTTTTGTTTTTATTTTATTTTATTTAAATATTTTATTTGATTTTCAGTTATTTAGATATTTTATTTGATTTTCAGTTAATTGAATATTTTATTTGATTTTCGGTTATTTGAATATTTTATTTGATTGCTAGTTTTTAATATTTTATTTGATTTCCAGTTATTTGAATATTTTATTTGATTTTAAGTTATTTAATATTTAATTTTCAGTTATTTGAATATTTTATTTGATTTGCTTGTTATTTGGATATTTTATTTAATTTTTAGTTATTTAAATATTTTATTTGATTTCTTTGTTATTTGAATATTTTATTTAATTTTAAGTTATTTAATATTTGATTTTCAGTTATTTGAATATTTTATTTGATTTTCTATTTAATTTAACATTCTTACTTCTCTTAATACTATTTTGATAGCCCATTGTTGTTCTAAAACTCTTTTGGGTTAAAAAAAAATAAAAAAATAAAAAAATAAAATAAAAATAAAAAATAAATATAAATAAATATAAATAATAATTTAAAAAAAAACAATTTCATCTCTAATTTGTTTTTCTAGATTTATTTAAAAAAAAATTATAATTTCCATTCTCATAGGAAACTCTGCATATAGCTTGGTAGTGTGAGAGTGCATGTCTCAGGAGGGTTACGGCTAGGAAAGACTTGGTACTTAAGTGTGTCCATTAATGACCCACCTCTCTTTCCTGGGAACCTACCTGGTGTACTTATTCACGAGTCTACCGTTGTCATTCTAGTAAATAATTGATTTCTTTTTAGAATTTTTTTTAACTCTTGGGAAATATATGAATTGTTGAATATAGTGCATGACTAGGAGCAATCCTGACCTTTTACAACCTTTTGATCCCGAGATAGACAGAACCTTTCATAGATTAGTTAGACATTCTAGGAATTCATCTCTTGAGTCTGAACCATTAGATAGTCATAGTGAGAGTACTGCACCTAATATACCTTCTTCCGATAATTTCCAAACTAATAACATGGGTGATCAACCTATTAGACCTCGTGAGAGGACTCTCGAGGAGATGGCTGCACTTGATTTCACTTATGCAAATTTATGTATCCAATACCACTGAAGAGGATGTACCATTTGTGCTTAAAACTGGACTAATCCATTTGTTGCCCAAGTTTCATGGTCGTGCAGGTGAGGATCCATACAAGCATCTCAAGGAGTTCCATATAGTCTGCTCCACCATGAAGCCACAAAATGTTCCTGAAGATCACATATACCTGAAGGCTTTTCCTTTCTCTTTGGAGGATCTTGCCAAAGACTGCTTGTACTACTTAGCTCCTGGTCCCATAACGAGCTGGGATGATCTGAAGAGAGTCTTTCTAGAGAAATTTTTCCCTGCTTCCAGGACCACTGCCATCAGGAAGGATATATCAGGTATCAGGCAACAAATGGGAGAGAGCTTATACGAGTATTGGGAGAGGTTCAAGAGACTTTGTGCAAGTTGCCCTCACCATCAAATATCAGAACAGCTACTGCTGCAGTACTTTTATGAGGGGATGAACACAATGGATGTAGCTAGTGGAGGAGATTTAGGAGACATGACACCTGCTGCTGCTAGAGGTTTAATTGAGAAGATGGCATCCAATTCCCAGCAATTTAACATGAGGAGTGATGCCATAGTCCTTAGAGGTGTACATGATGTGGGTTCATCAGATATAGTGGAGAAGAAGCTAGAAAGTAAGATTGATACCCTCACCACCCTAGTCTCCCAACTTGCTGCAAATCAGAGACCTACACCACCTGCAAGGGTTTGTGGCATTTGTACTTCAATTGAGCATCCCACTGATTACTGCCAATTATTGCATGAGTCTACAGGTTCTGGAGCTCCACAAGCTTATGCAGCAAATATTTTCAATAATAGGGCTCCGAACCAACAACAAAATTCTGACCTCTCAAGCAATAGATACAATCCAGGGTGGAGGAATCACCCAAATCTGAGATGGTCCAATCAGCAGCACCAACAACAGCAGAATCCTTTGCCACCACCACCATTTCAGAATTATGCTAGTCCAAGCAGACCTTATATGCCTCCACCAATGCAACAACAATATCAGAGGCAGCAAAATGAAGCACCAGCTCCTCAACCTTATTCACCTTCATTAGAGGAATTGGTCAAACAAATGGCTGAGATGAACATACAATACCAACAGAAAAATGATGCCTCCATTCAGAGTTTAACCAACCAGATTGGTCAACTAGCTACTGCTGTGAATCAATTGCAAAATCAAAATTCAGACAAGCTCCCTGCACAGACTGTGGTTAATCCTAAGAATGTGAGTGCCATCACATTGAGGTCAGGAAAACAGATTGATATGTCCACCGCAACACCTCCACCCTCATCTATAGCTGCCTCAGTTCCTGCACCTGAGAAACCAGTTGGTAGCCTAAAATTGCATATAGATGGACCTTCTTCTAGCTCCAGTTCTGACCTACAACAGCCTCCTATCCCTCTTCCATTCCCTCCCAAAGCAATTCCAAGCAAAAAGATGGAAGAGGTCGATAAAGAGATTCTAGAGACTTTCAGGAAAGTTGAGGTGAACATACCTCTGCTTGATGCCATCAAGCAAATTCCCAGATATGCTAAATTCCTGAAGGAGTTGTGCACCCACAAGAGGAAGATGAAGGGCAGTGAGACAATCAGCATGGGCAGAAATGTGTCTGCTTTGATAGGTAAATCTGTTCCTTACATTCCTGAGAAATGTAAGGACCCAGGTACATTCTGCATACCTTGTATTATTGGCAATAATAAATTTGAGAATGCCATGCTTGATTTGAGTGCTTCAAATAATGTCATGCCTTTGTCTATATTTAAATCTCTTTCTCTTGGACCCCTACAACCTACGAATATAGTTATTCAGTTGGGAAACAAGAGTGTTACCCATCCTATAGGTTTCATTGAGGATATCTTAGTTAGGGTTGGTGAGTTGATTTTCCCTACTGATTTTTACATTCTTGATATGGACAAGGGATTTTCACGTGGTTTTGCACCCATCATTTTAGCATTTTTAAAGACTGCAAGAACCAAGATTGATGTGCATGCAGGGACCTTATCCATGGAATTTGATGACATTGTGGTGCACTTTAATATTCTAAATGCCATGAAACACCCATCTGAGGAGATAGATCCAGGAACCACCATGATGAGGAAGACTTTGTTTGTTTTAGTGGAACAAAGTTGCTACTTGATGACCTCAACACCTGTACCATCTGAGGAGATAGATTCGGGACCCACCATGATTAGGGAGTTCTTCTTTCCCCTTCAACTCTTTTATCTTGCTTGTCCTATTTGTTTAATGGATATGATTGTGTTTACATTGAGGACAATGTCTAATTTAAGTGTGGGGTGGGAGATGTAGGATTGTAGGTTTATATTCTATGTTTTGTGTATAGTTTTGCATATTTTTCTTTGATTTCTAGGTTTTGTATAGGTAGTAGGCACTTTCTTCACTCTTAGGATAGGAGTTGCTTTATGCTTTTTGGATTGAAATCCCGTTTTTCTCTCGCTTGTCAAGTTGGTTACGATGTTTGAGAGGTTGAATTGAAGGCGACAATCTTACCCTTTGTGAGGAATTGAGCCACTACACTGTTCTTTCTTGAGTGTTATGCCTCTTGATTGCTTGCGCAGTAGCCTTGGCTTGACTCTGATTGATACTTCTTGATTAACATGCATGTTTGGAGATGATTAAGGCATTTTTGTTCTGATTAGCCTCTAGCCAAATGAGCCTACCTTGAATTAATTCCTTTGATAGCCCCTTTGAGCCTATGTTTCCCTTTATTTCTTTTGAAGCTCATTAAAAGCCTTAAGTGAAAAACCATGATTACCTTAACCTTAGGGATTTTTGGAGCTTTGGAATTGTTTTGGGAATAAGTTATTGAATAAGTGTGGGGGTGCATTTTGTATTTCATTGGATGATGTACTGGCTAGTTGGTTATCTTTGTTGTACAGTTTTTGTGTTTTCCTTTCAGTGTATTTCATGTAGTTTAAAAAAAAAAGATATATATAAAAAAAAGAAAAAAGAAAGAGAGAAAAAAAAAAGGAAAGTTGTGGTTGAGGTAAAGGCAATAGTAGAGGTTTGATATTAGAGGTTTTTGGGCATGAATCTTGTGCTTATTTTTGACTTATTCCCCATTGCTCCTCTAGTTCCTCTGGTTCATAGCTACTTATCCCATATGATATCCTCTACCTTGTCCCTACCCCCATTACAACCTGAAAAGACCTTTTGATCTTTTTATGCATGTGCGTTGGGTGTTGAGTTTAGAGGCTTGCCAAGTCTATCTGTTGTTTGCTTTTCTTGAGTATTTTGAGAGTATACGAGTAGCCTAGACACATGAGAGATACGAGTGCATCTTGTGAGGTTTTGTCACTTTGATTCACCTTTTGACTCGATTGACCTCTTGCCAGGTTTTGAAATGCTTGGATGATTTCCATGAGTATCTGGTTCCTCTGACTCTTTGTGTGTTGGATGTTGTCTACTCCTTTTGTTTCCTAGGTTTCATTGATGAATATGTATATCTATTTATGTTTTTGTTTGTCTTTATTTTTGTTTTTGTCCTTTGCATCATTTTCTTTAATGTTTTTGAATATATTTCCTTGTTTTGCTTCTTGATTTTGCCCAGGAGTGCAAAAGGCTAAGTGTGGGGTTATTTGATGAGTCATTATATTCCCGTATTTTCTTCCCTTTCGAACTTATTTTAATTAGTGTTTTGGGCTTAACTTTCTATTATTAGTGAATTTTTATTAATTGGGCTTCATTGGGCCAATAATTAGATTTTAATTAATTTAAATCTATTTGATCTAATTTTTTCTTATTATTAATTTTAGGACAGTTAAAGCAATTTTGGGCCTAGAAGATTGGGCTAGATGCCATTTTACAGTTTAAAGCAATTTTAGGCTTGAAAAATTGGGTCAAATGTCATATTTTATTCTATACGGGTACTAATATTGGTTTACTGTTTTATTTATCATTTTTTTCTACAGATCTCCAAAAATCATTATTTTCAAAACATTATAAACTAGACACATTCAGCTTTCCATAGGATCCAAAATCATTCAATTCGGAGATAAATTGGATTTTACATAAATTATCCAACACGGGTCAAGCGCACCAGGCCGGCCCAATGGACATGCTTCAGTAATTTAAGTCTCCTAAATTCATTAGACCTCGAAAAATAGTAACAATGGTGGTGTTTTAAAGCTAACTCAAAAATCTTTCAAAGGATACCAAAATCGCTTAATTTGGATAAGTATTGAAAATACTGCACGTGTTTGAAGTTCACAGACCTGCACTAAAGCCAACTTATGATGTGTTTCATGGACCAATTGAGCCCAAACCTCAATAAAGATTAGGGTTAGGGTTATTTATATAAGAGAGGCGCATCACACATCAGAAGACATCACACAAGGACTACGCAACCACCATACTTCCACCTTTCATCTTCTGCAATTTATATTCAAGTTTGTTTACTCTTCTGTCATTATTTTTAAATTCTTGTTTCGATTTTAATTATGTTTCTTCTATTGCGTTTTCAACTTTCCATGGATAGCTAAATCTTTGTACTGATTTTCTGATAATAATGCAAGTAGATCTTTGAGGTTTTGTTCTTCAATTTCATTTTGTTTGTTCTCTTAACTCTTCATCTTCTAATCTCGGTGTTGAATTATAATCTGTTTATACTTAATAAACCGAAACTAATATCACAGTTTGCTTAATTCTATGTTAGAGATGAGATTATGTGATGTATGCAATTCTTAATTGTATAAGGATAATTTGGGGTTAATCTTCAATTAGTTGGTTAATTTCATGTTGGAATAAGGGTTAAGGAAAATTTGGGATTAATCTTCGCTTAGTTGGTTAATTTCATATTGGAACAAGGGTTAAAGCTAATTTGATATTAATCTTCGCTTAGTTGATTAATTTCGAATTAGAATATAATTTGGGATTTATCTTCGCTTAGTTGGTTAATTTCGAATTAATTTCGTAATCTAGGATAAGTGACACTGCATTAGAATCAGGAAATCAATTGCATTTTAATCTGTTTTTAATCCGCATTTTTATAATCTGCTTTTGTTCTGTTTCATCTTATATTTTAATTTTGAAAAACTCCCCTTTTAATTTTTTGTTACTAAAAATTGATAAGCTTTGATAGAAATTCGTGGTCTTTGGGAGACGACCTAGGAAAGCTTCCTAGTACTACATTTATCTATTTTAATTATTTGACCGAGTACGACATCGATCAGTACCTCTGATGTGAAAAGGGCAAGGAAGCATGAATTAATTAGAGATTATGAATTGTTCAAAATGCAGCAAGGTGAAACCATTGCAGATGTGCAGAAAAGATTCACATATATAGTCAACCATCTAATTGGATTAGGTAAGACGTTTGACAAGGAAGAGTTAAACATCAAAATCCTAAAATGTTTGGACAGATCTTGGCAATCAAAGGTGAAAGCCATATCAGAATCAAAAGACTTAACTGAGATGACACTGCCTCACTATTTGGTAAGCTAAGGGAACACGAGTTTGAGATCAATAGGTTTAAAGAACAAGAAAATGCAGAAAAGAAAAGCATAAACATTGTTCTCAAGATAATTGAAGAAAGTAGTGATTCTGATGAAGAAGGATCTGAGAATCTTAATATGTTGGTTAAGAAGTTTCTTAAGAAGAAGAGCAGAACTAGCCAGATTAAAAGGTACAATGATAAAAGAACTGATTCCCTTCAAAATAATTATTCTTGTGGTAAGCAGGGACATATAAGAAGTGACTGTCCAGAAAAATCAAAGAATCAAAACAAGAAAGACATGAGGTATAAAGGGAAGAAGGCCTATATAGCCTGGCAAGACAATGATCCATCCTCAAGTTCTGGATTTGAAAATGAAGAAGTGAATCTATGCTTAATGGTTGGCTATGAATCTTCTTCATCCCGTATAAGTTCAACTCCCACAGAGAATGAAATGAATTACAGCACATTATTAACTGCTTTCAATGAAATGCATGATAAAGCTAAGAATTTATCCTATACAAATAATCGGTTAAAAGGACTAAATAACTGGTTAGAGAATAGGGTTAAAGCTTTGGAAGAAGAATTATTAGAATGCAAAACAAATATGAAACATCTTGAAATAATCTACAATAATTCATCTTATGATAATGCTGCTGCTAACAAAGATTGTGAAAAGTGTATCTCTCTGCAGAAAAAGGTTGACTATTTTCTTAAACTTTATCTAAGTTTACTCAAGGTAAAGAAAATTTAGATGCACTTCTTGGGTCTCAAAACTGTGTCTTAGATCATACTGGTATTGGTTATAAATATGAGTTTGGGGTTAAAACCAAAAAGTATTTGAATTTCTTCTCTTTCAGAAAATCAACATCATCTCCCTTCTCATCTTGTTTCTATGGTATGAAAAAAGGGCATACTGTAAAATTCTGTCATATTAGAAAACATCTTGTGCCACATGGAAAAATGAGATGGGTTCCAAAATATGTTAAACAGAAAACTTGACCATTAAGGACCCAAATTATTTATGGGTACCAAATACTTGATGCTTGATTTTTCAGGAACAACAGCAAGAATCACTTCGGTACTTGGACAGTGGATGCTCAAGGCATATGACAGGTGATATTTCCAAATTTCATAAATTGAGATTGAAGACTGGAGGTCACATAACATATGGAGATAACAACAAGGGAAGAATCTTAGGATCTGGAGACATAGGAGATCATGAGACTGTGACCATTCACAATGTTCTTTTTGTTGAAGGTCTCAAGCACAACTTAATCATCATAAGTCAATTATGTGATCTTGGTCATAAGGTTATCTTCAAACCAGAAATCTGTCTAATCTGTGAGCCAAAATCTGATACGATAATGCTAGTCGGTAAGAGATTAAACAACATTTACATGCTAGATATCAAGCATTCTATCTCATCTCAAAGTTGTCTTCTTACTAAAGAAGAAGAATCTTGGTTATGGAATAGAAGGCTTGCACATATTCATCTCAATCATCTTGACAAATTAATTTCTAAAGATTTAGTTTTTGGACTTCCTAAGCTTCAAATCCTGAAAGACAAAATCTATGAAGCTTGTTTAAAAGGTAAACAAACTAGAAAATCTTTTTCAAATAAAAACATTGTTTCTACTTGTAAACCTTTGGAACTGCTCCACTTAGATTTGGTTGGTCCTTCAAGAAACAAAAGCCTAGGTGGTAATCTTTATATCATGGTAATTGTTGATGATTTTTTCAGATTTACATGGATTGTTTTTCTAAAAGCCAAATCAGATTCTTTCAGATCTTTTAAAAATCTTGCCAAGGTTTTACAAAATGAGAAAGGTTATTTCATTACTTCTATTCAAAGTGACAATGGTGGAGAATTTGTAAATGAAAAGTTTGAATTATTCTATGAAAAGTAATGCATAAAACACAACTTTTCTGCTCCAAGAACTCCTCAACAGAATGGTGTTGTGGAAAGAAAGAACAAATCCATTGTGAAACTTGCTAGAACAATGCTTTGTGAAAACTCTTTACCTAAATACTTTTGGGCAGATGCTGTAAACACTGCTTGTCATGTTTTGAATAGAGTTTTGATAAGACCCATTCTTAAGAAAACTCCATATGAACTTTACAAAGGAAGAAAACCCAACATAAATTATTTCAAGGTTTTTGGATGTACATGTTTTGTTTTAAACAATGGGAAAGAAAATATTGGCAAGTTTGATGAAAAATCTGATAAAGGGATCTTTCTTGGCTATTCTTCTAATAGTCATGCATATAGAATCTATAATTTAAGACTAAAATCTGTTGAAGAATTAGTACATGTTGTTTTTAATGAGTCTCCTCAAGTGTTGCAGATAAATACAACAGGTACTGCATATGATGACAAATTAGCTGATAATTTTTATCAGTTAAAACATCCTAGAAATACATAACAGCGTACTGTTGAAGAAAGTGATCAATTGATTGATCCTACAAAAGCTGACCCACCAGAAAGAATTGTTGAAGAATAGAAAGAAGATTGCTTGGATGAGCTTCCTAAAGAGTGGATTGTCCTAAGAGATCTTTCTCTAGACAATGTGATTGGGAAAATCAATAAGGCAGTATCCACTAGAAATTCTCTTAATCAATTCTGCAATCATATGGCATTTATTTCACAAATTGAACCTAAATCTGTTAAGGATGCATTAAATGATGAATATTGGATTAATGCCATGCATGATTAACTTAATCAATTTGAAAGAAATAATGTGTGGGAATTAGTTCCTAAAACCAAAGATATAAATATAATTGGTACTAAGTGGGTATTCAAAAACAAATTAGATGAACATGATATTATTACTAGAAATAAAGCTAGGTTAGTAGCCATCAACAGGAAGGAATTGATTTTGATGAAATCTTTGCACCCGTAGCTAGACTTGAAGCTGTTAGATTGTTATTAGCTTATGCATGTATTAGTGGTTTCTGATTGCTTCGGATGGATGTCAAGAGTGCCTTTCTAAATGGATTCATCAATGAAGAAGTTTATGTTTCTCAGCCTCCTGGTTTTGAAGATCACAAACATCCTGACCATGTCTACAAGCTGAAAAAGGCTCTTTATGGATTAAAATAGGCCCCTAGACAATGGTATGAGAGGCTAAGTAACTTCTTAACTGATCAAGGATACAAACGAGGTGAAGTTGATAAAACTTTATTCATTAAGAAATCTGGATCTAATATTATTTTGGTGCAAGTTTATGTTGATGAAATCATTTTTTGTTCTACTAATAATGCCTTGTGTAATAACTTTGTTAAAGAAATGCAAAGCAAAATTGAGATGACTATGATGGGAGAACTGAATTTCTTCCTTGGTCTCCAGGTTAAACAATTAAAGAATGGTATTTTCCTAAATCAATCTAAATACTGTAATGAGTTGTTGAAGAAATTTGATATGCATAATTGCAAAGAATCCTCCACTCCCACGTTTACTAACTGCTGTCTAGATTTAGATGAAAAGGAGAAATTTGTTGATCAAACTAAATATAGAGGTTTGATTGGATCTCTTCTATACCACACTGCTAGTAGGCCTGACATTATGTTCAGTGTTTCCCTTTGTGCTAGATTCCAGGAAAATCCAAAGGAATCTCACCTCACTGCTTCTAAAAGGATTCTCAAGTATCTTAAAGGAACCATCAATGTTGGTCTATGGTATCCTGAAGGTACTTCTCTTAAACTTGTTGGATTTTTTTATTCTGACTTTGCACGTTGTAGATTGGATAGGAAAAGTACCTCTGGTACATGTCACTTACTGGGGAGCAGCCTCATATCATGGCACAGCAAAAAATAAGCATGTGTGGGTCTTTCAACTGCAGAAGCTTAATACATTGCAGCTGGGAGTTGTTGTGCCCAGAGTATGTACCTCAAACAGTAATTGAAGGATTATGAGGTGTTTCTCAAGACGGTACCTCTAGTTTGTGATAATACTAGTGCAATCAATTTGACTAAAAATCCTATTCAACACTCTAGAACTAAACATATTGAAATTAGACATCATTTTATTAGAGAGCATGTTTCTAGGGGTGATTGTGAAATTTTATTCATTGATACTGAAAAACAATTGGCTGACCTGTTCACCAAACCACTGCCTAGAGATAGACTTAATATGCTTAGAACTGAATTAGGAATTTTGGATCTATCTAGTATTGTATAATTGTTCCCCTATTATGGTTATGTGCTTTTTAACAGGTTAATAGTATGATTAATCGATTCTTTTTCTAAAAACTTTGGAATATTTTCGAACTATGTGCTTTTTAATTGATTAAACTTGAGAAATAATCTGTTAATTTCCTGGTTTTCAATATTTGTTTGTGATTCACTGCTAGATTAATCGATTAAAAATGTTTTTAATATGTTTATTTCATTAATTTTTTCTTGTTCTACATATGTTTCTTTTGAATTAATTGATTGAATCTTCGATTTAATCGATTCATTTTGCTTTTGAGATATGCTTCTATCACATTAAGTAAAATTAATTGATTATATGGTAAAACAATCGATTAATTTTCTAGGGTTAGTATTGTAGGCTTCTTATTGTTTACTGCAGGTTGAATTAAGTGCATTTATAAGTACAAAATTCTTTTACCGCTTCAGCAACTCTCTTAAATGTAATATCTATCCAATTACATCTGACAACCTATGATTGGAGATCAAAAAGTGAAGAAATTGTGAATATTTCAACTGATGCAGGTAAAGGATTAAATTGTTGTACCCATTATTTCTTTTCTGTCTTTTCCATTTCTGGCACAGGTAACAAGCTGATGTAACTCACTACACGACAAATTTGACTATTCAAAGTAACTAAAGAGTCAGAATCCTCACATTCCTCTTATTATTCCTTAGTTGTTCAAAAACCCTGTGTTCACTCTTGGCAAGGTATTTGGTTTACTTCTCACACCATGTTCAAGCACTCCAAATTTGGAAGAAAGAAGTTCAATAGAGGTGAACCCTCAACTGCTGCTCAAGAAATATTAGGAGGAGGGATCATTGAAACTTGGTTCAATGGGAACCAAGAGAAAATGGGGTTGTTCATTCATGAAATGAGCAAGAAACAGGTCAATATCCCCAAAATATTGACATTCTCATGGTTGGATGCTGAAGAATTCAAAGGGGTGCAAAAACTACTGCAACACCTGAAACTTCAGAGCTTCTTAGAGCTCAATGGTAGAATCTATCCTAACCTCATCAAAGTTTTCTTTACTAACTTGTCCTTTGAAGGTTCTACTCTTAAAACTCAAGTCAAAGGAGTGGACATTGAAGTTACTCCCACTATCTAGAAAAATGTTGTTGGCCTCAAGAATGAAGGGGTCAAAGTCACTAAAGGATATACTACTGTTGTAGAAGGTTTCAACAAAGTTCAGTATTTTCGCTCTTGCCTAAAGAATAAGCGCGACTTTGTGAGTTCCTTTAATACTAGGAAGCTTAAACTTTAAGAAAGGTTGCTCGCATTCATAGTGGTCTGGTAGCTCACTCCTAGGGGGAGCAATCATGTCGTGCTGAATGAAGGTGACCTGGTTCTCATGTAATATATCCACCACAGAATCAGAGTGAACTAGGTATTTGTTGTCAAAGACCATATGCTCAAAGCAAAGAGGCTAAGTGACTTTTAGTATCCCTATGCTATTTTAATTTCTAAATTTCTCGCTCACTTTGGTGTTGAATTAGAAGGGGAACTTGTTAGAATCGCGCAGCGGAATGTTCGCGTGGTCGGACAAAAACCAAGAGGGGGGGGGGTGAATTGGTTTCTTAATAAAAATTAGGTTTTCAAAATTTCCCCAAATTTTACCGATTAAAAACTGCGTAAATGTAAATAGAGAAGAGTAGAGAAGATTACACAGTAGGTTTATACTGGTTCGGATCAAAAGACCCTACGTCCAGTTGCTAATCACTCAAAAGAGGATTAACGCTGTCACTAAGAACAAAGTTGTTACAACACAAATTATAATGAAAAAGATAAAGTTAAAGATAAAACCTCTCTTGAAATCCACAAGAGATGATAAACAGCTTTCCCTGGAGACGGCACAGCACACAATCCACTAAGAACTCCACTTAGTGATTCTTATCGCTTCTAGCCTCACACCAAGTTTCCAAAAGCCCCGAAGAACAGCTTTCCCCGGAGACGGCACAGCACTCAATCCACTAAGAACTCCACTTAGTGATTCTTATCGCTTCTAGCCTCACACCGAGTTTCCAAAAGCCCCCTTTCCTTGCAACAAACAGTTCTCCGGCACTCACGAGCACTTAACTTTTGTATGGAAAGAGTTGTTCTTTAGTTGTTCATCTTTTTCTGAGTGCCAAAGCAGAGTTTAAGTAGGGAAATTAGGGTTAAGGAATTGGGGATTTCGAAACTAGGGTTCTTGGTAATTGGGTTTTCGAAAATAGGGTTAATTTGAAATTTAAAAACAAAAACAGGCTGAAATAATCGATTAAATGGAGTTTTAATCGATTAAAACAAAGCCAAATACGCAGAACCCAATCCTCTCTGGTTTAATCGATTATTTGGTGAAATAATCGATTATTTGACCTTTTAATCGATTATTTTGATGTTTTAATCGATTAAAACAGTTGAGTATATCTTGAAAATGGTTTTCTCATCTGTTTTAATCGATTATTTCCCTATATAATCGATTAAAGCCGAGCCTGCATGATAAATTTGAGCATTTTGAAGCTTCTAAGTTACGAGACTATGTACCAGGCTATCTTAGACTCTATAATTACGAGACTCAATCAAACTAAAACAGAGTTATTACAATACGAGAAAACATCAATCTTCAATCTTCAATACTCTAAGTCTTTAAGCTCTTGGATCATCATCAAAATCAACACTCTTCATGATCATTATTTGCAACATCAAGTCCTTGAATGTTCAACAATCTCCCCTTTTTGATGATGATCAAAATTATCTTTTTAAAGCCCTTGTAATAACCTGTTTTATCTGTCATACTAACAAACACATTAAACATACCAGATAACATTTAATATTGAATCATAGGCTTTAAATTTTTCTCCCCTATTTTGATTATAATCAAAAAGAACTCTGCAACATCAATCATAAGAGCTCCCCCTCAAAATATGCATAAGTTAGAGAAAGCTCCCCCTCAATCATAGCATGAAAGAAACATCATATTTTACAACATCAAGACAATAACAAAAGAAAATTCATCAATTATCTCTACATTAGACAACTTTAATCGATTATTTCCGAGTAAATAATCGATTTTTAGAGGCATTTAATCGATTATTTCACGAGATAATCGATTATTCCGAAGGAGAATACCCTGTTTTGGACGTTTTGAGGAAAAAATAATCGATTATCACTTCCGATGATCGATTATTCAGAGGCTATATTAAGTTTTTTAAGGTTTTTACACATTATAACCTATGAATATCCTGCATCACGAATTTAATCATAACAATCATCCAAAATCATTCAAATTAAGCGAGAATTTAAGCTATTTCTAGTATCCCTAAGTCTCTTCTAAGATCATAGAATCTATCCTTGGGTAGAGGCTTAGTAAATATATCTGCTAATTGACGTTTAGTGTCTACATACTCTATCTTACGAGTTTCCTTTCTTGATATGATCTCTTAAAAAGTGATGTCTAATCTCAATATGTTTAGTCCTAGAGTGCATTACTTGGATTTTTTGTTAAGTTGATTGCACTCGTATTATCACACATTAATGGAATGTCATTTAAATATATGCTATAATCCTCTAATTGTTGTTTCATCCACAGAATTTGAGCACAACAACTACCAGTTGCAATATATTCGACTTGAGTGGTAGATAAAGCTACACATGCTTGTTTCTTAGAGTGCCATGATATTAAGGATGAACCTAACAAATGACATGTCCCACTAGTGCTTTTCCTATCAATTTTACATCCACCATAATCGGCATCAGAATATCCTAATAAACTAATACAAGCATCAGACGGATACCACAAGCCAAATCCGAGTAGTTCCTTTTAAGTATTTTAAAATATGTTTTACTGCAATTAAATGAGATTCTTTAGGACAAGCTTGAAATCTAGCACACACACAAACAGAATGCATAATATCGAGTCTACTAGCGAGTTAAGTATAATAGTGATCCTATCATACCTCTATACATAGTTTGATTTACTTCCAAACCTGATTCATCCTTGTCTAAATAGCATGAAGTTCCCATGGGTGTGTTAGCTTCCTTTGAGGTGTCCATACCAAACTTTTTGAGGATCTCTTTGCAGTATTTAGTTTGAGAGATAAAAGTTCCATCTTTAAGTTGCTTGATTTGAAGTCCAAGGAAGAATGTTAATTCTCCCATCATAGACATTTCAAACTCTCCCTGCATAATCTTAGCAAATTCTACACACAAAGAATTATCAGTTGATCCAAAAATAATATCATCAACATATACCTGGACCAATAAGATATGTTCTTTAACTTTCTTAATAAACAGTGTAGAATCAATTTTTCCTCTTGAAAAATCATTTGCGAGTTAGGAAACTACTTAATCTTTCATACCAAGATCTAGGAGCTTGTTTTAACCCATATAATGCTTTCTTTAATTTGTAAATATGATTAGGATTATTAAAATCTTCAAATCCAGGGGTTGCTCTACATACACTTCTTCTTTAATAAAACCATTTAAAAATGCACTCTTTACATCCATTTGATATAGTTTAAATTTCATCATAGATGCGTAAGCAAGAAGTAGGCGTATAGCCTCTAACCTGGCCACGGAGCATAAGTTTCATCATAATCTATACCTTCCTCCTGACAATAGCCTTTTGCAACAAGTTCGGCTTTATTCTTTGTTATATTACCATCTTCATCAAGCTTATTTCTGAATACCCATTTAGTTCCAATAACTTGATGTGACTCTTCTCTTGGGATTAGTTCCCGAGACTTGATTCCTTTCAAATTGGTTAAGTTCTTCTTGCATGGCTATGCACCACTGATCATCTTTAAGTGCTTCCTCAATGTTTTTAGGTTCAATCTGTGACACAAAAGCAACAGACATACAGAAATTATTCATATTTCTAGTTCTTACCCCTTTTGAGATATCACCTATGATATTGTCCATTGAGAGTCCTCTAGGTGATTGCCATTCTTTTGCTAATTGAGGAGTTTGAGAAGGCACATTATCTTCCAAGTATAATTCATCAAGGGCCTCTCTTATATATTCATCATCACCTGCAAGTCTTTTATTTGACTCAAGAGGATTTCCCCCAAGGTCTACAATCTCATCAAAGGCAACATGTATAGATTCTTCTATATTCAAAGTTCTTCTATTAAATACTCTATACGCCTTGCTAGTTAAAGAATAACCTAGAAAAATACCCTCATCGGCTTTTGAATCAAATTTTCCTAGATTGTCCTTTCCATTATTTAGTACAAAACATTTACAACCAAAAATTTTCAAATGTGCAACATTAGGTTTTCTACCATTAAACAATTCATATGGAGTAGATTTCATAATTGACCTAATGAGCATTCTATTTAAAACATAACATGCAGTACTAACCGCATCAGCCCAAAAATATTTAGGAACATTAGATTCATTTAACATAGTTCTTGCAAGTTCCTCTAATGACCTATTTTTCCTTTCAACTACACCATTTTGTTGGGGAGTCCTAGGAGCGAGAAAAGTTATGTAATATACCATTTTCCTCACAATAATTCTCAAACTTTTCATTTTGAAACTCACCACCATGGTCACTTCTTAAAACTTTAATCCTTAGGTCTTTCTCATTTTGTATTTGTTTAGCAAACTTTCTAAAGACCTTAAAAGCTTCACTTTTCATAGTTAGGAAAAATGTCCAAGTGTACCTAGAGAAATCATCAACAATTACAAGACCATAATAATTTCCACCAAAGCTTTTTATCCTAGAAGGTCCAAATAAATCTAAATGTAATAATTCTAGGGGTTTTGAAGTGGAAATCACATTTTTTGATTTAAATGATGATTTAACTTGTTTACCTTTTTGGCATGCATCACACAATCTATCTTTTTCAAATTTCAATTTAGGCAATCCAATAACTAAGTCTTTTGATATCAATTTATTCAAATGATGCATGTTTATATGAGCCGCTCTTTTATGCCATAACCAAGGATTCTCTTCCTTAGCAACTAAACATGTTATACTAGACTCATATAAACAATCCAAATCAATCAAATATATGTTGTTATGCCTAATGCCTTTTAATTCTACTATTTGGAATCTACTAAATGTATGGTGCAAAATTTGCTTTCAAAAGTTACCTTGAATCCTTTGTCACACAATTGGCTTATGCTAAGAAGGTTATGTTTTAATCCATCAACAAGAAGCACATCCTTAATCTCCAATGTATTTGCACCACCTATATTTCCAATTCGAGAATCTTCCCTTTGTTGTTATCCCCATAAGTCACATATCCTTGTTCTTTGGCTTTGAAACTTACAAATTTCGTTTTATTCCCAGTCATATGTTTTGAGCATCCACTATCAAGATACCACATAGACTTCTTTGATTTGGAAGTTTCCTACAAAACAAGAACATAGTAAACTTAGGTCCCCACAACTTTTGGGTCCTCGAGGTTAGAGACATAATAATCTATTTAAAATACTGCAAAACAATATATTCTTTGGGTGTTTTAAGAAGTTCAAGCAAAACTGTTTTTATAGACTATTTTCAAAGCTAGCTGGTTTAATTAATCTGTTAAAAGATTCTTTTAATCTGTTAAAGTGCAGTTTTAATGCTGTTAAAACGTCTTTTAATCGATTAAAGCGCAGTGTAGAAAAATTTTTAAGTTGTTTTAATCGATTGAAGCGAGTTTTTAATCGATTAAAAGAGTTACGATCGGTCATAATAAAAATCTGATCGATCATAGCTGATTCGACCGAGTCATAATAAAAATCTGATCGGTCATCTGACTCAACTAGGTCATAATAAAAATCTGATCGGTCATCCTGACCCTTTAAGTGATTTTAATCGATTGAAGCGTGTTTTTAATCGATTGAAAAATTCGACAGCTCATAATTAAAATCTGATCGATCACATTTGCTTCTAATCGGTCATAATTTGATTTTGATCGATCATCAGACCCTTTAAGTAATTTTAATCGATTGAAACGTGTTTTTAATCGATTTAAGCGTTCGACAGCTCATAATAACAATCTGATCGGTCAAAATGAGTTCTAAATGGTTTTAATCGATTAAAAACCGGTTGTATCGATTAAAATGCTTGTAAAAACACTTCTTTGACCACTCTAAGTGATTTTATTTGGTTCTTTCAAAAGCTGCATCGAGTTAAAAACATGTTTTAAGAAAGCTTTTGTAAAAATACTTTATTTTGAGATTTGTTTAAAACAATTTTAGAGGCTTCTCGCAAAAATCTTTAAGAGAAGAATCTTTATGCGAGTAGAAAAGATAAAATCATTTTACCTAAGCATTTTGTTTAAAACATACAAAATGATCCATTTTCTTTGAATAAATAAAAGAGACAAACAGATTTATTTAACTATTGGAACCCAAATATATTTACCTTTTGGAATACCAAAATGTTTAATTTTACACTTATTTGAAGTGTGACCTTGTTTCATACAATAGAAGCATGCATTTGGAGTAGCTTTAGAATAAGATACATTATTAACATGACATGCTCTAGTTCCTTTTTCTACCCATATTCTTTTCTTTTTAGATTTACTCTTTTTCAAAGGAACTCTATGATTTACATTATTTTGAGCAAAAACCATTTCATTCTTCCTAAGATCATCAATTTCTTTTTCAGCTTTGTCAAGCAAATGGTTAAGAATATCTATGTGATATTCATGCTCTTTACAATTTGCACAAGCTAAGTCCTTATTCTCATCTAAGCATACAATTTTCGTATTAGCTACCTCCTTTTCTTCTAAACATGCAATTTTCAATTTTAAGGACTCATTTTCCTTTTCAGATTTTCTTAGATTCTTCTTTACTACTTTATATTCCTTTTTCATATCCATAAATGCGAGTAAATAACTCATTATAAGCATTTTGTAATTCATCATGATCATTTTCTTCACAAGAGGATGAATCGGAATCACTAACCTCAACATCAGAAGAATTGTTGTTATTTGCCATCAAGCAAATGTTTGCTTCAATTTCGAGTCGCTTGATTCCGAATTTGAATCACTTGTCATCCCAAGCAATATATGCTTTCTTCTTGAATTGCTTTTTGCCCTTATGTTCATCATTTTTCTTGTTTGGGCATTCGGTCTTCATATGCACTGCTTCACCACAACCAAAGCATTTTATATTAACGGAAGAATTTTCTTTTACCTTTCCCTTACCTTTGAAAGGATGTCTTCCTTTTGCTTTCATCATCTTGGTGAACTTCTTTATAAAAAGACTCATCTCTTCTTCATCAATTTCGAGTCTTCTTCTTCTTCTTTCTTATTATTGCTTTTTGAAATCTCGGTTTTGAAAGCAAGGTTCTTCTTTGATATTGACCCTCTTCCTCATTTAGTCTTCCAAGGTCAAGTTCATGCTCCCTAAGCTTTCCAAACAACGCCGCCATAGACATAGTGGCAAGATTTTGTGACTCAGAGATGGCCGTCACCTTTGGTTGCCATTTCCTATCCGAGAGATTTCAAAATTTTAACATTTAATTCATCAACGTCAAAAATTTTACCTAGTCGGGTGAGATGGTTCACGATATGAGTGAAACGTTTTTGT
Source organism: Sphenostylis stenocarpa (assembly GCA_963425845.1). NCBI lineage: Eukaryota > Viridiplantae > Streptophyta > Magnoliopsida > Fabales > Fabaceae > Sphenostylis > Sphenostylis stenocarpa. The sequence goes on from OY731403.1 coordinate 31,222,928, forward strand.
ACGTCAAATATCGTTTCGCTCGTTGCATCCGGAACATTTCGTACTCTTGAATTAGAGAATTTTTACGTGCTCTTTTGACGTCCGTCGGTTCCTTCGTGGGTTACTCTAAGCATTTCCCACATTTCCTGTGCACTTTTACAAATAGAAATTGCTGTAGAACTCATCAAGGGTTAGAGCGGATGAAATAATGTTTCTAGCCCTAACATCAAATTGTACTTTTCGACTTTCGTCGATGGTCCATCTATCAAAAGGTTTAAGAACGTCAACACGGTTCTCTGTAATTTTAGGAACAAATGGACCAGTTTAAAATTGCGTCCCAAACACCTCTATCAACGAGACTCTAAAAATATTTGCATACGTACTTTCCAAAAAGGATAATTTTGACCGCAAAAAGTAGAGTGCGTTGATAGACGCACCTTCGGCAAAAGTTTGATTTTGTCAGGCCATTTTCGAAAAGTTTGAATGACTATCAAAGCAAGCTACGATACCACTTGTTAGAATCGCGCGGCGAATGTTCGCGTGGTCGGACAAAAACCAAGAGGGGGGGGGTGAATTGGTTTCTTAATAAAAATTAGGTTTTCAAAATTTCTCCAAAATTTTACCGATTAAAAACTGCGTAAATGTAAATAGAGAAGAGTAGAGAGATTACACAGTGAGGTTTATACTGGTTCGGATCAAAAGACCCTACGTCCGAGTTGCTAATCACTCAAAAGAGGATTAACAGCATTCACTAAGAACAAAGTTGTTACAACACAAATTATAATGAAAAAGATAAAGTTAAAGATAAAACCTCTCTTGAAATCCACAAGAGATGATAAACGAGCTTTCCACGGAGACATGACAGCACAATCCACTAAGAACTCCACTTAGTGATTCTTATCGCTTCTAGCCTCACACCAAGTTTCCAAAAGCCCAGAAGAACGGCTTTCCCAGGAGACGACACGGCACTCAATCCACTAAGAACTCCACTTAGTGATTCTTATCGCTTCTAGCCTCACACCGAGTTTCCAAAAGCCCCCTTTCCTTGCAACAAACGAGTTCTACGGCACTCACAGACACTTAACTTTTGTATGGAAAGAGTTGTTCTTTAGTTGTTCATCTTTTTCGAGTGCCGAAGCAGAGTTTAAGTAGGGAAATTAGGGTTAAGGAATTGGGGATTTCGAAACTAGGGTTCTTGGTAATTGGGTTTTCGAAAATAGGGTTAATTTGAAATTTAAAAACAAAAGCAGACTGAAATAATCGATTAAATGGAGTTTTAATCGATTAAAACAGCGACCAATACGCAGAACCCAATCCTCTCGGTTTAATCGATTATTTGGTGAAATAATCGATTATTTGACCTTTTAATCGATTATTTTGATGTTTTAATCGATTAAAGCAAGTGAGTATATCTTGAAAATGGTTTTCTCACTTGTTTTAATCGATTATTTCCTATATAATCGATTAAAGCCAGACCTGCATGATAAATTTGAGCATTTTGAAGCTTCTAAGTTACGGACTATGTACCGGCTATCTTAGACTCTATAATTACAGACTCAATCAAACTAAAACAGAGTTATTACAATACAGAAAACATCAATCTTCAATCTTCAATACTCTAAGTCTTTAAGCTCTTGGATCATCATCAAAATCAACACTCTTCATGATCATTATTTGCAACATCAAGTCCTTGAATGTTCAACAGAACTTTCTGAAGTTGTTCGCCCCACAAATGAGATTAACAATTCCATCCTTCATAAAATGGGGTTCATAAAAATTGATGGTGATTAGATCTCCAAAGAGGAAGTCGGGAGAGATGAAGAGGATGATGGTATAGAAGAAGAAGAGGAAGACGACGAGGACACTGGTGCTCCAAGTGCTACTGAACCAAGACAAGAAGATCCCATGGAAGATGTTATGGCTCAACAGTCTCCATTAGACATGATTCCATATGTGGCTCCACCTGATCGTGGCACCCCTCTTTCACAATTTGAAAGGACTATGCTGCACAAAATGAATGAAATTCAAACTAATCAAAAGCGCCACATGGAGATGACATATGTTTTGCAAGCTCGCCAGCATCGACTTTATGAGGATTCAATTGTCAGGTTTCAGCATATTGACAATCAGCTGGATGATATCTACAACAGAATTGGAGGCCTTCAATTCAATCAGGTTCCTTGGGATGGTGATGAATAAAATCTCTTTTTGATAGCTTTATCTTACGTGCGTAATATTTCTTTTGTTTTTTTTTTGGGTACCTAAATGGTACTTATGGTCTGTATATGAACACTTTTATCTCTTTGATGAAGTCAAATAGGGGGAGAAGAATGATATAACACTGTCACTACACACAGTGATATAACACTGTCACTTCACACACATATCACAAACATATGTCTGTTGCTGTCTTTTTTATGTAGGTGTAGTGGATATTTGTCTCCATCAAATAGGAGGAGATTGAAGCACTTGTTGGATTTGATGAAGACATATAAAGTATCATTATTCCCTTTGTGCGTGTGTAAGTAGATAGGTTATAGGTATATAATTTAATCTCTTGATAATTACAATATATCTTGTGATAGCGCCTATAACTATTGCATATCATAGAATTTATCATACTTCATGAAAAACCAACCTTTAAGCTTTGAAAGAACAAGCTCGAGTTTTTAATCTGTTAAAAAGTATTTTTAATCTTTTAAAATAACTTAAAATAGGAAATGTATATATATAGCTGATATTTTAATTGATTTATCCGTAAAATAAACAAATTATAATGTTCTTGATGGTTTTTCCATGTTAAGGGTTTTGCATGTTAAACATACAAGGATATGAAGCTTGAAGATTTTGATGATGATTCAAGAACAAAGGACTTAAAGACTTGAAGACTTATAATCATTTGTATTTACTTGTAATAACTATGTTTTGTCTTTTTGAGTCTGTAAAATTAGAGTCGAAGATAGCCAGCACATAGTCTATCATCTGAAAATTTATTTTTATCAAAACCACTCAGGATAATCGATTATCCTGCATTGAAATGTGTTTTGTGAAAACCTTGCTGGAATAATCGATTATCACAACTGAAATAATCGATTATCAAGCCAGATAATCGATTATCCTGGTCCTGTTTTAATCCTCTGCGAAAATGACTCTACAATAATCGATTATCACTTAAGATAATCAATTATCTACATTTGTTATGAGTTTTGAATTTCAAATTTGGACCAATTTACGAAAACTCTTTTTCCAATGCTTCAAGTTTCGAAAACCATTATTGCCCAGACCCTATTCTCTCTACTTAAGGTTCTCTAAGCCTCTCTGCAAAAACAATCATTTTTCATACAAAAGTTAAGAGTTGTGATTGCTAGAGAACTTTCTGTAGGGAAGAAAAAGGGGCTTTTGAAAACCGAGTGTGGGCTAGAAGCGATAAGAATCACTGAGTGAATTTCTTGGTGGATTGTGTGATGTGTCGTCTCTAGGAAAAGTTGTTGTTCATCCTTTGTGGATTCAAAGGAGGTGTTCATCTCTTGTGTGACTCAAGAGAGGTGTTTTCTAATCCTTATCTTTTTCAATTTGTAATCTATTGTAAACTATGATTATAGTGATAGTGTTAATCCTCTTTTAGAGTGATTAACAACTTGACATAGGGTCTTTTGATCTGAACCAGTATAAATCAACTGTGTAATCTTCTTTCCCTTATCTCTTTACTTTACAAGCATTTTAATCGGTGAAATTTGGAGGAAAATTTCAAAACCCTAATTTTTTTTTAAGAAACCAATTCACCCCCCTCTTGTTTTTTTGTCCCTAAACGCGAACATTCTGTTGCGTGATTCTAACAAGTGGTATCAGAGCTTGCTTTGATAGTCATTCAAATTTTTGAAAATGGCTAGACAAAACTAAACCTTTGCTGAAGGTGCTTCTATCAACAAACCTCCCCCCCATTTTGCGGGACAAAATTATCCCTTTTGGAAAGTTAGAATGTAAATATTTTTGGAGTCTGTTGATAGGGGTGTTTGGGATGCTATTTTAAATGGTGCTTTTATTCCAAAAATTACTAAAAATGGAGAAGAGGTACCTAAACCATTTTCTAGATGGATTGCAAAAGAAAACAGAAAAGCTCAATATGATGTTAGGGCTACGAACATAATTTCATCTTCTTTAACTCTTGATGAATTTTATAGAATTTCAGTTTGCAAGAGTGCTCCAGAAATGTGGGAAATGTTAAGAGTAACTCATGAAGGTACCGATGATGTTAAAAGAGCAAGGAAGAACTCATTGATTCAAGAATATGAGATGTTTTGAATGCAACAAGGAGAAACGATATTTGACGTTCAAAAGCGTTTTACTCATATTGTCAACCATCTCACTGAGTTAGGTAAGATTTTTTATACTGATGAATTAAATGTGAAAATTCTTAAATCTTTGAACAGGAAATGGGAACTAAAGGTGACTGCCATCACGGAGTCATAAAATCTTGCTACTGTGACTATGGTGGCTCTCTTTGGAAAATTGAGAGAGCATGAACTTGAACTTGGAAGACTAAATGATGAAGAAGGCCAAAATGTCAAAAGAAACATTGCCTTTAAAACCAAAATTTCAAAGAGTAAGAATAAGAAGGAGGAAGAAGACTCTGAAAATGAAGAAGATGAAAACTTGAGTCTTATGATCAAGAAATTTACAAAGTTCGTGAAAGGTAAAGGGAAGCAACCTTTCAAAGGTAAGGGAAAGGTAAATGAAAGTTCTTCTTTAAGTTTTAAATGTTATGGTTGTGGTGAAACATGGCATGTGAAATCCGATTGTCCCAACAAGAAGAATGATGATCAAAGAGGAAAGAAATTCTTTAAAAAGAAAGCCTATATAGCTTGGGATGATAGTGACTCAAGTTCGGAGTCAAGCGATTCAGAGGTTGAAGCAAATCTTTGCTTGATGATAAATGATAATATTTCTTCCGATTGTGAGGTAAGTGATTTCAACTGTTCTTCAAGTGATGATAATGACTATGATGCTTTGCATAATGCATATTAAGAACTATTTGCTGCTTTTAAAGATTTGAAAACTGAATATAAATCTTTGAAAAAAAATTTGAATAAATAAGAAAAAGAAGTAGAATATTTAAAATAAAAAATAGTGACTTTAGAGGAAAAAGGAAATAAACAAATAGAATGTGCATCATGTAAAGAATATGAACATGATATTGATATTCTTAGATACTTACTTGATAGAGCTAAGAAAGAATTTAATAACAATAGTAAGGATGAAGTTATTGTGCAAACTCAAGTAAAATGTCATGTTCCATTAAAAGAGCCTAAAAATAGAACCCGAAGGGTATGGGTTGAAAAAGGATCTAAATCTACTCAAAATAAAGTTGTATCTTTTTCAAGAATTAAATCTTATGCATGCTTCTATTGTATGAAACATGGACATACATCTAATAGGTGTCAAATTAAGCATTTTGGTGTTCCAAAGGGAAAATATGTTTGGGTTCCTATAGATAAATGATTTGCTTGTCTCTAACCCCAAGGACCCAAAAGTTATGGGGACCTAAGATTATTATGTTCTTGTTTTGTAGGAAACTTCCAAATCCAAGAAGTCTATGTGGTATCTTGACAGTGGGTGTTCAAGACATATGACTGGAGATAAAAAGAAATTTATGAGTTTCAAAGCAAAGGAACAAGGATATGTAACCTATGGGGACAATAATAAAGGAAGAATCCTTGGAACCGGAAATATTGATGGTGCAAATACCTTGGAGATAAAGGATATGCTCCTTGTTGATGCACTAAAGCACAATCTCCTAAGTATAAGTCAACTTTTTGATAAAGGATTTAAGGTAATTTTTTAAAGTAAGTTTTGCACCATCCATTTAAAGGATTATGAAAATATAGCATTAAAAGGTATTAGGCATAATAATATTTATTTGATTGACTTGGATTGTGTATCTAATGCTAATATAACATGCTTAGTTGTTAAGGAAGAAAATCCATGGTTATGGCATAAGAGAGCGGCTCATATAAATATGCATCAATTAAACAAACTAATATCAAATGACTTAGTTGTTGGTTTGCCTAAGTTAAAATTTGAAAAAGATAGATTATGTGATGCATGTCAAAATGGTAAACAAGTAAAATCATCTTTTAAATCTAAGAATGTTATTTCCACATCAAAACATTTAGAACTTTTACACTTAGATTTATTTGGTCCATCTAGGATAAAAGTTTTTGTGGAAATTACTATGCTCTTGTAATTGTTGATGATTTTTCTAGATTTACTTGGACATTTTTCCTAACATTGAAAAGTGATGCTTTTAAAGTCTTTAGGAAGTTTGCTAAACAAATTCAAAATGAGAAAGACTTAAGAATTAAATTGTTAAGGAGTGACCATGGTGGAGAATTCCAAAATGAATCTTTTGAAAATTATTGTGAAGAAAATGGAATTTTGCATAATTTTTCTGCACCTAGAACTCCCCAACAAAATGGTGTAGTAGAAAGAAAAAATAGGAGCATCAAAGACTTAAAATAAATACAAAGAAAGCTTAAAAGAAAACAACCCTAACAACTAGTCTCCCTATTCAACCTTATTCCCTCTTGTTGCGGCAAAGGCTTGACGTCTATGCTGGGGGCAGGAGCATCAAAGGTGACCCACCCGACCTCTATCAATTCCTGGACCTTGTATTTTAAGGTCCGACAGTTTTCCACCTGAGTGCCCAGAAGCACCTGAGTGGGTCCACCTTTCTTGGAGGAACATATGCCAGGAGCTTGGCCTCTATCAGCTTAGGCAATAAACTCCCATAAGAGGTTGGTATGGGAGTGAACTTCTTTTCCTGCCTTGGGGACTGCCTGGCTGGCTTCATAGAAGAAGAAGGAGTGGTGAGGTTGATGGCGTTGATGTTTGCCTCCTTCTTCTTGCCCAGGCAATTCTTGAATGATGTGTTGGAGGAGGAAGTGTAGACCTCAAATCTTTCCCCGCCTCTCAATAAAGCCAGAAGACCTCTGTTCAAAGATGGATAACGCCTCTTTAGGTCCCTAGGCATGTTTACCAGGCTCTATGTTAGGATAGGAAGGTCTTATGTACACAAAAATAAGAGAACTCTCGCCAAAAGCCCGAGACAACCATCCCATTTGGCCAGACGAGCGTCTCGCCACAAGGGTCCAAACAGCCATCTCACCTTATAAGGCGAGATGGTCGTCTCGCCACTTATAAGGCGAGACGACCGTCTCACCTGACAAGGGTCCAAACGGCCGTCTCGCCCTGGCTTGCATGGAATCCTATAAATTGGACCTCCCCCCCGCCTCATTTCACACAAAATTCTCACAGAATTCACTCCTACTACTCTCTTAGAAGTCTTTTGACACTTGAGAGTGACTCTGAGCATTATTCCAGAGTTTGAGTGAGCTTTCTGATTTTACATTAAGGTAGAAATCGGTTAAGGAAGTCTTCTTTTGAGACGTCTGACCCTCAGTAGAGTGTTTCTTTTCTTTTATTCAGGGAGAGGAGCGTGCTTGTAGAGTGCGGGGACAACCAAAAAGCTTCCTCAAGTTTTGAAGAGTTAATACAAAAGATCGCTTCGGAGGCTCCTTTTCTTATTCTCTCCCTTTTATTGTTTTCCTTTATCGCTTTCCTTGTATGCATTAGATATTAGGGCCATGTAGATATTTAAATTCTGCAAGTAGTTAAATAAATAGGGTAAAAGTATAGTTTCTTAGTCTTTATTTTATTAACTAGTCCATCATAGGGAACCCAAAAGGGGCGTTGTGGGGTGCTAACACCTTCCCCACACATAACAAACTCCCTTACCCAACTCTGGTTGTAATGACCAAAGTTGGTTTTCTAAAACCAACACCTTTTTTTCTTCCTTTTTTGATGTTTACGATAAAAACATAGGTGGCGACTACATCAAACCTTTTTGAAAACCTCGCCTTTAGGTCCAGCCTGATTATCAGACAACCTAAACACAAGTCAATCAAAACCATTGCGTCGCTCCGATCGCCTCTTTTGACGGCGGCGACAGATGGTGACTCCACTGGGGAAGCTAGAGAGTTGATCCTATTTAGTGATGGACTAAGTTTATAAAATAAAAAACTTGAAATTATACCTTTACCCTTCCTTATTTTATAACATGCTTTACTGTTTGGCTTTAATAACTGTTGCATGTTTATTTAATGCAATTGTTTGAAATAACAACTGTACACAAACCTTTGCACACAACAATTTCCCCTATACCCGGAGGCATGTGGGATAACCTTAGGGAGTGGGTGGCAGGTACGATTTGTCGTAGTAAAGGGCCATGAGCCCACCCGTATGCTCGGAAACCACCACTCAAAGTGATAACCATCCTCTTTTGGCCTAAAGACGTCAACATGGCCTTAGTGCCATGCATGGTCTAAGGGTTGGAAGAGTGGGAACCCTATAATGGGGGCACCTTGGGGGCCTGGCCTTGGTGAGGAAAATTAGAACCACCGTGAATATGCACTTTTCTGCAAGATACCCCTACCTCGTGATAAAAACATCATCACACAGTTTGCGGATGAGTGAATTGTTTGTGCATTTGTTTGTTGCCTAGCATAATCATACAATAGCAAGAATAAAAATAACATCTCAAAACAAATTTTTCTCAGTAAGCAACCTTATCTCGGACAGTCTACAATTTAGCTAGCCTGGTTTCCGGTTCTTTGTAAGCTAAGTAGCCATGTTGACCGACATAAGAGATAAGGGGATCTAAAACTATTTTCATAATAAGCCACCTTTATCTCAGACATTCTTCCTTTAAGCTAGCTTGGTTTCAGGTTCTTTGTAAGCTAAGTAGCCACGTTGACCTACAGAAGAGATAAAGCGGTAATAAAACAAATAAAGGACAAAATACAATAAAACTCATTTTAATAAAGTCAAAGCATTCATTTAGAAATAATAAAATTTAATAAGACAATTTTTTACAAAGTCAACCATTCACATCCGCATCATGTCATAAGTGGTAAAACCAAGAGAGAAAATAAATGCATAAGGAGGGCATGCATACGCATCATCATAATAAAACCTTTCATGCATAAATACATTCATGCTAGGGGGCATTAGATATCCTTAAGACAAAGGCGAAAGAGGCCCAAGTGCACTTGGACAAGTGTATTAAGGGTATGGGAACCTTTGATAGGGAAGGAACCATAACGCTGAAGTGGGTATGACACTCCACAAAGTGTAAGTGTAGACCCCAAATCTTGCCCGAACTCAAAATAAAGAGCGGAAGACCTCCAATTTGAAGATGGGCAAGGCCTAAAAAGCCACTAGGAGAGACTATTAGGTCACATATTAGAATAGGAAGACTTTTCTGTACAAAAAATAAGGATTTCCACCTTGAGGGTCGGGACCGCCATCTCGCCATGGCGAGACTGCTTCCCGTTTGGCGAGATGCCCCTCTCACCATTTGGTAAATCGATACCACCATCCCGATTGGCGAGACGACCGTCTCGCCATTTGTCAAAGACGAGACCGCCGTCCCGAATGGTGAGACGACCATCTCGACCTGATAGGCGCGAATCCCTATAAAAGGGGAGCGCTCTCGCCTCCATTTCACACAGTTCTTCCACTTCTCCTTCTAGCATTTCTTAGAATTCTTCTTTTAGAGCCCCTCCGAAGCATTTCCGGAGATTTTTGAGAGTTTTTAGGGAGTTCTTATAATGTTTCGAGAGAAAAAAGTCAACATTGTAGAGCGAAGGACTGCCGAAACGCGTCCTAACTTTCAAAGATTTTATCAAAGTTTGCTTCGGAGGTTTCTTCAATCTCTCTCTCTCTCTTTTTATCGCTTTATTATTCATATGTGCATTAACTAGGGCCATGTAGTCGTTATCTTTTAATTCTGTAAATAAAAGGGTAAAAGCGTCATTTTTAGTTTATTTACGAAATAACCGGTCTATCATAGGGAACCCGAAAGGGGCGTCGTAGGGAAGCTAATACCTTCCCTACACATAACTAACTCCCTTACCCAACTCTGGTTATAATGACCAAAGTTGGTTTTTCAAAAACCAACGCCTTCTTTTCCTTTTTTTTTTATGTTTTTGGTAAAAACATCGGTGGTGACTCCATAAGAACCCCTTCAAAAATTTGCTTTTAGGTCCAACCCAGTTATCAGACAACCTAGAAGCTCCCTTTCGAAAACCTCGCCCTTAGGTCTAGCCCGGTTATCGGACAGCCTAAAGGCATTGTAACATCACCCATATAAAACACGAAAACGGGAAGTCGGAACTATCGTGTCGCTCCGACCGCCTCTATTAAAGGCGGCAACAGATGACGACTCCGCTGGGGAAGCCTAGAGAGTTTATCCCATTTAGTTATGGACCGGTTTAATAAATAAAATTAAAAATTTTGCTTTTACCCTACCTTGTTTTATAACATGTTTATTTATGTGGCTTTAATAACTATTGTTTGTTTTATGCAATTGGTTGAAATAAAAACTGTACACAAACCCTTGCACACAACAGTTCCCTCTATACCCAGGGGCAAGTGAGAAATCCATAGGGAGTGGGTGGCAGGTACGGTTTGCCGTAGTGAGGGCCATGCAGCCCACCGGTATGATCGGAAACCACCACTCAAGGTGATAACCTTCCTCTTTTGGCACAAAGACTGACTATGCCCGTAGTGCTAAGCATGGTCGGAAGGCTAGAGAGTGGGGACCCTATAATGGGGGCACCTTGGGGGCCTAAGCCTTGGTGAGAACAGTTAGAACCTACCTTTGCCAATGCACTATTCTGCAGGAAAACCCTACCTTGTAATTAAAACGTCTTCTTACGCATTCGCGGATGAGTGAATTGTGTGTGCATTTGTTTGTTGCATTTGTTTGTCGCATAGCATAAACCAAACAACAGACAAAAATAGAAAAATCATAAAAAAAAATTTCAATAAACACCCTTATCTCGGATAGTCTGCCTTTTAGCTAGCATGGTTTCAGGTTCTTTGTAAGCTAAGTAGTCACGCAGTCCGACATAAGAGATAAAGGATGCTAACATTATTATTTCGCAATAAACCATTTTATCTCGGATAGTCTGCCTTTTAGCTAGCCTAGTTTCAAGTTCTTTGTAAGCTAAGTAGTCACGCAGTCCAACAGAAGAGATAAAAGGTTACAAATAAAACCATAAAAATCAAAATCAAATAAAAACCCAAAGCGGATAAAAATGGGATCTTGTTCATAAACATTAAATTCATAAAACATCCATATAGGTAGTTTATTTTTGGAAAAATACACGAATATTATCATACATCATGTAGAAATAAAACATGATAAATAGGAAAAACAAACACTCCCTACACACCTACAATAAGCATCATATTCATAAGCATGCATTTTGGTTTTTAGAAAATGGAGGGGACTAGTAGACAAATGAAGAAAGTGGACATTCCCCGATACCACGCTGAGAAACTGGAACAACTATGTGCATTAATGCCACTAGGGGTCCGCTCCGATTTCAAAAAATCCTATGGACGGATTCTCGACTTGTTGAAAATCTGTGTCGATCCTACTTTTATCAGGGTTCTAGTTCATTTTTGGAACTCTAGTCTGCACTGCTTCGAATTCCCGCAGTTCGATAGTTCATTTTTGGAACTCTAGTCTGCACTGCTTCGAATTCCCGCAGTTCGATATGGTGCCTACTTTGGAGGAGTATGAGATTATGCTAAAATGGCCCAAATCAGCCGGGGTCCACATCCGCCATGGAGCATATACTTCTGCAGCACAAGTCGTTACCATCATCCGATTGCCGTTTCGATAGACTACCCTAATAACAAAAGGGAATGTCCAGGGTTGGAAGGTTGCAATGTTAGAAGACCACCTGTTTTCTTTGGCTGAAAGGGCAGAATGGGTAGCTTTCAACAAAACCCTGGCTTTAATTTTATTTGGAACAATTTTGTTTCCCTTCCATATCGACACAGTAGACCAAGCCGTCATGGACGCCTTCTTCGCCTGGGACGTGAATTCGAAGAGTCCCTTGCCTGCACTTCTTGCCGACACCTTGCTCTCGGTGGAATTCTGTCACCAAAAGCAAGGAAAAACACTTAGATGTTGCTCTTCACTGCTTGTGTGGGGTATCACACATTTCTACGCTTCTAGTCACATGGGGATGTTCCCTGACCCTTTGAGAAGCTTCTCCAAAATCCCTCTCCACCGACGCACGACCATGGAGTGGAAGGTCGAGATAGAACGATGGGACGTTAACCAATTATCTTGGGTATGCCCTTGGTTCCGACCTGGCCCAGTCCTTATCAGATGTGGAGTTTATCCGAGCATACCGTTAATAGGACTCAGAGGTTGCATAGCCTATTCTCCAAGGGTGGCTATGAGACAACTCATGAGGACCCAAACTGCAATACCCCAGGAATAACTCGGAGGACTGTGTTTCTTCGGAGACCCATGCATTGTCACTAACTCGCTTGTTGTAAGAAGAGCATGGCAGAAACCAGTCTTCATGGGAGATAGAGAGCTAGGAAAAGCTCGAGTAGCTGCCTCCAGTGACTACGAGGAATGGAGAAGAAGTAGAGGGATGTCACAACCATCCACCTCACCTGTTGTGTTTTCAAACAGTGAAGAGTTGCAAACCCAAGTCGATACCTTGACTTGGAGGATAGAAATCATGGGAGCCTAGATGAGGGCCCTTAAAGAAAGAGAGCAAAAATCTATCCTCACCATAGATGGTCTACAGAGGCAATGCAAGAAGAAGGACCACGAGATAGAGCGCCTCAAGGACCAATGTGCTGATTCTAACGAGCAAGTTATCTGAGCATCCAAAGCTGCTAGAACCAGCTCGGATAACCAACTTCAGGAAATATCCACCAAATCAGCACGCCTTGAGGCCAAATGCGCAAAACAGGCTCAGACGATCAAGGAGTTGCTACAAGACCTCACAAGGACTCAGTCTGAAATACGCCAAGAACGGTAGGCCAACCAAAGGCTTAACAGAAGTCTCACTGAGCTACGCTACAAAAAAAGAGATGGGTTAGCTCAGTATGGTCAAGTACTACAAGAAAAAGACCGAGCCCTTGCAAAACTTGATGAGTTACAAGCCAAGATCGATTCACCATAAGAGGATAATAAGCCTCAACCGTTGGTTCTCAAAATCAATAAAGAAGAAGGGGCAAGGATGCTCGTGCAACTATTTATGCCTCATCCTTTCCCCTATAAATCAAATAAAGTTGTACTGGGGAGATATGGGGAATCTTCACCAATAAAGGAGGATATCTCTAATATAGCCGGCACCGGGGGCATGACCAGAAGTGGAAGGATCTACTCTCCCAAGGAGTTGCAAGAGGATGCCCCCAAAAATAAAGGGAAAAATAAACTGACCGAAGAAAGAGAAAACAAGGAATCCAAGGAGGCGACCGATGAATTACTCCAGTTCATAAGGCAAAGCGAGTATTCCATTATCGACCAGCTCAATCACACACCTGCGAAGATAACTCTGTTATCTCTAATGATGAGCTCGGAACTGCATCGAAACGCCCTGAAGAACTCCCCCTAGAGGGGTCGAGCCACAACAAGCCCTTGCACATTTCTATCAAGTGCAAGAAGTATCTCATCACTAAAGTTCTTGTAGATAACAGGTCATCCTTGAACGTGATGCCCAAGTGCACACTGGACAAGTTGACTATTCAAGGAACCCGCTTGCGCCCAAGCAACACTATCGTTCGAGCCTTCGACGGATCCAAACGAGAAGAGGTAGCAGAAGTCAATCTACCAATCCAAGTCGGACCCACTATATTCAACGTTGATTTTCACGTAATGGATATTACTCCAGCATACAATTGTCTCCTTGGCAGACCTTGGATTCACGATGCTAAGGCAGTACATTCAATGCTCCACCAGAAAGTCAAGTTTACAGTAGATGACAAGCTGGTCACGGTTCAAGCAGAAGCTGATATCTTGATCAGTGGACCATCTACTCAACCTTATGTGGATGCGGCTGAAGAGGATCTTGAAACATCTTTTCAAGCGCTCGAAATTGCCAGTATAGAGAGATTTCCCGAAAATATGAAGGTAGCCCGCATGATTACCATCCTGGCCAAGGATTGGGGGCAAATTCCCAAGGGATAAGGGAACCCCCAAAATTCAAAGATAACCCTTTAAATTTTGGCCTAGGATATGACCCTACGAAGGGCCGAGCAGAAAGAAGAAAAGGGAAGTCTCCCTTCCTCACCCTCAAGCAGATCTTCCGAAGCGGAGGGATGCAAGCGTCACTAGCAACCATAGTCATTAGGAGCTCTTTTTCTTTGCTTAAGGGATGTAAATCCGGTGATTGTTAGAGATTATCCCCCGAGGCTAGCCCGACCCCCGGGCATCTTTTGGGCACATATTCCCTTATTAATTAATAAAGAATACATTACTTACTATTCGCTTCTCTTCTTGCTACTTCATGTCTAGACCTCATAATAACCTTGTCTAAACAAACAAAAAAAGAGAAGAATAAAAGGGCGTCAAAAATAGTTAAAATATGCCATTACCGTAATAACCGAGTTGATTGATTAGAAGCGCAAAATAAGGTTTTACCTCACCATAAATAAAGTCGTGATTTCACCAATATCGTGAAAAAAATAAAACAAAAAGAAAAAAGTCCAACAGGAGCCAAAGGACAAAAGAAAAAGGGCAAAATACCCGGTAGGAAACCCACAAAGGGGGCTACGCAAAAGATAGGGTCAACCCGTTAGGACACCCGAACAAAAATAAAGGGTAACCTAGGCAAAAGTTAGGGTTACAAAATAAGGTCTGAAAAGGATTCCAAAAAACAAAAAAGGGAACCTAGACAAGAGATAGGACAAAGCACAATATCCTAGTTCGGAAACCCGAAGGGCGATCTAGGGAAATCAATTAGCTATAAAAGCAGTGGAAATAGGTAAGGCACAAATCTACAAAGAAAAACATTTGTTTAGACAGTAGCTAAAACACTCTAACCAACCCTAGCCAACCATTCCTACAAAATCTTTTCTAAATAAAATCAACATCTAAAACACAAGCCATTGAATTTATCCCCTTTACTTCCTTTCTCTTGACCCTCACAACATTATTCTAACAATTAGTTTGGGAATGTGGAGGCGTATAATCAACAAGATGATTGAAATTCCTAAAGCGAGGAAAAAGGGCACCAACGTGGCAAAGTATGCTCTCCAAACCAAAAGTCATTCTTCGGTCACATTAAGTCCGGAACAGCACAAACAAGTATAGCAGGAAAGCGAAGACATCAGAAGGCCCTTGTCTCTATAAGACGTACCAGTTAATCCTTCTTAAAACACTAATGAAATAGCATTATAGGACACCAAACATAAAAACATTACATGCATAAAATGTTTTTGAACCAGGTCCTATTCTTTCTTCAAAAAAAAAAATCTTCTAAAATTCGAGACTGTCGTCCCAACATTCGAGACCGCCGTCTCATTTTGGATAAAAACGAGACCGCCTTCTGCTTGGCGAGAAGGCCGCCTTGCCAAAAACCCAAAACGAGACCGCTGTCTCGAAGTTCCAGACGTTGGTCCCCAGTCTCACGAAATGGAGACCGTCGTCTCAAAATCCCAAACGGCGGTCTCGACCCTGCAGCAAAAATCTATAAATAGGGGCCTTGGGGTTAGTTCTAGGCATCCTTTCCTGCATTCTCATACATACTTTTCTACATTCTTGAGTGCTTTCTATGAAAATTCATAGAGGAGAGACTTCTAGAAAGAGGAGTAGGGGTTCCGGCCCTAGCACATCTGCGACCCTGGCTCCCTCGGACCTGACCCAACTAACGCCCCAGCACCAGGCCCGGCTCGAGCACATCCGGGGCAACACCTGGCATCCTATGTTGAGGCTGGACTTCTGCATCCTCGCCTAGTTTGGTTGGGAGGACGATGTGTGGGGGTTCATTGAGAGCATCGGATGGGACTTCCTCCTTCAGCCTCCTCCCACCCGCATGTACACGCAGGCAGTAATGGAGTTCCTCACCTCCATTACACTGATGGAGCTCCCCACCATGATCCCAGGCATCCCTCCGGTTAAGATGGTCTCCTACTTCATGAATAGGTCTTACCGGACTACGACACTGGATGAATTTAATGTCTCCATCGACTTCGTACAGCCCGAGGATATCCTGTCCCCGGGGTACCAGGGAGTCGTCTGTTAGCGGCCGCCTACCCTCACAGCCGGTGAGATGTGGGAGGATCTCACCAGGGTGCAAGTTCTGCCAACCCTACTGAAGGGCTCCGCTCTCCTCCCCGCCCTCCGCATGGGCGCCACAAGTTACTGGCGGGGATCATTCATGAGCGAAAGGAGAGTCAGGGAAAGGTCACCCATCCTAACCTCTTTGCCCTCCATCCTAACCTCTTTGCCCTGCACTGCATGCTTCATGGGCGCCAGTGCAATCTCAGTTACTTCTTCGTGAAGGCCCTCAAAGATTCTTCGACAACCAGCAAAAGTCGAACAACCAAAGACTCCCCAACAATCAACGAGCTGGATGACCACTAGAAGACTTTACCAGAATAGCATTATTTTCACGAGAATTAATCAAAGCTTGCTTCGGAGGTTTCTTCAATCTCTCTCTCTCTTTTTATCGCTTTATTATTCATATGTGCATTAACTAGGGCCATGTAGTCGTTATCTTTTAATTTCGTAAATAAAAGGGTAAAAACGTCATTTTTAGTTTATTTACGAAATAACCGACCTATCATAGGGAACCTGAAAGGGGCGTCGTAGGGAAGCTAATACCTTCCCTACACGTAACTAACTCCCTTACCCAACTCTTGTTATAATGACCAAAGTTGGTTTTTCGAAAACCAACACCTTCTTTTCCTTTTTCGATGTTTTCAGTAAAAACATCGGTGGAGACTCCATAAGAACCCCTTCGAAAATTTGCTTTTAGGTCCAACCCGGTTATCGAACAACCTAGAAGCTCCCTTTCGAAAACCTCGCCCTTAGGTCTAGCCCGGTTATCGGACATCCTAAAAGCGTTGTAACATCACTCATATAAAGCACGAAAATGGGAAGTCGGAACCATCGCGTTGCTCCCACCGCCTCTTTTGACGACGGAAATAGTAAGCTTTAAGGATGATACCAAAGCCATTGTCTTAAGGTATATCAATCCCACACCAATCATTCATTTTAATTAATAAAATTCATTTTGGCACCCTAGAAAGTGGTTGGTCTTCCTGTGGTTCGAACCCGTGCGCAAAAAGCAAAAGCAATGGAACAGCTGGAAGAACAAAATCGTAAACTCACTGCTGAGATTAACTCCCTGATGAGTCATTATATTCCCGTATTTTCTTCCCTTTCTAAAATTATTTTAATTAGTGTTTTGGGCTTAACTTTCTATTATTAGTGAATTTTTATTAATTGGGCTTCATTGGACTAATAATTTAGATTTTAATTAATTTGAATCTATTTGATCTAATTTTTACTCATTATTATTTTCAGGACAGTTTAAAGCAATTTTGGGCCTAGAAGATTGGGTCAGATGTCATATTATAGTTTACAGCAATTTTGGGCTTAGGAAATTGGGCATAATGTCATATTTTATTCTATACGGGTACTAATATTGGTTCACTGTTTTATTTATCATTTTTCTACAGATCTCCAAAAATCATGATTCTGGAAGCATTATAAACTAGACACATTCAGATTTCCATAGGATTCTAAATCATTCAATTCAGAGCTAAATTGGATTTTACATAAATTATCTAAAACGGGTCAAGCGCACCAGGCCGGCCCAATGGACATATATCAGTAATTTAAGTCTCCTAAATTCATTACACCTCCGAAAATAGTAGAAACAGTGGCGTTTGAAAGCTGACTCAAAAGGCTTTCAAAGGAAACCGTAATTGCTAAATTTGGATAAGTATTGAAAATACTGTACGTGTTTGAAGTTCGCGGACCTGCACTGAAGGCAACTTATGATGTGTTTTGTGGATCAGTTAGGCCCAAACCTAGATTAAGATTAGGATTAGGGTTATTTATATAAGAGAGGCACATCACACATGACACGACACACAACACACAAGGATTGCACAACCACCACACAGCCGCCTTTCATCTTCTGTAATTTATATTCAAGTTTGTTTACTTTTCTGTCATTATTTCAAATTCTTGTTTCGATTTTAATTATGTTTCTTCTACTACATTTTCGACTTTCCACGGATAGCTAAATCTTTGTATTGATTTTCTGATAAGAATGCAAGTAGATCTTTGAGGTTTTGTTCTTCAATTTCATTTTGTTTGTTCTCTTAACATTTCATCTTCTAATCTCAATGTTGAATTATAATTTGTTTATGCTTAATAAACCGAAACTAATATCACAGTTTGCTTAATTTTGTGTTAGAGATGATATTATGTGATGTATGCAATGCTTAATTGTATAAGGATAATTTGGGGTTAATCTTCGCTTAGTTGGTTAATTTCATATTGGAATAAGGGTTAAGGAAAATTTGAGATTATTCTTCGCTTAGTTGGTTAATTTCATATTGGAACAAGGGTTAAAGCTAATTTGAGATTAATCTTCGTTTAGTTGATTAATTTTGGATTAGAATATAATTTGGGATTTATCTTCGCTTAGTTGGTTAATTTCAAAATCTAGGATAAGTGACTCTGCATTAGAATCAGGAAATCAATTGCATTTTAATCTGTTTTTAATCCACATTTTTATAATCTGCTTTTGTTCTGTTTCATCTAATATTTTAATTTTGAACCCCCCCCCCCTTTTGTTATTGTTCTAATTTGAAAAATTGATAAGCTTTGATAGAATTTCGTGGTCTTTGGCAGACGACCTAGGAAAGCTTCATAGTACTACATTTATCCTGTTTTAATTATTTGACCGAGTATGACATCGATCAAATTTGGCGCCGATTGTCGGGGACCAAGATTTCGTCTAGGTTTTCAATTTTTATTTTCTATTTTTGTTTTCCTTTTCTGTTTTTTGTTTTTATTTTATTTGAATATATTATTTGATTTGCAGTTATTTAAATATTTTATTTAATTTGAAGTTACTTGAATATTTTATTTGATTTGCGGTTATTTGAATATTTTATTTGAGGGGATCTAAAATGCTTCGGAGGGGATCTAAAAGAGGAATTCTAAGAAAATGTAGAAGGAAGAATGGAAGAACTGTGTGAAATGAAGGGGAGAGCGCCCCCTATTTATAAGGATTCGCGCCTGTCAGGTCAAGACGGTCGTCTCGCCTGGCAAGGTCGAGACGGTCGTCTCGCCATTCGGGACGGCGGTCTCGACTTCCACAAATGGCGAGAGGGTCGTCTCGCCAATCGGGACGGCGGTCTTGACTTGCCGAATGACGAGAGGGTCGTCTCGCCAAACGGGAACGCGGTCTCGCCACTGCAAGTGGCGATACGGCCGTCTCGCCAAACAAGACGGCGGTCTCGACTTTTCTATTTGGTGAGATGATAGTCTCAAAAAGCGAGACGGCGGTCTCGACCCCTAAGGTGGGAATCCTTTATTTTTTGTACAGAAAAGCCTTCCTACTCTAATATGGGGCCTAATAGTCTCTCCTAGTGGCTTTTTAGGCTTTGTCCATCTTCGATTAGGAGGTCTTCTGCTCTTTATTTTTGAGGCCGGGCAAGATTTGGGGTCTACAACTGCCCCCCCTTCACCTGACTAGTCGACTGTTGGCCTGTTGTGCCAAGAAGATCGGCTGGAGGGTGAAGGAGTTGACCCTCTTGCCCGGTTGTCCTTCGGATGCTTCGTCTTGTGGCGGCTGATCCTCTAGGGAAAAATGTGTTGTGCGCCTCCAGGATGCTCCTTCTTGCGGTAGCCGACCCCTTTGATTGACACATGGTAGAACCTCAGGATGCTCCTTCTGGCGATAGCCGATCCTTCGGTTGATGAGTATAAACCCCCCATCAGACTGGTAGTTACAGCCCATTGTGCGTACGACTGGATGAGTATAAACCCCCCATCAGGCTGGTAGTTGCAGCCCACTGTGCGCAGGGCTGGATGAGTATAAACTCCCCCATCAGGCTGGTATGGTCCTCTGAGTTGGATCGGTTGCGACTTACTGGTCTGGCTCGTGTGCATATCAGGCGCACGTCGTGTGCAAGTTGATGGGTATGAACCTCCCATCAGGCTGGTACAGTCCACTTCGTAGGACTGGTGGTGGTGGCGGCTTACTGCTCTTTATCTCATGCGTCGGTGCTGAGATGCGTTCTCTTGCTTTTTGATATTTGCTTTTTACTTTTCTGGAGTAGTCATCCGGTTTTTACCGGGGATTATTTCGAATCCTTCGGTGGTCATCCAGCTTGTTGGTTGTAGGGTATTTTTTATGAGTGCCTCTTAGGTAGGCAGGAATCCTTTGGGAATTTGTTGGTCTTGGTGACGCCTCTTGAGTAGGCAGATATCCATTGAAAATTTGCTGATTTTGATGGTGTCTCTGAGCAGGCAGATATTGAGTTTCTGGTAATATTGGCTCTTTATTTTCCAGATCTTGCGTACACATTGGCGAATGACCCTTCTGGGGGTGTGAGTCTGAAATTTGCCTTTGTCGTAGGCTCACTGAGGATGATTTTTCTCTTTTTGATGATCCACTGGGGATTGATTGCCTTCCCAGGGATCAGATTTTGGTTTTCCCCCTGGAGTTTTGACTCCTTGTTAGGTACTAGTGTGAGCTAGTTCTGTGATGCTCTTATTTCATTGGGGAAAGGTTATTTTGTTTACCTAAAAGTTAGGATTTTAATTTTGCCTTTTTTCGCGATTTATCTCTTTTTTATCGCAATTTTGAAATTTGGCTTTTTTTATGGGGATAATGCGTGCGCCTTTTTACTTTTTAGTTTCTTTTATACACGCAGGCTTTTTCTTTCTTTGGTGATCCATCAGGGGATTGTCGACATCCTGGGGATCTGATTTTTCTTTTTTGGGGATGGAGTCTTGACTCCTTGATTAATGTTGATGCGTCCTTCTTCTACTGAGGGATGAGAATTTCTGATTCCTTCTTTTTGTAGATTTTTCTGGGGAGATCCACTTGGGGATTTTTATTCGGCCTTCTCTGTTGTGGCCTTTTCTTTTGGACATCTGCTGGGGATGCAAGAGTTTTCTTCTTTTTTCCTTTTTTTTGTTGAGCCCTTGTTGGTATGGAGATTGGACTCTTTTGACTGTTGATGATGATGGGCTCTTGGAGCCTTTATTCTCCATTGGGGAGTGTGGAGGAGACTTTGGGTGAGTGTGCTTGATGACTCATGTGGTGGCGATGCTGAGCCATGGGGTAAATTTTGTGTTGCCTCTGGAGTAAGCAAGGATCCGCTTGGGGATAACTAAGCCTTTCCATTGACTTTTCTTTTATGATGTCCGATGATTGTGCCCTTTTTTATTGGGTAGAAAAATGATGACTGGAGCTTTGGCTTCTGGAAGCTTCTTATTTCTTCTGAGCTTATTTGATGATGACAACTCACTCTTCTTTCTTGAGGGAGAGCAATGTTTGAAGACTTCTTATATGTGTCTTCTTTTTCTAGGTAGAAGGATGGTAGTTGAAGCTCTTGATTTTTGGAAGCTCTTATTCTGCTGAGTCGCTTGATTGATTACTTGCTCTGTTTTCTTGAGGGCATTATTTGGAGAGTTGGTCTCGATGATCCTGTTTTCAATCACAAACATGGAGCTAGTCTCCTTATATGTATGAATGTTTTTTGTTTTTTTGTTTTTTATCTGAAGTAATTTTTATTTATTTCATTTTTTATCTTGACAAAGTCGTTTTGTGCGACTACTTGTGTGTGGATGCCCTAAATGCAATCTATCATATTTTATCGATGCATCTGGAAAAGTGACTTGCATTCTCATGCTGGACTTTCATGATTATGATGAAGGGACCCTCTCTTTTATTCATTTTTTGGTTTAGCCCTATCTTTTACCTAGACCACCCTTTTGGGGTTTTCGGTCTAGCGAGTTGCCTTAATTTTTGCCTAGGATATCTTAGCGGACTTTTTCCTTTTGTATGAATGCCCTAACTTTTGCCTAGACCGCCCTTTGCGGGTTTTCGATCTAGCGGACTACCCTAACTTTTTCCTAAGAATATCCTAGCAGACATTATTCTTTTTTATTTTCATTTTTTCTTTCTATTCTTTTTTGAGAGATAGGACCCTATCATATGCGTGCAATGTTCGCAATATGCATCCTACAATACTATTTCAATTAATATTTCAAAAGGTTTAATCAAATGTGCTTTTGCTTCTGACGTGCTTCTGTCATTATGTGCTTTCGTCGACATGATAGGCTATACCAATTTTGCTGTCTTGATTTTGCCATGACCGAAGAATGATTGTGTTGATTGTAGAGCGACTTGCCATGTTAATGTGCCCCTCCCTTTCCTTTGGGATGTCAATCCTCCTATTGATTACTATCTCCACATCTCCCTACTAATTACTAGAATGTCGTAGTGGTAAGGGTCAAGAGAAAAGAAGGAAGAGGATATTTAATTCAAAGGATTGTATTTTAGAATTGTTTTATTTTGACAAGAATGGTTTTTGTGAGCACGGCTAGCCAAGGTTGGTTAGAGTGTTTAGGCTAGTTTAGACAAACGTTTTGTTTATGGAATGACGTCTTATTCTATGGCGTTTGCTATGATTGATTGACTTCCCTAGTCCGCCCTTTGGGTTTTCAGTCTAGGATGTTGTGTTTTGTTTTGTCCTATCTTTTGTCTAGGTTTCTTTTTTCTTTCTTTGGGAAACCTAGCGGACTTTATTTTGTAACCCTAATTTTTTCCTACACTTAACGAATATTTGGTCATCTAATGACGGTTATGTAAAAAACAGTTATGTAAAACGAAAAATTAGTTTTATAACTCACTCAAAATATCCATTTTAAACCAGTGTGCCAAATCACTCAACACATTCAAATCTTCTAACCTAGGGTCTTATAAATAATAAAACTAACTTCCTTTACCTTTTAATTTTTCTTACCAAGAAAAAATGCCAAAAACTACTAAATTTACAGGAAGCGAAATCCTTCTCACATAAAAATCAAATCAATAATTTGAATATATCACACTCTTAAACTAGTCAAGATTTATTCTCACATGCATGTGTTAACACCTATTAAAAATATATAAAATAAAACAAAAAAGAAAAGATATAATATCAATAAAAACTATTTATTTTTCATTATTTTCTCACCTTTTCATCAACTATTTTGAGTTTTATAGTAATAATAAGAAATAAATAAGTAAAATAAAAAAATATATAAAATTCATAAAATGAAAGCAAAGATAAACATTAAAAAGAGAGATAGCGAATTACGATAGTCACAAACTAGCGGGTATTGGTCCGCCACCACCTCTTCAGGGACTTAATTCTGAAAACAAATTGTCTCTATTTTTGTCATCTCCCAAGACAAGTATCAAGAATAAATATTGCTCTTTTTGTCTGTTATAACATTTTCAATATGTTTCAAGGTATTTGTTTTTCATTTCTAATTATTTTTAATACGGTTTGAGTTCTCATAGGCTTCCAGTTGAATCTCATCTAGCTCATTAAGTTGCAACTTCCTTTCCTCCCCAGCCAGGTCAAGTGAGAAATTGCAAGTCTTCACAGCCCAATAGGCCTAATGCTCTATTTCCACAGGTAACTGACATGTCTTTCCAAAGACGACCCAATATGGTGACATCCCTATGGGTGCCTTGTAGGCAGTCCTATGCGCCCGAAGAGCATCCTCAAGTATATAGCTCCAGTCCTTTCTGTTCGGCTAGACAATCTTCTCTAAAATCCTCTTGATCTCCTTGTTTGATATTTCAGCCTGCCCATTAGTTTGGGGGTGGTATATGGTTAGACACACACGACTTGAGCGAGTGAATTTCCGTGAGCTTTAACGTATTTTCACTCAAGCGAGAGTCAATCTCACTTTCACCCTCAAACGCGCCCTCACATCCAACATATAAATATATATAAATATATAAATATATCAAAATATATAAATATATGTGTATTTATATATTCTATATTTATATATTTACACGGATATATATTTATTTGTATATAAATATAATTTATTTGTAAATTATTATCAAAAAATTATAGTAGTTTAGTGGTTGGAGTATCAATTTTCAACTCTAAAATACTAGATTCGAATCCTATCGGTGACAATTCTCTAACTTAAGTGAATTTTTTACTGAAAAAAATAAAAACACTTTCCAGAAAATATATATAAATAAATATATATTTACACCGATATATATTTATTTGTATATAAATATAATTTATTTGTAAGTTATTATAAAAAAATTACAGTAGTTTAGTGGTTCGAGTATCGGCTTTCAATTCTAAAATACTGGGTTCGAATCTTGTCAATGATAATTTTCTAACTTAAGTGAATTTTTGGCTGAAAAAAAATAAAAACACTTTCCAGAAAATATAAATAAATATATATTTACACGGATATATATTTATTTGTATATAAATATAATTAATTTGTAAGTTATTATCGAGAAAATTACGATTCGAATCATGTCGGTGACAATTCTCTAACTTAAAAAAAATTTGGGTGAAAACACATTCAATGTCGGTTCATCTGGGAACCGACGTTGAATGTGTCAATAAAATGAATTTCAACGTCGGTTCATCTGGAACCGATGTTGAAAGTACTTTCTACGTCGGTTGACTAAAAATCGACATAGAATGTGTCCAACTTTCAACGTCATTTCATCTGGAACCGACGTTGAAAGTACTTTCTACGTCGGTTGACTAAAAACCGACATAGAATGTGTCCAACTTTCAACGTTATTTTTTAACCAACCGACATTAAAAGTGTATTTAACGTCGGCTCAGCTTTAACCGACGTTAAATGACGACGTTGAAAGCATATTTTGTAGTAGTGTTTAGATTTTACTTTTTTTATAAATTGTAGCTTGTTTGCTTGTATTAATGACTTGCTTATTGCTAATGTGTCTTCATTTCAAGATTATATGTCAAATTTTAATCACTTACAACAACATATGGTCACAAATTGAATGAGTCATTTTATAGACTAACCAATCAATAATATGAGTGATCGATTGAAGAGTTTTAGTGGATCTCTCTAGAGCAGTTTTAGGTGGTAGTCACATGACTTGGAGATAGTTTAGTGGTGATAGAGGCATCATTAGGGTGGGTGGTGTTGAGGTTGTAGCATATGTAAGAAATCATGGAATAGCTGAAGATGCAATAAATAGAGGCAATGATGGAATAACAGAAGAAGAGGTGCAGATAGACGATTATAAGGAGATTGGTGTGAAAGAAAAATGACACTTTAATTTAAATTAGTTTAGTACAATTATGTAACTTCAAATTTTCCAATTCAGTTAAGTTGTATGAATAAAGTTTGTTAGCATGTTAACTTCGTTAGCTTGAAACTATGTTATGTAACTCTTGCTTGTATGAATTATATTTATATTATGGTGGTCATAATTGGAAACATGTTGTGTTGTAATTGTTAGGTAAATATGCTAGTTTTTTCACTGAATATATAGTAGGAAGTAGGAAGACAGTAATAAATACATAATTGAAAAAAATTAATCGTAAGTGTTATTATTTTTTTTGTTAAGGATCATAAAGAAATACTATCACTCTATAATAACAATATTATGTTCATATTGTCTAAAATATTTGGCCGACGTCCATATAGTTGTTAACATTCAACGTGACTTATAAAAAAATCAAAAAGTTGATAGTAATAGGTACCAAAAGAAATGAAAGGCTTGAGATTTAGGAAGGCAAAACAAGGCAAAACGGATAGCAAATAAACATTTATGAATGCTCACCTGCTCTCTACCATGAATGCTCACCTGTTCTCTATCAATACATGGTGTATGACATATGGTTTGGGGGTGGTAAGGTGTAGAAACTATATGAACAACCAACCCCTATACTTTTTAGCAACACCTGCATAGACCTGTTACAGAAATGGGTGCCTTGATCAGTAACAATGGATCTGGGTACTCCAACCTGCAAAAGATGTTAGATCTAACAAAATCCACAACAATCTGAGCATCATTAGTCCTGGTGGCTTTGGCTTCCACCCATTTTGAAACATAGTCAACTGCAAGGATGACATTGCTCACAAGTGCTGCAAATCCTCCATGCATCCTTGAAGATGGTGGGTTAGTAGAAACCATAGTCAAGCACCTTATGAGTTGTCCTCTGAATGCCAAGATGACCACCGATTGCAGAAGAATGACAAAATTGCAGGACCGAGTTGATCTCTTGATTTGGTATGCATCTCCTAATTACCTGGTCACTGCACAACTTCCACAGATAGGGGTCATCCCATATATAATACTTAGCATCGCTCTTAAGTTTATCATTTTGCGCTCTAGATGACATGGGAGGAAAAACAGAAACAACTAAATAATTTACAATGTTTGCGAACCAAGGGGTGGGGAAAGAGTTGGATATAACAAAAAAAATTTCATAAGGAAAGTCATCTCGGATGGGCAAAACATCACCATGAGCCTCATCTTTCTCAATCCTGCTGAGATGGTCTGCTACCAAATTTTGGGCTCCACTCCTGTCACGGATATCTAAATCAAACTCATGGAGCCATAGCATCCACCTAATCAGTCGAGGCTTCAATTCAGCCTTCTTCAACAGGTACTTCAGAGCTGCATGGTCAGTGAACACAATAACTCGAGAACCAAGCAAATATGACCTAAATTTATCCAAAGCAAAAACAATGGCCAAAAGCTCTTTCTCGGTGGTGGTGTAGTTATCTTGGGCAGCATCTAAAGCCCTGGAAGCATAGTAGATAACTCTAGGCAGCTTACCCACTTTCTGAGCCAAGACAGCACCCAATGCATAATTTGATGCATCACACATTAACTCGAAGGGGATTGTCCAATCTAGTGCCTGAATGATAGGAGTGGCAGTCAGAGCACTCTTAAGGCAGTTAAAGGCCTCCTTGCACCTGTCATCAAAGATAAAATCAACATCCTTCTGCAACAAGTTGGACAGTGGTAAGGCCTTCTTACTAAAATCTTTGATAAAGCGCCTGTAGAATCTTGCATGACCAAGAAAAGAACGAACCTCTCGCACGCAAGAGGGGTAAGGCAACTATGAAATAACAGATATTTTTGCAGGATCTACCTCTATGCCCTTACTGGAAATTATATGCCCTAAAATTATACCCTGCTCAACCATGAAATGACATTTCTCAAAACTAAGAACAAGGTTAGTTTCAATGCATCTATGAAGTACTCTATCCAAACTACGCAGACATGTACCAAAAGAGGATCCATACACAGTAAAATCATCCATGAATATCTCTATACAATTTTCAAGAAAATCACTGAAAATACCAAGCATGCACTGCTGGAATGTGTCAGGGGCATTGCATAAGCCAAAATGCATCCTCCTATAGGAAAAAGTGCCAAAGGGACAAGTAAATGTGGTTTTTCCCTGATCCTCAGGAGCAATGTGTAATTGAAATTATCCAAAGAAACCATCGAGAAAACAGTAATGAGATTTACCTGCTAACCACTCAAGCATCTGATCAATGAAAGGTAGCGAAAAATTATCTTTCCTGGTTGCTTGATTTAGCCTCTGGTAGTCAATGCAGACTCTCCAACTATTTTGTAATCTGGTGGGAATGAATTCATCCCTCTCAATTTTTACAATAGTGAGGTTTGTCTTCTTCGGAACCACTCAGGGTTTCTCAATGCGTCTCTGCCAAAGAAATGTGGGAGATTTTAGAAGCCACTCACGAAGGTACTTCTGATGTGAAAAGGGCAAGGAAGCATGAATTAATTAGAGATTATGAATTGTTCAAAAAGCAGCAAGGTGAAACCAGTGCAGATGTGCAGAAAAAATTCACACATATAGTCAATCATCTAATTGGATTAGGCAAGATGTTTGACAAGGAAGAGTTAAACATCAAAATCCTAAAATGTTTGGACAGATCTTGGTAACCAAAGGTGACAGCTATATCAGAATCAAGAGACTTAAATGAGATGACTATTGCATCATTGTTTAGTAAGCTAAGGGAACACGAGTTGGAGATCAACAAGTTTAAAGAGCAAGAAAATGTAGAAAAGAAAAGCAGAAACATCGTTCTCAAAACAATTGAAGAAAGTAGTGACTCTGATGAAGAAGGATCTGAGAATCTTAATTTGTTGGTTAAGAAGTTTGGGAAATTTCTTAAGAAGAAGAACAGAACTGGCTAGATTAAAAGGTACAATGATAAAAGAACTTATTCTCTTCAAAATACTTATACTTGTTATTCTTGTGGTAAGCAGGGACATATAAGAAGTGAATGTCCAGAAAAATCCAAGAATCAAAACAAGAAAGATATGAAGTACAAAGGGGAAAAGGCCTACATAGCTTGGCAAGACAATGATTCATCCTCAAGTTCTGAATCTGAAGGTGAAGAAGTGAATCTATGCTTAATGGCTGGTTGTGAATCCTCTTCATCCCATGTAAGTTCAACCCCCACAGATAATGAAATGAATTACAGCACATTATTAACTGCTTTCAATGAAATGCATGATGAAGCTAAGAATTTATCCTATACAAATAATCGGTTAAAAGGACTAAATAACTGGTTAGAGAATAGGGTTAAAGTTCTGGAAGAAGAATTATTAGAAAGAAAAACAGATATGGAACATTTTGAAATAATCTACAATAATTCATCTTCTGATAATGCTACTGCAAAAAAAGATTGTGAAAAGTGTATCTCTCTGCAGAAAAAGGTTGAGTATTTGATTAAAACCTTATCTAAGTTTACTCAAGGTAAAGCAAATTTAGATACACTTCTTGGGTCTCAAAACTATGTTTTTGATCATACTGGTATTGGTTACAAACCTAAGTTTGGGGTTAAAACTAAAAAGTATTTGAATTTCTTTTCTTTCAGAAAATCAATAGCATCTCCCTTCTCATCTTGTCACTATTGTATGAAAAAAGGGCATACTGTAAAATTCTGTCATAATATAAAACATCTTGTGCCACAAGATAAAATGAGATGGGTTCCAAAATATGTTAAACAGAAAATTTGACCACTAAGGAGCCAAAGTATTTAAGGGTACCAAATACTTGATGCTTGATTTTTCAGGAACAGCAGCAAGAATCACTTTGGTACTTGGACAACGGATGCTCAAGGCATATGACAGGTGATATTTCCAAATTTCAGAAACTGAGATTGAAGACTGGAGGTCACGTGACATATGGAGATAACAACAAGGGAAGAATCTTAGGTTCTGGAGACATAGGAGATGGTGAGACCGTGACCATTCACAATGTTCTTCTTGTTGAAGGTCTTAAGCACAGCTTAATCAGTATAAGTCAATTATGTGATCTTGGTCACAAGGCTATCTTCAAACCAGAAATCTATTTAATCTGTGAGCCAAAATCTGACACGGTAATGCTGGTTGGTAAGAGATTAAACAACATTTACATGCTAGATATCAAGCATTCTATCTCATCTCAAAGTTGTCTTCTTACTAAAGAAGAAGAATCTTGGTTATGGCATAGAAGGCTTGCCCATATTCATCTTAATCATCTTGACAAACTAATTTCTAAAGATTTAGTTTCTTGACTACCTAAGCTTCAAATTTTGAAAGACAAAATCTGTGAAGCTTGTTTAAAAGGTAAAAAATCTAGAAAATCCTTTTCAAATAAAAACATTATTTCTACTTGTAGACCTTTGGAACTGCTCCACTTAGATTTGGTTGGTCCTTTAAGAAACAAAAGCCTAGGTGGTAATCTTTATATCATGGTAATTGTTGATGATTTTTCCAGATTTACATGGACTATTTTTCTAAAAGCCAAATCAGATTCTTTCAAATCTTTTAAAAAGTTTGCCAAGGTTTTACATAATGAGAAAGGTTATTTCATTACTTCTATTCAAAGTGACAATGGTGGAGAATTTGTAAATGAAAAATTTGAATTATTCTGTGAAAAGTATGGCATAAAATATTGGGACTAAATATTGGCAAGTTTGATGTACATGTACATGTTTTGTTTTAAACAATGGGAAAGAAAATATTGGCAAGTTTGATGAAAAATCTGATAAAGGGATCTTTCTTGGCTATTCTTCTAACAGTCATGCATATAGAGTCTATAATTTAGGACTAAAATCTGTTGAAGAATCAGTACATGTTGTTTTTAATGAGTCTCCTCGAGTGTTGCAGAGTAAAACAACAGGTACTGCAGATGATGACGAATTAGCTGATAATTTTTATCAGTTAAAACATCCCAGAGATACAGAACAGTGTATTGTTGAAGAAGGTGATCAATCGATTGATCCTACAAAAACTGATCCACCAGAAAGAATTGTTGAAGAACAGGAAGAAGATACCTTGGATGAGCTTCCTAAAGAATGGATTGTCCCAAGAGATCTTTCTCTAGACAATGTTATTGGGCAAATCAATAAGTGAGTATCCACTAGAAATTCTCTTAATCAATTATGCAATCATATGGCATTCATTTCAAAAATTGAACCTAAATCTGTTAAGGATGCATTAAATGATGAATATTGGGTTAGTGTCATGCATGATGAACATAATTAGTTTGAAAGAAATAATGTGTGGGAATTAGTTCCTAAAACCAAAAATATCAATATAATTGGTACTAAGTGGGTATTCAAAAACAAAGTAGATGAACACGGCATTATTACTAGAAATAAAGCTAGGTTTGTAGCCAAAGGATATAATCAACAGGAAGGAATTGATTTCGATGAAACCTTTGCACCCGTAGCTAGACTTGAAGCTGTTAGACTGTTATTAGCTTATGTGTGTATTAGTGGTTTCAGATTACTTCAAATGGATGTCAAGAGTGTCTTTCTAAATGGACTCATCAATGAAGAAGTCTATGTTTCTCAGCCTCCTAGTTTTGAAGGTCACAAACATCCTGACCATGTCTACAAGCTGAAAAAGGCTCTTTATGGATTAAAGCTGGCCCCTAGACAATGGTATGAGAGGCTAAGTAATTTCTTAATTGATCAAGGATACAAACGAGGTGAAGTTGATAAAACTTTATTCATTAAGAAATCTGGATCTGACATTATTCTGGTGCAGGTTTATGTTGATGATATCATTTTTTGTTCTACTAATAATGCCTTGTGTAATAAATTTGTTAAGGAAATGCAAAGTGAAATTGAGATGTCTATGATGGGAGAACTAAATTTCTTCCTTGGTCTCCAGGTTAAGCAATTAAGGAATGGTATTTTCCTATGAGTTGTTGAAGAAATTTGATATGCATAATTGCAAAGAATCCCCCACACCCATGTCTACTAACTGCTGTCTAGATTTAGATGAAAAGGGGAAATCTGTTTATCAAACTAAATATAGAGGTTTGATTGGATCTCTTCTATATCTCACTGCTAGTAGGCCTGACATTATGTTCAGTGTTTGCCTTTGTGCTAGATTCCAGGAAAATCCAAAGGAATCTCATCTCACTGCTGCTAAAAGGATTCTCAAGTATCTTAAAGGAACCATTAATGTTGGACTATGGTATCCTGAAGGTGCCTCTCTTAAACTTGTTGGATTTTCTGATTCTGACTTTGCAGGTTGTAGATTGGATAGGAAAAGTACCTCCGGTACATGCCATTTACTGGGAAGTAGTCTCATATCATGGCACAGCAAAAAACAAGCATGTGTGGCTCTTTCAACTGCAGAAGTTTAATACATTATAGTTGGGAGTTGTTGTGCTCAGAGTATCTACCTCAAACAACAATTGAAAGATTATGGGGTGTTTCTCAATACAGTACCTCTGGTTTGTGATAATACTAGTGCAATCAATCTAACTAAAAATCCTATTCAACACTCTAGAACTAAGCATATTGAAATTAGACATCACTTTATTAGAGAACATGTCTCTAGGGGTGATTGTGAATTTTATTCATTGATACTGATGAACAATTAGCTTATTTGTTCATCAAACCACTGCCTAGAGATAGACTTAATATGCTTAGAACTGAATTAGGAATTTTGGATCCATCTAGTATTATATAATTGATTCTCTATTATGGATCTATGCTTTTTAACAGGTTGATAATTTGATTAATTGATTAGTTATCTGAAAATTTTGAAATATTTTTCAAACTAAGTGTTTTTAATCGATTAAAATTACGAAATAATTTGTTAATTTCCTGGTTCTCAATCTCTATTCCTGATCCATTGCCAAATTAATCGATTAAATATGTTTCTAATTGATTTATTTCATTAAATCTTTAGCTCTGCATGTTTTCCTTTTGAATTAATCGATTAAACCTTCGATTCAACCGATTCATTTTATTTTTGATAATCTGCTTCTATATCATTAATTGAAAATTAATTGAGTATATGGTAAATCAATTGATTAATTTTTCTAGGGCTAGTATTGTATGCTTTGCTTTTGATTATTTACTGCAGGATGAGTTAAGTGCATTTGCAACTACAAACAACTTCAGCTACTCTCTTAAATGTAATGGTTATCCAAATTCACGCTGGAAGACTGTGATTGGAAATCAGAGGTGAAGAAATCTTGATTGATACAGGTAATCGAGTAAATTACAGTACCCATTGTTCTCTCTCTATCTTTTCCATCTCTGACACAGGACACAGAACTGAGGTAATTTACTAAAAGACAAATTTGACTATTCAAAGTAGATGAAGAGTCAGGATTCTCACATTCCTTTTAATATGGATTAGTTGTTCGAAAACCACTCTTGGAAAAATATTCTCTCTTTTCGTTATTTGGTTCACCTCTCAAACATCATGTTCAAGCGCACCAAATCTGGAAGGAGAAAGTTCAACAGAGGAGAATCCTCAGCTGCTGTCCAAGATATATCAGGAGGAGGGTGCATTGAAACCTGGTTCAATGGGAACCAAGAGAAGATGGGGTTATTCATTCACGAAATGAGCAGAAAATAGATTAATATTCCCAAGATTCTAAAATTCTCGTGGTTGGACGCTGAAGGGTTCAAAGGGGTGCGAAAACTGCTGCACCACCAGCAACTTCAGAAGTTCTTAGAGCTCAATGGTAGAATCTATCCTGATCTTATCAAAGTTTTCTTTACTAACTTGTCATTTGAAGGTTCTATACTTAAAACTCAAGTCAAAGGAGTGGATATTGAGATTACTCCCACTATCTGGAAAAATGTTGTTGGACTCAAGGATGAAGGGGTAAAAGTCACTAAAGTGTATTCCTCTGATGTAGAAGAATTCAACAAAGTTCAATATTTTCGTTCTTGTTTAAGAAATAAGTGTGACTCTGTGAGTTCCTTCAACATTGGGAAGCTTAACCTTGAAGAAAGAGTACTTGCATTCATAGTGGCCTGGCAGCTTACTCCCAGGGGGAGCAATCATGCAGTACTGATGTATTGTATCCACCACAGAATCAGAGTAAACTGGGTATTTGTTATCAAGGACCATATGATCAAAGAAAAAAGGCTAAGTGATTTTAGGTATCCCTATGCTATCTTAATTTCTAAATTTCTCACTCATTTTGGTGTTGATTTAGAAGGAGAACTGTCTGAAAATGTTCGCCCCACAAATGAGATTAACAATTCCATTCTTCATAAAATGGGATTCATTAAAATTGATGGTGATTGGATTTCAAAAGAAGAAGCTGGTAGAGATGAAGAAGAAGAAGAAGAAGAAGAAGAAGAAGAAGAAGAGGAAGACGATGAGAATAATGGTGCTCCAAGTGCTACTGAAGCAAGACAAACAGATCCCATGGAAGATGTTATGGCTTAGCAGTCTCCATTGGAAATGATTCCTTATGTGGCACCACCTGACTGTGGCACACCTCTTTCACAGTTTGAAAGGACTATGTTGCACCAAATGAATGAAATTCAAACTAATCAAAGGAGGCACATGGAGATGAAATATGCTTTGCAAGCTTGCCAGCATCGGCTTTATGAAGACTCCATTGCCAGATTTCAGCACCTTGATAATCAACTGGATGATATCTTCAACAGAATTGGAGACCTCCAATTCAATCAGGGTCCCTGGGATGGTGATGAGTAAAATTTATTTTTAGAAGCTTTATTTCACTTATGTTTTGTTTGTTTTATTTGTTTTAATTTTGGGTACCTAAATGGTACTTATGGCATGTATATGAACACTTTTTGATGAAGTCAAATAGGGGGAGAAGTATTCGCTTTATGCTGTCACTACACACACACATCACAAATTATATGTCTCTGTTGTCCTGTTATTGTTTCTTTTATGCAGGTGCGGTGGTTATTTTTCTCCATCAAATAGGGGGAGATTGAAGCACTTGATGGATTTGATGAAGACATATAAAGTTTAGTTTGTGGGTGTGTAGGTAGATAGGTTATAGGTTTAGAATTTAATCTCTTGATAATTTCAGTATATCTTGTGATAAGCTCTTATAACTGTTGCATTTCATAGAATTTATCTTACTGCATGAAAAACCAATCTTTAAGCCTTGAAAGAACAAACTAAGTTTTTTAATCTGTTAAAAAGCAGTTTTAATTTGTTAAAATCACTTAAAATAGGAAATATATATATATACAGCCAAGATTTTAATTGATTGAATCGTAGAATCAACAGATTAAAATGTTCTTGATGGTTTTTTTTATATTAAGGGTTTCGCAGTATTAATCTGTTGAATTGATAAATCAATAGATTAAAATGTTCTAAGCCATTTTTCATTTTAAAGTATCTCTGGTTTTTAATCTGTTGAAATAAATTGTAATCTGTTGAAACAGAGAGATATCATTTTTCATTTTAAAGTATCTCAGAATTTTAATCTGTTGAAATAAAGTTTAATCTGTTGAAACAGAGAGATATCATTTTTCATTTTAAAGTATCTCAGAATTTTAATCTGTTGAAATAAATTTTAATATGTTGAAATAGAGAGCTACCATTTTTCTTCTAACTGTTTCAATCCATTAAAAACTCGAATTAACCGATTGAAAGAGTTTTAAATAAAATCAATCGATTAAAACATCATTTTAAATCGATTGAAACTGTCAGTTTCTCTCTTTTACTCTATAAATATAGTTTTGATTTCTCTTTCAGAAACACAATTTGGAAATCAATTAAAGGCAATCTTGGAGCTCTCATATTCGTGTGTTTTTCTGAGCATTCATACACATCTCATATCATAAGCCGTTTTGATCAAGATTGTTGAAAGATCTTCAAGAGAGAAAGTTCTGAGTTAGAAAAATTGCTTCTGGACTTCTATATTGTAAAAGTTGTAGTTCAGGTTTATTCTTTTTATATACTTGTACAAATTTTAATTGTGTAGATTGGGTTTGAATCTACACTGGTTACAGCAACTGGGTTTGGTTGCTGGGTGGTTTTTCAAGAGTCTATCTTGTGGTGTTGTAAGGTAGATCTTACGGTAGATTGGTGTGTATCTACTGGTTTGTATTTTCACTTGGTATTAGTGGAACTTGACAGATTTGTCAAGAACTGAATGTAGTTCTTGGGAAGAGTGAACCAGTATAAACTCTTGTGTTGTATTTCTGCTTTTATCTCTTTTCATTTGTTTAAAACCAAATCTGCCTAATAAAAGATTGGATAAAGATTAATCATTCTTCCATAAAGAAATAGTGTTTTTCGAAAAAGATTTCTAAAGTTCAATTCACCCCCCCTCTTGAACTCAACCATTAATTCTTACATGATATGCATGCCCCACACTACGAACGACCATGGGGAACTGTTCTGGTCGTGCATGTATTATTGGTCCATGGGTTTGACATTCGTGGCACCTTGGTACATACTTGTGGTAGTCTTTCGGGAGGGTTGGCCAATAATAACAAGCCTGGAGGACCCTGACAGCCATTTTTTTTTCCTCCATAATGTAATTCGCAAATGCCTTTATGCAATTCTTCCATTATGTATCCCACACATGTAGTAGAGATGCATTTCAATAACGACATCGTAAACCCCTTATTGACCAGTTCTGCTTCGACATGTATGAATTTAGCTGCTTTCCTTTTAAATGATTGAGCCTGTCGGGGTTTGTTAGGCTTTTTCCACTAGTAATGTATTCTTGAAAGGGAGTCATCCAACATGATTCTTCTGTGGTCATGTTGCATTGTGTCATGTTAATTGAGGGATGTGCTAACGTTTGTTGAATGATAAACTTATCTTCGCTGCCTAGTTTGCAACTTGCTAAGTTGGAGAGCATATCAACCCTTGAGTTTCTTCCCTTCAAATATGCTCAATTTTCAGTTCTTCAAACTCCAAATTCTGTCGAGAACTTGGTTACCAGGTAATAGTACTTGAGTAATTGGAATCCTTAACTTAGTACTCTCTTGATATGTGTCCTACCGTTAGTTGTTAGTCACCCATGCATCTTAATTAGGGATCGGTTATTAGTGCTTCGTATTCGGCCTAATTGTTAGAAACCTTAAAGCCAAATAGTAGGGATTGCTCAATGAGTAGGCTCTCGAGACCCTCCAAAATGATACTTGTTCCACTTCCCCTTTGATTTGATGAGTCATCCACATACAGTGTCCACCATGTGCTTTTAGTTGTAAGTGATATAAGTCCAATTTTAATAATTAGCATATAAGGTGTTTCAGATAATTATGATGAGAAAACCCAAGAAAAATTCTCACTAGACACGAAGATAATCACTTATCTAAGTGTGAAAGTTCACTTCTAAGGATTTAAGAGAGGGAAGGAGAGACACAAAACCATAAGCAACAAAAATTAAAAGACCAGCCAAGGGGCTGCACTTGGGCTACTAAAAAAGGAGAAGCAAGATAAGAAATGAAGAAAAAGAAGCAAAGATGGAAGAAAATAGGGGAGGGGCAGAATGTGGAGGGTGACATGCCACATGGGGGATGGACTAACCCAAGATGAGTGTGGTTTCCACCACTTGAACCAAGGTTCAAGAAAAGACTTAAAGTGTAAAGAACACTCAAGAGAATACTCTCAAACATTCATTCAAATTCTAACCATTTACAAGAGGTGAAGAGCCTTTTATATATAGGCATGGATGAGGGACCAAGAGGGAATTACAACAGAGATTCTAGAAGCACATGTTGCCTTAATTTTAACCCAGAAGGTGTGGCTTCCTTGCCTTGCCCTCCAAGGTCGTAATCTTTCTCATCTAAAAGGTCAATGATTGGCCTTCTCTTCCCTCATAGGTCGACCATGCTTCAAAGGCTTGGGTCCAAGGCTCATTTCCTCCAAAAAAGGTGATAGACTTCAAAAGAAAGGTGTCCTTAAGTAATCTTACAAAATCAAGATTAAACATTAGTTTAGGAATTAAAGAGAAGGAAAAATACTAAGTAAATTAAGAGATAAGGGGGGAGGAAGGTTTCTTTCAAGTCATGCTTCTAGTGATACTCCTAGGGATGACCTCTCCCTCCTTTAGGGAACTCAGGAACTCATCAATAGGCCTCGGGGTCATTTCACTTACAAAATCTACCAAGCATTGTGCTTTAATGGGTCTGTGGGGTTCATAGTGGATGCTATATTTTGAAAGTTTGACGGAGTAGGTGATCATTCATCTAGCCAACTCTAGTTTGCACAAAATATTACCGATCAGGTAATCACTTTTGACCATTATTTGATGGCTTTGGATGTAGGGCCTTAGTTGTCGAGTTGTTGTGACCAGAGCCAAGGCTACATTTTCAATCTGTTAGTAGCAGATTTTTGCATCTTGGAGTACTCAGTTGATGTAGTAGATGAGACTTTTCTCCTTTCATGTTCTTGTATAAGAACCACACTTAACTTTTACCTGGATACTACAAGGTATATGTAGTGCCTTCCCCAGCTTTAGTTTTGGAAAAATCAAAGGGGAGGCGAGGAACTCTTTTAACTTTGTGAATGTTGCTTCATATATGTCATCCCACGCGATTTGTTGCCTTTCTTCACCACTTTAAGTATAAGTTTCACTTTCTCGACTAACTTTGGGAGAAAGCGCGATAGTACAGTAATTTGGTCAACTAGTTTATAAACTTCTTTTACATCCTTGGGCTTCTCATGTCTATTATGACTTGACACTTGTCTGGATTTGCCTCTATTCCTCTATGGGTGAGCATAAATCCAAGGAATTTACCCCCTTCTACCCCAAATATACATTTCTTCGGGTTCAAGTACATGTTAAATCTCCTAAGTTCTTGAAACACCTCCCTCAAGTCCTAGATGTGTCTTTCTCCACTAGTTGACTTGATGACAATATCATCAACATAGACTTCTACATTTTGCCCAATTCATTCTTGAAAATTTTTTTCCATGAGGCATTGATATGTTACACCAACATTCTTTAAGTTGAAAGGCATGACCTCATAATATAAGCTTGTCGATTCTATCATGAAGGTTGTTTTTATCTTGTCATCGTGCTACATTGGTATCTAGTTGTACCCTGAGTATGCGTCCAAGAAGCTCAAGATCTTTTTTGTTCAGTTGCACAATCCACCAATCGGTCAATGTTGGGGAGGGGATACGCATCATTTGGGCATGCCTGGTTGAGGTTGGTATAGTCAGTACACATGCGTCATTTACCGCTTGGATTCTCCATTAGAATGATGTTTGATAACCAGGTTATAATAGGCCTCCCGTATGAACTCGCCTTCACATTACTTATTCACCTCTACTTGTGTCACTTGTCGACATTCTCCCATTTTCCTCTTTTTTTGGGAGATTGGCTTTGCGTCTGGCATATGGCAAGTCTATGCAAGATTATGCATGGATCCATGTCGAGCATGTCGATGGTTGACAATGCAAACAAGTTTGAATTCTTTTTAAGAGTCTCCCTGATAATTTTATAATTTTTCTGCGTTAATGTTATTTCGATTTGTGTGTTCTACCCTTTGTCTCTGAGCCGAAAAGGGACGATTTCTTCTTGAGGATCAACCCTGTTAACAAACAAGTATCTAAACAAAACACTTTATGTGTTATCACTTGATGTTTTTGCAATGAGTGGTACATGGTCAATTTATAAGCCTTTGGACATGGCCTTTCAACTACATGTATTTAATATAACCACTACCTCTCAACTACATACATTCAATACAACCACTACCTCTCAACCATTATCTCTATAACCACTACCTCTCAACTGTATGCATTTAATGTTTACCTAACAAAATCCCCCCATAAACTTAAATGTTTTTCTTGTCCTTCATTCCAAGCATCTTCTTGTTGTTCTCGAATAGAGTGGTTGACAGTGGCTTCATGAATATATCTGCAGCTTGTACTCAGGTTCCAACGTGCTCTAACTCCACATTTCCTTCTTTCACTTGTTCTCAGATGAAGTGAAACCGAACATCAATATGCTTGCTTCTCTCATGATTGATCGGGTTCTTTTCCAATTCAATGGTTGACATGTTATCAACTCGAATCACAGTCCCTCTTTCTTGCTTCAACTCCAGCTTGCTTAGAAGGTTTCTAAGCCAAACTGCATGCCAGACACTCCAAGATGTTGTAACGTATTCGGCTTCGCAAGTGGACAACGTTACAATGGGTTGGTTTTTTGAAAGTCAGGTGAACGTTGTGTTTCTCATGAAGAATACATATCCAGATGTGCTTTTCCGATCATCAACATCTCCACACCAGTCACTATCCGAGTAGCCTACTAGTCGGTAATCATCTGTCCTAGTAAACATTAGGCCAAGTGACATTGTTCCTCTCACATACCTTAGAATTCTCTTTAGTGCCTTCCAATGAGTATACCTTGGCTCCTCCATATATCGACTTGTTATTCCAACACTTAGCATTAAATCTGGTCTGGTATTTGTAAGATACCTAAGACTTCCAATCAGACTTCGGTATTTGCTCGCATCAACTCGGTCTCCATCTGCATACTTAGAAAGTTTTGTACCAGGTTCCATAGGGGTAGAAACCAGGTTGCAACTTGTCATCTTAAACTTCTTCAAGACCTCCTCAGCATACCTTTACTGTGACACAAAGATGTCATCCTTTCCCTGAACAACTTCTAAGCCAAGAAAATACTTCATAAGACCCAACTCAGTCATCTTAAACTCCTTCTTCATCACTTCTTTAAACTCTGCAATCAGCTCGACATTATTCCCCATGAAGATAAGGTTATCAACATATAGGGCAACAAACATCACATCTTCTCCTTTCTTCTTTATGTATAGAGCATGTTCATAAGGACATTGCTCATATCCATTCCTTTTAAAGTAAGTGTCAATTCTTTCATTCCATGCTCATGGAGCTTGTTTCAAGCCATAAAGTGCCTTCTTCAATCTCAGCACTTTCTTCTCTTCACCTCTTCGCATGTATCCGAGTGGTTGTTCAACATATACTTCCTCCTCCAAGACTCCATTCAGAAATGCCGACTTCACGTCCATCTGCAAGATTATCCATCTGTGTTGAGCTGCTAAGGAAATCAGCAGTCTAATTGTTTCCATCCTCGTCACTGGGGCAAATACTTCGTCATAGTCTATTCCTTCTTTCTGCTTATACTCCTTCACTACGAGTCGAGCTTTATATCGCTCAACTTCTCCTTTAGCATTTGTCTTCTTCTTGTATACTCACTTTACGCCGATAGGTTGTGCTCCTTTGGGTAAATCAGTCAGCTCCCACGTGTTGTTGCATTCTATTGCTTCGATCTCCTCGTCCATTACCTTTTGCCACCTTTTCTCCTTTAGCATTTGTCTTCTTCTTGTATACTCACTTTACGCCGATAGGTTGTGCTCCTTTGGGTAAATCAGTCAGCTCCCACGTGTTGTTGCATTCTATTGCTTCGATCTCCTCGTCCATTACCTTTTGCCACCTTTTCTCCTGCACGGCCTCTTCAAAACTTAAGTCTTCTAAATTTGCTTAGAAACATACAACATGTACTTCGTCAGTGGAGTTGTATATATCTTGTAAACTTCGCGCTCTGGGTTGTAGAGGTTCATCTTCTTCATCAGAAGTTTCATGATCTCTCACAGTATGTGGTGTATCAATTTTCAAGCTTCTTCTTCCTATGGACTCATTCTCCAGTTTGTTCCAACTCCACTCGCTCTCTTCATCAATTTAAACATCTCGGCTCATAATGACCTTCTTAGTTATTGGGTTAAACAACCTATATGCCTTGGTTTTTTCATCATACCCAATAAACACGTACTTTTTGCTTCTATCTTCGAGCTTGGTCCTCTGTTGAGCTGGAACATGACCATAAGCTATGCTGCCGAACACTTTAAGGTGAGACACACTCGGCTTTCTTCCACTCCAGACTTCTTGCGGTGTCTTCTCGTTTAGCTTAGCATGTGGACATCTATTTTGTACATAGATGGCACATTGCACTGCTTCTGCCCAGAATTCGTTTGGCACATTCTTGCTTCTCAACATTGTTCGAACCATGTCAAGAATAGTTTGATTCTTCCTCTCGGCAACTCCGTTTTGTTGGGGTGAGTATGGTGTTGTCAGAAATCTCCTTATCCCTTGCTCCTCGCAATACTTCATGAGCTCGGATAAAATGAACTCGCCTCCTCGATCAGACCTGACAAATTTGATAGGCATGCCGGTCTTTTTCTCAACCATTGTTTTAAATCTCTTGAACACCTCAAACACCTCGGATTTCTCCTACAAAAAATATACCCAGGTTTTTCTTGAAAAATCATCTATAAAAGAAATCACTGAAAGACTCGGGGGTAATCGGTCCACAAAGATCTGTGTGAATCAATCCGAGTTGTTCCTTTGCACGGTACTTGGCAGTCCTTGAAAATGAGGTCCTCGGATGCTTCCCGAGCGCACAATCTTCACAAAATTTCTTTTCAAATTCCATAGACGGGAGTCCTCGCACCATCTCTTTCTTTACCAACTCGGTCAGCCCACCAAAATGCAAGTGGCCAAACCGAAAGTGTCACATCATTGCTTCATCCTTCACGTCAAGTTTCAAGCACCTCTCTTGGACTATCTTCAAGTCTAGCTTGTACATTCTGTTCTTCTTCATTTCTACTCGGACAATCAAACGATCTGACTTGTCCTTCAAGTATAGTACTCGATCTTTCATCAGAACCGAGTAGCCTTTCTCCATCAGCTGGCCCATGCTTAATATGTTTCTTTTGAGATCGGGTACATAGTACACGTCTCTGATTTCTCCAACTCGACTATTCTTCTGTAGGTACCAGATTGTACCTCGGTCTTTTACTGCCACCTTTGATGCATCTCCAAATGACACGTGCCCGGCCTCAACTTTAGTGAGCTCCTTAAAAAGGTTCTCGTCCCCGCACATGTGGTTACTTGCTCCTATATCAAGATACCAAACCGAGTTGTCAGAACAGCTCGAACTTAGCTCGATATCCAAACTTCTCGATATCATCAATACTCCTTCTTCCTCAGCGTCCTCAGAGAGAAGGTTTGTTTCCTTCTTCCTCTCAGATCGGAAGTCCTTCGCGAAATGTCCAACCTTCCTACAATTATAACATTTGATACCTGAATAGCAGTCCTTAGCAAAATGACCGTACTTCCCACATTTGAAGCACTCAACTCCGGAATTGCTTAACTGACCACCTCGGCCTCTACCATCACGACCTCTATCTTCTCTTTGGCCACTCCAGTTTTGTTGACTGACTTGCTCCTTACCTCTTTCATATTCTCCTCTGCCTCTACCACCTCGGCCTTGAGTGTTCTGAGCATAAGGAAGCTTCTTCTCATTTAAGGTTGCCTTTGCTTGGAGTGCTTGATCAAGGGACTCCTCTTTCTTCTTCCTTCTCCGCTACTCATGCGCTTCAAGCGACCCGACAAGCTCTTCTACCGAGAGCACTGACAAGTCCTTGGACTCCTCTATTGCACAAACGATATTCTCAAAGTCGTCGGTTAACGATCTTAAGATTTTCTCCACCACTCGGCAAGTGGCCAGCATCTCTCCATTTCTTACGAGTTGATTTACCATGGTCTCAACATGAGAGACGTACTCGGCAACCCCTTCTACCTCTTTCATCCTCATTCTTTCAAGCTCGCCTCTCAGAGTTTGAAGCCTGACTTGCTTCACGCGATTATCCCCTTTATATGTCCTCTCCAAAATATCTCACGCTTCTTTTGAAGATTTAGCATTTGCTA
The DNA here is from genome assembly GCA_963425845.1 of Sphenostylis stenocarpa. NCBI lineage: Eukaryota > Viridiplantae > Streptophyta > Magnoliopsida > Fabales > Fabaceae > Sphenostylis > Sphenostylis stenocarpa. The sequence continues at coordinate 31,265,776 of OY731403.1, forward strand.
TCTTCTCAAAACCGGACTCATCAACAGTTCGGTACAACACGTACAAAGTCGTTTTGTCCTTTACCCGTGTTGCTTTCAATGTAGCAAGTTGGGAAATAGTCTGCTCTTCAATATTCTTTGGTTCTTGGTGCCCATTTTCAACCACATCCCATACTTCCTGGGAACCAAGGAGAGCCTTCATTTGTAGACTCCAGTTATCATAGCTTACGCTTTTCGATAACTTTGGCAGGGGCATGTTGTTAGCTAAGTTGGTCATCTCGAACAAACTCTCTAACTCTCAAACACTCTCTGTAACGCACTCAGACACTCGAGCTCTCAAGCTCTGATGTCAATTTGTTGACAAAGAAGTATCTAAACAAAACACTCTATGTGTTATCATTTGATATTTTTGTAATGAGTGGTACATGGTCAATTTATAGGCCTTTGGACATGGCCTTTCAACTACATGTATTTAATATAACCACTACCTCTCAACTACATACATTCAATACAACAACTACCTCTCAACCACTATCTCTATAACTACTACCTCTCAACTACATGCATTTAATGTTTACCTAACAAACCCAAGTATCGTCTCTGGCCCACAGACCCAAATTTATCATGACTATTGTCCTTCAAGTTGTCGGATTGGTGTGTGTAAAGGCTGACAGTGATAACTTCAAGCTCATGACATAACATTCTCGCATCATTCGTTGATCTCAATATATTGTCGTGTTTACCCCATAATGAGATGGAAACTTCATTGTCAAGTGTGGAGTTGACATAATTTCTCCTAAGGCATTTAGCAAAAGTTGGTCGAGGAGTATGTTATATGATGATCTTGCACCATCTATCAAGTACCTTTTTTATTGTTCGACATGCGTAATTCTCTTTTCCGAACTTAGTGTACAGGTTGATATATCCTTTAATATCAACCCTCTGCCTCGAGAAGCCCACTATCTAATCATGGTATGGGTGAATCACTTCCTCAGTTAGTTAGAGTTGTTGGAAGGTTTTCCAGTAGAGAATGTCAACTGAGCTCCCTTATCGACTAAAGCTCTCATGACCGTCAAGTTGGCGAACTCCACTATTATGACCATGGGATCATCTTGATTTAGGTCAATTACATGGGAGCCCTCGTCTATGAATGTTATAGTCAGCATTCGTCATTAGTGTGAAATCATCTTCTTGGCCATGTTTGAAGTTACTCCCTTGGCAAAACCCTGCGTGATTGTGTTAATCACCCCTCGGAGTTGGCTGCATAGTTTCTCGTAGGAAGAGTATCTTTGTTGTTTCCTTTCACCAACTACTTTTCAATTGTAATGTCTATCTGGGTCCGATCATTGTTCCTCTTGACAAACTTCTACAAGTGACTGACTTGAATTAGTTCCTCAATTTTTTCCTTAAGGACAACGTAGTGATACTAACAACGTTTACTACAATCGGCGTTGGGTGCAGTTGGAACTTTCCGCGTCATATAGATTAGGTTCGCATTTAGTGCCTCTTCTAGGACACTAGCGTTTAATGGGTATAGTGAGCAAATTAGGAGGTCATTAATTCTCTAGATTTGCTTAGGAACGATATCTTTCTGCCTCTTTTCTTTTCGTATAGTTGATTATGTAACATCTAATATTTTCCTAAAATATTTCACATGAATATAATGAAATATTTTGTCATTAACTTTAATAAAATGAAATTATAAGTTATTTTAAGATTTGAAATTTTTAAGAACATTAATAAAGGATATATATATATATATATATATATATATATATATATATATATATATATATATATCATGAAATTGTAATAGAGTGAAATAGATAAATTTAGAATTGAGTTTAAAATGAAGTAATAATAATAATAGGAGTAATATGATTAAGCAAAATTAGTAATATAATTTTCCATTGATGAAAGGATTCAACCGAAAAGTGCAAAAGTTAAGTGAGGGTAATTTAGGAAAGAAAAATTTTAAAGCTTGTCTAAAAAGCCAAATGGTATTATTTAAAAAGAGAAAGACCAATTTTATTTCTCACTCACAGAAGATATTTTGGAGCAAGGGATGAAGAAAAGAAACTTGTCTTGACTTCCCCACACCATCTTTGGTCCATTCTTTTTGCAATTAAGTGTAAGATTCATGAAATTAAAGCATTTAATTTCAATATTATCTCCTAAAATCTTCTCAATCTCAAGTATATGGTTATTTTGATGTTTATAGGAGACAAACCCCTTTCTTGAACTAAGAATCTTCATTTGCTTGTTTGAAAGCCTCATTCGAGGTAAGGAGAGTCTTTTTGCCATTAATCCTAGGCTAAACCACCATTTATCTCCTTTCTACATGAATTGAAACCAAACTAGAATATTTGATAAAAAAAAAATTGTATGGTTGTTCTAGTGTATTTGGATACTCTATAATGCTCCTTACATATTTTAGAATTTAGAAATGGATTCCTAGGATACCAAAACTTAGAATTAATCATAAAAACCACTTGAATTAGATTTTTCAGAGAAAAATGATGAAAAATATGTCGAGAGGTGTTGCTAGAAAAATCTGCATGTAAATAGAATCTTTGGGAAATTTAAAAAATAAAATACATACATATTTATATATGTATATAGTTGGTATTTAATTATGAAATTTTGGTTATATGTTCCTCCATATGTCTATTTCGTGTGTGATTTATTTCAAAATTTTCTAACAAGTAGGTTTTCCATGAAAAATCTTGGAAGTGAATAGGTTTTAAGTGGGGTGAAATAGAGTTGCTATGTCCGCCTAGCAACTTTGGAAAATTATATAAAATCGAAATTGAAGTGTTTTGAGATAAAACAATTATCGTAGTTATGACTGTATGTATATGTTAAGCATAATTATTTTCATAATTTTATGACCATTATTTTATTTTATAAAAAATATATCTTTGAGTACTACCCTGATAATGGAATCTTCAAAACGTGTGAAAAGGGATGAAATTTTTGAATGACTTAGATATCTTTAAATTTTGAGTTATAATTTTTATTATAATCTTAGAATATATTTATTTTGGACTGGAAAATTTCATAGAATTTTGAGTTAGTTTAGATGGCAAAGAATTTTTCTAAAGTCACACTTTTCTAAGGCTTATGATAGACTTTTCTTCCAAGAGAAGTGTAAACAAAACTTTAATTTTGGACCTATTATTTATTTTATGAGTATGTATGATGTGAGAATGATAGTGTAATCAAATATCTTGGGACAAGAGATTAGAAGAACAAGAGTTTAGAAAATTTGATGGATTGCAATGTGTGCTGAGTCTGAGAGTGTCCGACCCTCGGCAAATTTATATTGTTCTTGTTTGATGTAGGAAAATGTGTTGTATGAGTTTTATTTGAATGTATTTGTAAATTGGGAAACGTTCAAATTACAAAGGAGACTCTGTCAAATTTTTGAAATTGATGAAAAATAAATAAAGTTTAATAAGAATGGTATAAAGAAATGTTATGAATAGGTAATGCATTCATAATCATGGGAGTTACATAAATCATGTCTATAGGATGTTTGTGCTATGTGTTGAGTCTAAGTCAGAGATGTGGGTCATATAAAGGTAGGGTATTATGTCTATAGTGATATAATCTGTATGCTGGAGAGTTTGTTCCTACTAAATAAATTTTTGTTAAAGAGTTGGCGGTGTCACTCAGTGACGAGATATGTGTGTGGATGGTATGGGGATACACTGGGGGCTTAGGAGATAAGAGAATATCAAAGTGATCTTGGGAAAATATAGAGTGCATTGTTTGGCCACGCTCTATACTCCTGACTTCCCTCTTTGACTTTGCTTTTTTGCCAAGGGATCGTATGTGTAAGCATTGTATCTGTGATGCGCAAATCAACCGGTAGCCATCTATACTTATGTGAGCTATTTATGCTCATGCGTAAGCTTGTTGTACTTGTGGGAGCTATCTAGGCTCATGTGAGCTATATGTGCTCATGTATAAGTTTTTTATGCTTGTGAGAGTTGTCTGTACTTATATGTGATCCTTTCATGGATTGAGAGGTGGGATTGATTGTGTATCCTAGGTGCGTGGGCATTTCAAATGTATAAAAAAAATGAACGAATGAAACACAAGCATGTATGAGTGTTTTTGGTTTGAGTGATGTGATTTGTGGAGATTATTTGAAATTGCTTTGTGTAATACTTTATTGCAAGAATGAAATATTTGACCATAAATGTTACATATGGTTTTAGATTGTGGAAGTTAGAAAAAATTTCGGTTTAGTGTTCTGGAGTGATGAGAAAAGGAAACTCATCCTTACTGTTATATTTCAGGTGAGGATGGAACAATTGTGGTGGAGGAACCATAGTTTGGTTGAGTATCATATATATGCATGGAGGAATGCTGCCCTCCGGGAGTGGCATGGTCTTGCATATAAGAAAGTTAGGAATTGTTGGTACCTGCTCTGATTAGGATTTGATTTATTTTGAGATGTATAAATTTAAATTAAGTCTAATCGTTTAAGGGTACACATTTTATGTAATTACAGTACGATTCTAGTTGGATTAGTTATTTTGAAAAACAATATATTATGATTATGAATGTATATGTATGAACATGTTCGATACACCATCTATATATATTCATTCACGCATGATGAGTTTTAAAGTTCATTGTCATAAAGAAATATTATTTAAAAAAAATTATCCCATTTTTAAGAAATTAAATAAATTAGAAGATAACTAAATGACGTTACATATTCTCTCGACACATTTTTTGCCCTCGCTTGATTGCGATAATTTCAACTCCTCCAATTGCATGAATTTCATTTCTCTCCTTAGCTTGTCAAGGTCATTCGTCAATTTTTTGCATAACATATCAGCAAAGGGTCCAAGTTTTAGTGTCGTGACCAAATGATGGAGAATGACCCTCGAATTCAGGTTTCTTATATTTAAGGCCACTTTTTCATACCTTTGAATGAAGGTTTTGAGATTTTAACCTTTTTCTTGTTGTATAATCACGAGAGTGTTCGATGTGAGATGCTACGATTGACTTGTAGCAAAGTGTGTTCCAAACTTCATCACTAAGGTGTCAAAACAACCAATTGAATATGGGGGAAATCAAATGAAACAGTTCAACGTTGCCCCCTTTAATGAGATAGGGAACACTCAAATAAAAATTTTGTCATATGTGGTGTACAAATTGACTTGTGTGACGTACACATTGATGTGTTCATCTAGATTTGTTTCGTTCTATTTGTCTATTGTGAGGCTTTTCTAAGAGGCCGACAGTGTGACCTCTACAGTTCCATCGACAAAAGAGTATCATCGTGGTTTGTTGTCTACTGCAATATTTCATGTCGAGATCCCTAGGGAAGCATTTGTGAGGGTGGATGAGTGTCTTTCAAATTTTCTCCTCACATTCTAGATGTTATTGGGCTTCATGGATAGTGTTAAGCTTCTTTCTCTTCTAATCTCCTTCGAATTCAGTCATTTTCTTATTATAAGGCCATCATTTCTTTCATGCTTTTCTTTTTTAAGCTTTCAAACTCTTTTCTTAGCTCCATTAGTAGTGTCATTTTGTCGATGTGATTCTCTCTTGCTTCCCTAGGCAATGAATTTTGCCTCTCTATATTGGTCATGTTTTTTGTGAATACCATCAATTTAGTACCTTTCAACCTTGTGCGTCAGTAATCACTAGTGAAAAAAAAGGCTTTTACGTCACCCAATTGTCGTCGCATGTAAAAATATTCGACATAAATAAAATGCGGTGGCAATTTTGTAAATAAGAGACATTAATGTTCTTGTAAGGCCGGGTGTTATTTCTTAGATAGCATGTAGTCTCCAAGTTTCTTACTCCTTGATACTTCTTGGGTATGTAAGGTCTTCGACTCAGGACTAGTAGGAGAGGATCCCTAAAATGATATCTTGATGCTCAAGTTAGTTACAATAAATATTGAGGATCTATTATATATTTTATCGGAGTAAATTTATTTTGTTTTTCTCTAGACACTTACTTATATTTATAAGAGTAGGTGGTCTAGTCTATGTGGAACTTTTATTCTTTATCAAATGTATATATATATATATATATATATATATATATATATATATATATATATATATATATATATATATAAAAGAAAGTGGTTTAATAAGATATTTTATTAATTAAATTAAAAGGATTATAAATAGAATATTTAATGGTTCAAATATTATTTATTCAAACATTTATTATCTTTAAACAAGTTTACTCTTTTTTTTTACTTTTTAATTTTTTTTTCAATGTAAATACATTTTAATACTTTTGGAATATAATGGATTAATCTTATTCAATAAGAAATTATAATAGAATAAGTTTTTATTAACCCATTTTTAAAATATTTTGCGAGTAAAAGATGCTTGCATATGGGGTCTAAAGACTTTTCATGTACCTTATGTTAAAAAAAAAAAAAAACACAACTTGACTTGTCTAGTAGCATTATATTATGTTTAATTTATTTAAAATTTTTAGTAAGTTTTTGAGATTTTATCCTGAAAGTAAATAAAATAAAAAGTTAGTTTTCAATTTTTTAATACCTTAAGATAGACTAGATGGAGTGAACGTAAATTAATTATAATGTTTGAATTTCCAAAAATTTTAACCAAATTTAAAAATTTAAATTTTGTTATACAACTATAATAGAGTTTAAGTGTTGTATTATAATTTAAAGTAAGAATGTTATTAGGTGTATTGGTAGTTACATATAGTCATTATTAAAAAAAATAACTAAGTTCAATTTCAATTACGTGTATTGAAGAAAGAAAAAATTAGTAAAAAAAAGATTATCAAAAATAAAAATAAATAATATTTTAATTAAATGAATTACCTTCATAAAAGTCATATTTCCAATTTGAAGTACAAATTATTGTTTCTACATTCTTCAGGCAAAAAACGATTTATGTACTTATTAAGAATCCTAGAACCAATATTGAATACAGATTCGAAGTAATTGTAGTAATAGATATACTTAACAAATCCCTAGCCAATAATGAAATATCATAAAAACGTTGCCCATTATTCTTCCACCATTGTAGAACATCCATATGTTCTGTAAAATCAAAAAGTAACTGTAGTAATAGATATACTTAACAAATCCCTAGCCAATAATGAAATATGATAAAAACGTTGGCTATTATTCTTCCACCATTGTAGAACATCCATATGTTCTGTAAAATCCAAATCCAAGAAGGATAAGCAAAAATTGTTAGAAAAGTAGTTTTAAATCAAGAGGGGGGGTGAATTGATTTTTGAAAGTTTTTCGCAATACACAGATTATCTAATTCGAAAATTAAGTTTCTAAAAATCTTTTTGAATTACCAAGCAATCAAACAATATAAGCGCAGCAACTGAAATTAAAGAGAGAAAGGTTAGGAAAGATTTCACCGGTAATTTTATACTTGGTTCACCCAATACCAGGGCTACGTCCAGTCTCCAGCCAAATTCCAGTGGGTTCCACTAGAATAGATGTTTTACAGACTCACCCTCTTACACCTATTCTAACTCTCCACCAAGAACCAAATTCCAGCTCTTGGAAACCTCTGCAACCAAATTCCAGCCATGAGAGAAACCAGATGCCCAAATTCCAGGCACCACACACAAGAACCAAATTCCAGCTCTTGCTTTAACCTTTCCACCAAGAACCAAATTCCAGTTCTTGGCAACTTTCTACAACAATTGCAGAAAACTTGTACCCAAATTCCAGGTACAAAACAAGTACAAATGAATGAATAGAAATTTAAAAGAAGAAACAAAGAAAGCTCAAACCGGATTACACCAATCCACGTCAGTTTCTTCTTCAAAGAAATGCAAAGTGCCTCAAGAAAGATTTCAAAAGAAGTTCACAAAAACAGTTGTGTATCTTTCTTGAAAAATGCTAATAGTTGTTTGTATTGATTGCTTGAATTGTGTAAAAGCTGATATTCAATCACTGTTTAAAAGTTTCAAGCAATTTCGTTTATAAAAGAGTATTTTCAAATCTGCTGCATTAATTAATCTGTTGAAAGTTTGTTTTAATCTGTTGAAATAGCCGTTATAATCTGTTAAAAGTCCTTTCAACCCATTAATGCATTCTTGATCTTTAACGAGAAAATGTTTTAGTTGATACAACCATGTTTATATCAGCTTAAAACGTTTTACAAACATTTTCTAAGTATAAAACAATCGATTGAATCGCGTATTAATCGATTGATTTGTTTAAAAACCTTCTTATAAAACTTTCGAAGTTATTTTAGCTGATATAAAGTCGTTTCAATCGATTGAAAAACTGCACATATATTTTCAAGTCATTTTAATCGATTGAAAGTTTGTTTTAATCGATTGAAAAGATTTTCTAAGTTATTTTAATCGATTGAAATACGTTTTAATCGATTGAAACAGATCTGATCGGTCATAATTCAATTCTGATCGATCATATCCAACTCTGATCGGTCATAATCTCATTCTGATCGATCATCCTGACATCCAAAGTAATTTTAATCGATTGAAACGTGTTTTAATCGATTAAAATAGTTCTGATCGCTCATATTTAAGATCTGATCGATTATAATGCATTCTGACCTATTATATTCCAATTCTAATCGGTCATAATGATTTCTAAAGGGTTTTAATCGATTAAAAGAAGTTTGTATCGATTAAAATACTGTAAAAACAATTCTTTACGCATTCTTAGTGATTTTAATCGTTTCTTAAAAAACTATATCAGTTAAAACTATTGTTAAGAAGGTTCTTTGTCAAAATGCTTTTGTTTGATTTGTTTAAAACTATTTTTGAGGCATTTTGCAAATTGAGTGAAGAAGCTTTATGCAAGTGGAAAAGGTAAAGTGGTTTTACCTAAGCTTTCTGTTTAGACACACTAAGTCTTCAGCTCCATTCTTCCGAGTGACTTGTTTGACTCGCTGCAGAGTTGACCCTTGACTTTATCTTTGACTTCATCAAATCAATGAGATCTTTGCTAGGATCACTTTCAGTCTCCCCCTATTTGATGAAGACAAACACCATTTTGAAAAAACAATCTCTCGCAAAATAAGTCACTTGATAATGCAGTTAGGTGAGAAATATAAGAATGTAATAAAGTTTTGTTTCTCCCCCTAAAACTTATTTCTCCCCCTAAAATGTTGTTCTTAAATTTATCTTAAAGTGATGCAACTATTTCTCCCCTTTTGACTTCATCAAAAATAGGGAATAGAAGAGAGAAGAATGTAAGGTTTCGAAAAATATGCTCAAGTTTTTGAAAATACAAAAGTGAATCAATATTTCACTCATGAAAAGAATCAATTAAAGTTGATTCAAACTTATCTCCATTAACACGTTTGTAATGAATACAATTAACACGTGTAAAGATAAGGGAATCACGCTTTAGTAGCATGTTTACGAAACTGACCATTAACTAAAGCCTTTAATCTTTCTTCCCGAATAAAAATCGATTAAAAACAGAGCATAATCGGTTAAAATGTTCTTGATAAATGATTTTAATCGATTGAAAGAAAAGTTTAATCGATTAAAACATTTAAGATTTTGAAAACATGAAATTTTTAGAAAAAACAATCGATTATTTCAACTTTAAATCGATTAAAAAAGTAATGCAATTTGTTGTTTAGTTTATTTAACCGATTAAAAGGTGTTATTATTGACTAAAACAACCAGACTTGCACTCTAAGTAATGTTTGATGCGTCTAAGATGCCTAACTCGAGTGCGAATTTTGAAAAACCTATCACTAGCAAGGGGTTTTGTGAAAATATCTCGCTAGTTGTTTTTCAGTTTCTATAAAAAAGATCTCGCAATCACCTTTTAGAATATGATCTCTAATAAAATGATGCCTTATTTCTATATGCTTTGTTCTAGAATGTTGAATTGGATTTTTAGTTAGCATTATGGCACCGGTATTATCGCATAAGAGAGGGATTTTCCCGAGGGTTAAACCGTAATCCTCAAGCCGTCGTTTTATCCGAGAGATCGAGCACAAGAATCGCGCAGAAGCAATATATTCTCGCTTCAGCTGTAGACAAAGCAACACATGACTCGCTTCTTGCTGTGCCAAGAGATTAGATCGCTTCCTAGGAGATGACAGGTGCCACTGGTACTCTTTCGTCAAGTTTACAGCCTGCAAAATCGAGTCGAATATCCAACTAAATTCAGCTTTAGACTCACCTGGATACCATAACCCAACATTTAAAGTCCCCTTGAGATACTTGAGGATCCTTTTTGCAGCAGTAAGGTGAGACTCTTTTGGTGCAGATTGGAACTCGGCACACATACAGTACACCGAACATAATGTCAGTCCGCTAGCCGTTAAATACAAGTAAAGAACCAATAAGCCCCCTATATTTGGTTTCATCAACAGATTTCCCTTTTTCATCGAATCAAGGTAGCAGTTTGTTGACATAGGTGTTGATGCCTCCTTGCGGTGTTCCATTTCAAATCTCTTCAGCAGTTCATGCAAGTACTTTGATTGATGAAGAAGACTTCCTTCTTGAAGTTGTTTGACTTGCAGTCCAAGGAAGTAATTAAGTTCCCCCATCATTGACATCTCAAACTCACCCCGCATGTCTTTCATGAAATCTTTGCATAAAGTCTCATTAGTAGCACCAAATATGATGTCATCAACATAAACTTGAACCAGAATTATATCATTATTCAGTTTCTTTAGAAACAAAGTTTTGTCCACCAAACCTCTATGATAGCCCTTTGAGATAAGAAAGTTACTTAACCTTTCATACCATTGCCTTGGGGCTTGTTTGAGACCATACAGGGCTTTCTTCAACCTGTAAACATATTCTGGATGAATATGATCTTCAAACCCATGTGGTTGAGTGACAAAAACTTCTTCATTCAAATATCCATTCAAGAAAGCGCTTTTGACATCCATTTGGAACAACCTGAAATTTTTAATAGAAGCATAGGCAAGCAGTAATCTAACGAGCTTCTAACCTAGCAACTCGGAGCATATGTTTCATCAAAGTCTATCCCTTCTTGCTGATTGTACCCTTTAGCAACTAATCTGGCTTTATTTCTTGTGATTATGCCATTTTCATCCATTTTATTCCTAAAAACCCATTTTGAACCCTGCAGTTGTCATCATCCAAGCAAATAACTCGTATTTTTATTAATGTAGTATGATGGGTGTTATTCTCACTTATAGTGAACCGAGTCATCATTATCTTTTGAAGAATGAGTCATTTTTAACTTTGTTGTTTTCCGAGTGGTATCATATGCACAAGTGATTAAAAAAAACTTATTCTGGTAGAGTGGGCAATGATTAGTAATGAGGACAGGTGATGACAATCAATCCGTAATTCTAAAACAATATAAAATTTATCCTCAGTATCGACCATAAAACATACATTCTCCGTACCACGTTATTCAATTTTTGAATTGTCTGTTCCAGATTGGTTCCCTTATAGTGTCACCTCGTGACATTGATGATTAAAGCAAATATTCAAAGTTGCACAGTTCCAATGAATTTCACCAAGAGTTTTGAACCAATGCATGCTCAAAATTATTTCAAATATATTGCAATGTAATATCAAGAAATTTAATGAAAACATGTATTTATTGGATTTCCTAGTAATGAATAACTTATTACCGTAAACAATTATCACTAAAAAATTTTTGATAAACTATGTTTTCAGATCCTAACAGCTTTGACCTGTTTGTAACTAGTGTCTATAAGAAAAGTTACGATCTATTCTTTGATAATTTCTTTGATTTTTAGTGTATTACCATGCAGCATTCCATGTAAGGATAAAATAACATTTTCATCTATGGATAACTTTCCTACATGTAAAGTTTGCAGTATTTCAATCGGCAATAACTTTCCCACATTTATTCCACTAGTCTTAGTTTCTAATTAAAGATCTGTTCAAGCATGTGCGACACAATTTACGAGGATAGTGGGTGAATCAGCTTAATTTGTTCTTGGGAATAATGTTGATTTGGTCAAAGAAATCTTTAAAGATTTATTGCGGATAATAGACACCGAGTTTTTGTTTTGAATTTCCCTGTCAAACTTCAATTTGATGTTATAAGTCTTGTTTACAGATCCTAATCAATTGATTAATCAACTCATTATCTATTAATTTGATTCTTGTCATTAGAGTTGAAAACATCTACGAGTGAATTAATCGATTTGTTTTATGAAAGAATCGATTTGTAAGGTACAGTAATGTAATAAAAAAATATCACCAGTATTTAAATCGATTAAAACATAAATGAATCGATTAATTTTGATCCTAAGTGTTTTTAGTTGATATAAATTTATTCTAATCGATTAAAACGACTAAACCAACATTCTCGAGGACAATTTAATCGATTATTTCGACATTTCAATCGATTAAAATGGTACGGTAAGTTATTTCAATCGATTAATATTGGTTTATATCAATTAAAACAATTAATTTAAATACACGTAACCTGGTTTCGCAGCTCTGATCTTCAAGGGATTCCCGGACTTGTTCCTGCAAAGCAATTGAGTATTTTTCTGGTACCCTTTATAATTATTGGGTCCTGATCATGTTATTTGAAAAGAATTAATCTTTGGAACCCATTTCATTCTTCCTTTAGGAATGGCATACTTTTTGATTCTCGCAATATTTAACAGAGTGCCCTTTTTTCATACAAGTAAGAGCATTTAATTACAGAGTATGAATTCCTATTTGTTTTTGTTTTACTCGGATCTAGATTTAAATCCTATTCCAGCATTTGTCAAAAATTAATTTTTGAGATCCAAGTAATACATCTAGATTGGCTTGCCCCCGAGTGAACTTTGAAACGAGTTTGAGATAAGAATTCAATTTTCTTTTGCAATTCGAACAGCTTTTGCATGGTTTATTGCATTTACAATCGGAGTTATCATGAATCAGTTTCAAGAATTCATTATCAGTTTCATTTTCACTAATCTGTTTTTCCGGAGAATCAACCTTGTTAACTAGCCAGTTATTTAATCCTTTTAGCCTATTATTTTCTTTTTGAAGTTTCTTAGCCTCCTCATGCATTTCATTAAATGCTTCTTGTAATGCATCATAGTTAACTATATTTGAAGAGGAGCTAGAACTTACCTGGTCTGGTTTGTGGATTTTGACTCGCCATTAAGCAAAGATTGGCTTCTTCATTTTCGGAGTTATCTCGTTGATGACGTATCATTATCATCCCAGGCTATGTAGGCTCTTCTTTTTGATTTTTCCTCTTTCTTTTCACTTTGTTTATTTCTTTCTGGACATTCCATTTTAACATGGCCCTGTTTGCCACAACCATAACATTTAAAGTTAGAAGAATCAGCTTCTTTTCTCATACCTTTTGTGTCTTTCCTTGTCTTGGATCTTTTTCTTGAGGAATTTGTTGAATTTCCTAACAAGCAGTCCAAGGTTCTCATTATCTTCTTCTCGATTCTTGATTTTCTTCAACTTTAAGTGCAATGCTTCGTTCTTCTTCTCGTAGACTTCTTGCTCATTGAATCTTGTGATTTCCATTTCATGTTCTCTCGAGTTTTCCAAACAAGTGAGGTCGTTGTCATGGTGGACAGATCTTTTGATTCCGATATTGCAGTGACTTTTGGCTGCCAGGACCTGTCAAGACATTTCAACACTTTAATATTTAATTCTTCCTTATCAAAGGTCTTACCTAGGCCCATTAAATGGTTGATGATGTGCGTGAAGCGTTTCGCACATCTCGCGATGCTTTCACCATTCTCGCATTTTAAACAGCTTCATACTCTCTTATCAAAGTGTGTTTTCTCGGCTCTTTTAACATCTCGCAGTCCCTTCATGAGTGACCTCAAGAACATCCCACATCTCCTTGGCAGAATTGCACTCGGGACACCCCGAAAAATTCATCCATGTTAAGAGCAGTAAGTAATTATATTTTTTGCATTACAGTCACTTTGAACTTTCTTCTTTTCTTCTTCATTCAAGCTTGACCATCCTTTATCTCGTAATTAAAGGACCATTAGTAATAACATCCCAAGCATTTCGTCAATGGATTCAATGAAGATTTTCATCCTAATTTTCCGTAAAGGATAATCTGCTCCACGTAATAGTGGAGGTCTGTTAATAGATGCCCCCTCGTAAAACGGTAACTGTTTCTCAGCCATGGATCAAGAGACTTGAATAACTTTCAAGCACCTTGCTCCGATGCCAATTGTTAGAAAAGTAGTTTTAAATCAAGAGGGGGGTGAATTGATTTTTGAAAGTTTTTCGCAATACACAGATTATCTAATTCGAAAATTAAGTTTCTAAAAATCTTTTTGAATTACCAAGCAATCAAACAATATAAGCGCAAGCAATCGAAATTAAAGAGAGAAAGGTTAGGAAAGATTTCACCGGTAATTTTATACTCGGTTCACCCAATACCAGGGCTACGTCCAGTCTCCAGCCAAATTCCAACTGGGTTCCACTAGAATAGATGTTTTACGGACTCACCCTCTTACACCTATTCTAACTCTCCACCAAGAACCAAATTCCAGCTCTTGGAAACCTCTCGCAACCAAATTCCAGCTACAGAGAAACCAAGTGCCCAAATTCCAGGCACCACACACAAGAACCAAATTCCAGCTCTTGCTTTAACCTTTCCACCAAGAACCAAATTCCAGTTCTTGGCAACTTTCTACAACAACTGCAGTAAAACTTGTACCCAAATTCCAGGTACAAAACAAGTACAAATGAATGAATAGAAATTTAAAAGAAGAAACAAAGAAAGCTCAAACCGGATTACACCAATCCACAGTCAGCTTCTTCTTCAAAGAAATGCAAAGTGCCTCAAGAAAGATTTCAAAAGAAGTTCACAAAAACAGTTGTGTATCTTTCTTGAAAAATGCTAATAGTTGTTTGTATTGATTGCTTGAATTGTGTAAAACCGATATTCAATCATCTGTTTAAAAGTTTCAAGCAATTTCGTTTATAAAAGAGTATTTTCAAATCTACTGCATTAATTAATCTGTTGAAAGTTTGTTTTAATCTGTTGAAATAGCCGTTATAATCTGTTAAAAGTCCTTTCAACCCATTAATGCATTCTTGATCTTTAACGGAAAATGTTTTAGTTGATACAACCATGTTTATATCGCTTAAAACGTTTTACAAACATTTTCTAAGTATAAAACAATCGATTGAATCGCGTATTAATCGATTGATTTGTTTAAAAACCTTCTTATAAAACTTTCGAAGTTATTTTAGCTGATATAAAGTCGTTTCAATCGATTGAAAAACTGCACATATATTTTCAAGTCATTTTAATCGATTGAAAGTTTGTTTTAATCGATTGAAAAGATTTTCTAAGTTATTTTAATCGATTGAAATACGCTTTAATCGATTGAAACAGATCTGATCGGTCATAATTCAATTCTGATCGATCATATCCAACTCTGATCGGTCATAATCTCATTCTGATCGATCATCCTGACATCCAAAGTAATTTTAATCGATTGAAACGTGTTTTAATCGATTAAAATAGTTCTGATCGCTCATATTTAAGATCTGATCGATTATAATGCATTCTGACCTATTATATTCCAATTCTAATCGGTCATAATGATTTCTAAAGGGTTTTAATCGATTAAAAGAAGTTTGTATCGATTAAAATACTGTAAAAACAATTCTTTACGCATTCTTAGTGATTTTAATCGTTTCTTAAAAAACTATATCAGTTAAAACTATTGTTAAGAAGGTTCTTTGTCAAAATGCTTTTGTTTGATTTGTTTAAAACTATTTTTGAGGCATTTTGCAAATTGAGTGAAGAAGCTTTATGCGAGTGGAAAAGGTAAAGTGGTTTTACCTAAGCTTTCTGTTTAGACACACTAAGTCTTCGGCTCCATTCTTCTCGAGTGACTTGTTTGACTGCTGCAGAGTTGACCCTTGACTTTATCTTTGACTTCATCAAATCAATGAGATCTTTGCTAGGATCACTTTCAAAAATGAGATGATGAGTAAGAGGAGAGGAGAGGAGAGAGAGAGGGGTTTGTTCTTGAGAAAGGAAAGTGTTGTTAGAAAATTAATAATAACTATAATCCTGATTTTGATTTTAACGATCAAACATAAACATAATCTCATACTGATAAACATGTTGTAAACTAAATGCAAAAGCATACCTGAATTAGCCATAATGATGATATCCTTTTTTGGAGCACTATATTGGTCTTATGGTCTTCCACCTGAAGAGCACATGTATTTCCCTCTTGATTTTCTCTCTTGATGGGGATAGAAAGAAAGGAACAGGAGTGTAACTTACATTCTGTCTACGTGCTTCCAAAAGGGGATCATGACTCCTTAAAATAACCAGAATTAGGTTAATTACTTAAGTTTCAGTATTTCTAATTTGGCCCCTCATCAAATTAGAAATTGTTCTATGGTCTCTACACAATTTTATTTTCATAACATATGTCTTTAGCCAAACTTTTTAATTTAGTCAGATCACTTTATTATTTGGCTTAATAAATAATGACTCTAACACATTTAAGTATGTATCATATATATACATGACCCAAATTTTTCCAATAATCTCCCACTGGTCACAAATATATATGTCCTTACATCATTACAAATGTGTTAGATTTTATGAGCTCAAAATTGCCATTATATTCCTTTAGCATACTCCAAAAGTCCTGTTCATTAATCATATCAAGATATAGAACCAAACCAGCTTTTCATTGCATCATTGCAACTAAAACCAACAATGATTACTCATCCTGACATAACCAAATGACATGGATTCATCATGAAATGTGTAGCATGAAAAATTACGTGAAGATGATCTGTACACGTCTATTTTCAACTAGTCCAAACTTTAACTTATCGAGATCGATATAATAACCTTAATGTACAAAGTGTAATGAATGAACAAAAAATTGCATATCTATAAATAACCAAATATGTCCAAAAAATCAATGTATACATACATGAAATTAAACAAAGAACATAAAATATATAAAAGTGACTAACTCCCACTAAATCACAAATTCCTCAAACTGTAAAACACTCATGTGAGAAACATGCTCATGAAAGACCTTGGGCGGAAGTCCTTTAGTTAGAGGATCTGCTATCATGGAGTTTGTCCCTAAATGTTCTATGGAAATTTGTCCACTCTATACTCTTTCCTTAACAACTAGGAACTTAATATTGATGTATTTTGACATAGTCGAACTTCTGTTGTTGTTGGAATACAATACAGCTGATTTGTTGTCACAATATAACTTAAGTGGTCTTTCAATGCCTTTCACAATTTGCAGCGCCCTGTGACAAAATTTCTACAGCCATATTCCATGATTTGACGCCTACAAGCATGCTCACACATTTGCTGCCATGCCATAGTGGATGAAGCTATAAGGGTTTGTTTGACACTACGCCATAGAAGCCGCACCACCTGCTAACATGAAAATGTAACACCAAGTGGATTTCAAACTATCTTGACATCCTGCAAAGTCCAGTCACAGAAAACCCGGCCGATCTCCAACTGGTTCTCGACCTCCTATATGCTAGCATGTAATCTTTTGTTCTCTTTAAATATCTCATGACCCTTTTTGCTACTTTCCAATGGTCCATTCCTGGGATTGCTTAAATATCTGCCTAGAACCCCAACTATGTATGCTATGTCTGGACACGTACATACTTGGGCATACATCAAACTCCCTACAGCTGATGCATAGGGAATCTTTTGCATTTCCTCAATTTCCAAATTCCCCTTTGGGCACTGATTGAGACTAAACTTGACTCCCTTAGCAACTAGAGTATCCCTGAATTTACATTCATGCATGTCAAACCTTTTAAGAATTTTTTCGCTATAGCTCCTTTGTGATAATCCTAAAATACCCCGACATCAATCTCGGTGTATCTGAATTCCTAATACAAAAGACGCATCACCAAGATCTTTCATTTCGAAATTCTTTGATAAAAATTTCTTGGTTTCATGAAATATGCCTATATCATTAGTGGCAAGTAGAATGTCATCAACATACAAGATCCAGGAAAATATATTTACTCCCCTTAAACTTGTGATATACACAATCATCAACAATATTCATCTCGAAGCCAAATGAGAGAATTACTTGATGAAATTTATAGTACCATTGACGAGATGCTTGTTTTAGTCTATAAATGGATTTTGTCAGTTTGTAAACCATATTCTTTGAATCTCCCTACACAAAATTTTTTGGTTGTACCATATAAACCGTCTCATCAATGTTGCCAATGAGAAACGACGTCTTAACATCCATTTGATGAAGCTCCAAATCATAATGTGCTACAAGAGCCATGATTGTCCTAAAAGAGTCTTTCGATGAAACTGGAGAGAAAGTCTCTTTAAAGTCAATCCCTTCCTTTTGGGTATAGCCCTTAGCTACTAGACGAGTCTTATACCTTTCCACATTACCTTTAGAATCTCGTTTGGTCTTGAATATCCACTTGCAACCAATGGGTTTCATACCTTCTGGTAATGGGACAAGTTCCCAAACCTTGTTGTCTTGCATGGACTTATACTCCTCCTTCATTGCTTCAATCCACTTTTCAGAGTTAGAACCTTGCATGGCTTGACGGAAGTTAACTAGGTCATCTTCCATCATACCATTGTTTTCCTCATGTTCCTGAAGAAATACCATGTAATCATCCGAAATAGCACTTCTTCTTTCTCTAGTGGATCTTCGCAAAGTTATTGGCTCATGATGCACAGGTTCTTGATGATCTTGAGTTTGTTCTTCATGAACAACCAAATCATCTTGAGTAAGGGATTCATTAACAATATCAAAAGTAACTGTTTGAATCGGTTCTGGAATTGTTACCGATTCTTCCTCCAAGACAAAGTTCCTAATTTTATTCTTCCCCCCAAACTCAATATCCTCAAAGAACATAGCAGTTCCTGTCTCAAAAATTGTCCTTAATGTGGGATCATAAAATTTATATCTCCTGGATCTTTCAGCATAACCAATAAAATAACTACTTACTGTTCGGGAGTCCAATTTCTTTTCATTTGGCTTATAAGGTCTTTCCTCAGCTGGACATCCCCACACATGGAAATGCTTCAGACTAGGCTGTCGCCCAATCCAAAGCTCATAAGGTGTTTTGGTACTCTGCTTTAGTTGGTACTCTGTTTAGAATATAAGCGGTTGTCTTTAGTGCCTCTCCCCAAAGTGACTCCGGTAAGGTGGAATGAAAAATCATACTCCTGACCATATCTTTAAGAGTCTGATTTCGTCTTTTAGCTACACCATTCATACTAGGTGATCCCGGCATGGTATAATGTGGGACAATTTCACACTCCTCTAGGTACCTAGAAAAAGGTCCTGGACGTTGTTCACCTGACCCGTCATATCTGCCATAGTACTCACCACCACGATCAGACCTGACAGACTTAATTCTTTTGTTGATTTGATTTTCAACTTCAGCTTTAAATGTTTTGAATATGTCCAGAGATTGTATTTTTCATGTATAAGAAATAAGTATGCATATCGTGAATAATCGTCTATGAATGATATAAAGTATTGTTGACCATTCCACAAAGGTGTAGGAAATGGCCCACAAATGTCCGTATGTATTAACTCTAAGACGTCTGTAGCTCTATATGCACCTAATCTCTTTGCTCTGGTCTGTTTGCCCTTAATGCATTCAACACAAACATCAAAGTTTTTGAAGTCAATGGACTCTAAGATTCCATTTAACACAAGTCGTTCAACTCTATTTTTAGAGATGTAACCTAAGCGTCTGTGTCACAATGCTCCTGAGTGAGTATCATCAATTTTACGTTTAGTATCCCGTGATTCTGTATTAAGGATTTCATTATAGGTGATCACAGTATCAAGTAAATATAGACTATCATAAGCAAAAGTGAACCAGTTCCAACAATATCTGAATTAAAAGACAAACTGAACTTATTATTTCCAAATGAATATAAATAACCTAATTTGTCCAAATAAGAAACTGAAACCAAATTCCGTCTAAATGACAGCACAACAAAAGTGTCTTTCAAATCCAAATAAAAACCAGTACTCAATAACAATTTAAAATACCCTATAGCTTCCACCTCTACCGATTTGTCATCTCCAACATATATCCATCTTTCAGAATCAATTGGTTTTCAGTAGCTTATACAACCTTTCATAGAAACACTGATGTTAGTAGTTTCACCTGAGTCTAACCACCAAGTGTTACTAGGTATTGGCGTTAAATTGACTTCGAACGGACCAAAGTATGAAAAATACTTTTGAGAATCGGAACAAAATTTAAATTGGCGAGATACTAGAAACAATTGTAGTCTGAATTAAGAACAAGAGAAATAAATTAATTATGCTCACATTATAAAAATAAATAATTATAAATAAAATATATATTCAAATAATGGTTTAACCCATCTCAAGACACCATCAATCTCAAGTCTTTGGACGAGTGATATTAAGCTGCTAGAGGTATCTTGTTGTAATAATCAAACATTAACAATAAAGCACGTCCAACAACAAACCAGTCTTTGGATTGATTTATCATCGACAAAGCAAATCCTTATAATTATCACATATTTATCATTACAGGTGTGTATGCAATTCGGCCAAATATTAATCTTCCTTTGGGTCGACTAATACTCGCATGAATATACACAAACACTAACATTCAATATTTTTCACGAACTACCCAATTCAAGAGAGGTTATTTTGGTGACTTCTTGACTCAATTTGCTCACAAAAAATATTAAACTTCCAAAAATTTGAATATTATATAACAAAACCAAAGATTTAATATTTTTCTATAAATAAATTTATATAAGAGAGACCGCTTTAGCGATTTCTTAATTTAATTAACTCATGTAAAATATAAAACAAAGCGAGAATTTGATTATTTATTTATTAAAAAAAATTATAATGGCACGGATATCACCACTACCATTCGTAAAGCAAAAGTTTTCCATTAGAAGTATTAATCCCTTAATTTCAATATTTGAAAACCTGAACATTTCAACTCATGTGACAAAAGTACACGTGATTCAAAGCGCATTCATTCCCTTTGTTGACCATTATAGTCATCCCAACATAACAATAGAGCACGGGTTCCGAGACCCCAAAGCCAAGACCAATTCTTCGTACGAATGATGGTAGCAATTAACAATAAATGTATTTATAGTCAAAAGCAATACACCTAACTCTTCACTACAATCATCTCCTATCGGAACCATTGGAGCCAATCGGGTTTGGTCCAAAATATCTTCTCGCGAAACGCCACCTACATAGCCCCTCACTATTACTTTTCCGATCTTTGTTTGGACTTGTGATCAGTGATCAGGAGCAGATCGGGGATTTTACCCCCAAATTCGAAATTAGGTTTAAAATTGGGAATTTATCCCAAATTTGAATTTAGGTTTACAAAAATTGGAGATTATTCTCCACCTAGGGTTCTGAATTAATTTCCAAAGACAAACATGAATCAATTATGGGTAGCTCTGATACCAATTGTTAGAAAATTAATAATAACTATAATCCTGATTTTGATTTTAACGATCAAACATAAACATAATCTCATACTGATAAACATATTGTAAACTAAATGCGAAAGCGCACCTGAATTAGCCATAATAATGATATCCTTTTTTGGAGCACTATATTGGTCTTATGGTCTTCCACCTGAAGAACACCTGTATTTTTTCCTTGATTTTCTCTCTTAATGGGGATAGAAAGAAACGAACGGGAGTGTAACTTACATTCTGTCTACGTGCTCCCAGAAGGGGACCATGACCCCTTAAAATAATCAGAATTAGGTTAATTACTTGAGTTTCAATATTTCTAATTTGGTCCCTCATCAAATTAGAAATTGTTTTATGGTCTCTACACAATTTTATTTTCATGACATGCCTTTAGCTAAACTTTTTAATTTAGTCAAATCACTTTATTATTTGGCTTAATAAATAATGACTCTAACACATTTAAATATGTGTCATATATATACATGACCCAAATTTTTCCAATAAATGTTTCCCATAACGTAAATTTAAATAATTATAAAACTTTTTGAATTCTCTTAAAGCAAAGATACTAAGACTTTATGAATTCTCTTTGAGACATTGGGACTTTGAATTCTCTTTCCATAAATTTTTATATTATATATTATCTTTCTAACTCTTTGCATTTTATCACAATAATAAAAAAAATTATTAGTAAAGCGGGTCACGGACTGGTCCGCCCCGCAGGTTGGTCTGATAAGCTGGCGGACTTAGCGAGACTAGTCAAAATGGACTAACGGACTGAAAATACTAATTCGTCCCGCCATATTATGGCAGGTTGGGTGACCAGTCCAGTAGACCTAACCCATTTTACCATCCCTAATCTTCACAATTTTTTTTTTTAAGCTCCATATTATTAAGATATCATCAACTCAATTCAAGTTAGGACATCATTGTGCAACTAGTATTTGTTTGGACCAACTCAATTTGATTTTATTTAATTTGGATAAATCTAATCTAACTCATATATGACCTAGTCAAACGGGTTGATCAACCTTAAAAACTTAATTTAATTCAATTTATCCCAAAATATTTTGACCTGATTTATCAAACTAAATTCGACTTAATTAAACTTAATTACACTTAATCTAGATTTGCTTAAATTGAGTCTGAACAATGTGAGTTAGGGTCAAGGTGAACTAAACCAAATTAAAACCCTTTATCAAACTCTAGACTCACACTAACGTCGAAACTCCGAACCATAACAATCTTTGTAACTGTCGACAAATTATCCTTAATTGATCACGCAATCCTTTATTTTACAATCGTTATGAAATAACCACAATTGACCTGTTTTCTTATCGTCGTTAATCATTTTCATCATGAATCCAAAATCATCTGAAGCGCTCGAAACACCCACCATAAAGACAGTTTAATAACTATACTAAGTCCAGCCTCAAGCTTAAATTGACAAAATATACTCGTAAAGATAAAACTAATAGAAAATCAGCAAATTCATAATAATACAAGACCTGTTATGAAATAATAAATTTATGAAAACGAATTTATACCGAATTCACCTAAAAAAGCCTTTGCATCACATCAATCAAAATAGTACTTTCTCTTTCTTTTTCTTCCGACGTTTCCTTGGAAGCAGATAATCGAACACTGCGTAAAAATGCCTACTTATAATAAGAAATTACTTCATTTTGACAAACTAACAAACACGGACAACAATTACTTAAAAGTGGAATCTTCAATCTTTAACCTCCCACATATTTTCCCTCATTCACTTCCATCCAACAATATTCTCATAAACACATCAAGAATACGAAAATTATTGACGATAACTAACCTCCAAACTACGAAATAGCATTAAAAATCAACCATAAGTAAATAAGCAAAATAGAATGGTAAATCCGACTAAGCATAGATAGAAAATATCATATAGTATATACAGACCAAGATGGACATGCATTCAACAATCCACCAATTTATTTTGAAGTTCGAGTCAACCTTCGACTTAGAAAAAGAGAAACTGAATCATTATACCACTCGTCATACTCAACACATAATAAGAACCTTAACGAAGACGCAACAACTAAACACGTGTGCTCAACAAGTGAGCTCCATAATGTCAATAATATCATATCTCATTATCCAACTTTGACACCCACTTCTTATCTACCAACCTTCACAACTATATATGGTCTGTAGCATTGCGGCAGAAAAAAGGGCTAGCACTATGTATCACTTGCAACCAAATGATGGTAACAACGATTTTTACAGGTGCAACATTATGACGTTCCCACTATAGGAGTGAACAAACCATTGCGACACCACCAATCCCAGAAGATATAAGCTCGAATAGTCTTTTATTTATCACCAGCTATCCACCCAACCAACCAGACAAGGCATTTACTTTGTACGAACTTTGAACGGAAAAGATGTCTATCTTCCTTCGTCCGGGCCGAAGAGCTCATCATAATCTGTAATGATTTGTCAATAGTTAAACAACTCAAAAAATAAGGGGGAGCAGCCATAGCTCCCTTAAGACTTACAGCAAATTTTTTTGAAAGTGACCAGGCCAAATCGACAACATTAGGAAAGAAACAGTAAGCTCAAAATTTAGTGGAAAAGTTGAAGTGTGTAACTTGCTATATTGTCCTCCTTTAACATTGTATAGAGTTTCAAATATCAACAAATTGAAGAATTTGGTACTTACCTTTTGTAGTAGCAGGTGCCTGCAACAAGTCAAGGCCAAAGTAACTCCAACAACATTCAATGACGAGGCAGAAAAGTTGGAGTTTGATTGAGTAGCAAAAGTATGCAGCACATTCGCAACAATATGCCTTCAAGGACCTCAAATAGATAACTAATTACGTTAGCAATCCAGAAATGAATATGACAAAACAAACAATAACCAAACAGAAATAACAAGACCCACACAGAAGCATACCATCTATACTCTCATACTGACATCACACAAAGTAACGACCTGTCCAGATTGACTGTCCTTGAAATTGCTCAGGCAGAGGAGAAAACTGCTGATTTCCAGCTGTGAGCTGCTGTGGCTGCAGCTGCTGATCATGATGTGATTTTAACATATCATAATTTTGGTAATCTTGCCAACCATTCTGTTTCTCTGCATGAAGAGGCAGAGAATGAACTTGTTTCCCAGGAAAAGGAAAGCTGGCATTAGGACCGAAGCCATTGTTACTGACTAGCTGAGAATTTGACTGAGAGTAGTTGAGAGGACCATTGGAACCTAATCCTTTTGTTGATGAACGAAAATGATATCCATCCAACCAACTGTAATCATCCATCATTGGGTTACCACTAATTGAATCTGAAACAGTGGATTCAATACCTTGTTTGGGAGGGACATGACTGAAACCAGGAGGAGGTCCAAGGTGCCTAGTTGGTCGACTGACAGGGGCTTTTCTAGAACCAACTGGCAATGCTGCCGCTTTTACAGCTAAGTTATCAGTAACTACTCCAGAAGATGCAATAGCATCAACTTTTGATGGTATTACAGACTCCAGAGCTTTTGAGATACCATAAAACATGCCATTAGTATCAGCACCTATAGATTGTTGGATAGGAATGGGATGTGAAACATGGCTGGAGAAGCCAATAGCTTCTTGTAGACCAGGTTTCATCACATGTCCATTCTCAAACAACCCAAGACCTTTTAAATTGTTAGCAAGAGAAATTCCCTCCTCTAACCACCTTGATGTATGTGGCTGAACTGGTTGCATCTGTTGAGACACCATAGCACTACCAGGAACAGATAAAGTTTGATGACCTAGATTCATTAGAGGGTTAGGCGTAGAGTTCACCTGAAATTTTAAATCCCCTCCAGATGCTTTTACAACAGGTTCCAAACCCAAATGGGGTGCCCATGATGAGGCAACCACATCAGCACGTGTCTCTGACACTATAGGTTTAAAAACAATAACTTCGTCATCATCATCTCCTTCCATTTGCTGAACAATTTCCATCTCTGATTTCTCAGCTGAATTTTCTTGCACAAGCTCTTTTACACTCCGCATTTCTGAATAGGTGGGAATAAAAAAATCATCTGCAGTTTGAGGCTCAATACCAATTACAAATTTCTTAACCTTTGAATCAAAATATATCATCTTTTTGTCAACCTTAACAACATTTGCTAAAGCCTTCCCAGCAGCTAAAATCCTTTTGACCCGTGCATTTCTTTCTTTATCACCATCACTTCCAATGGAATGCTTCCTTGAAAAATCCAAGATGGTTTGTGCAGGAAGAAGTGGAACAAATCCCCTTAACTCAAAGTCCTCCCACAAAGCATGTCGGTTTTCAGTTTCGCCTTCCTCATACCTGCTCATGTTATTAAAGCAAGTCTCTTCTTCATCATCATCAATAGACAGAGGACCAACTGAAAGCAGCTTATTCAAGAAGGATACACATCGATTCCAAAATTCTGATCTCAAATTTGCTTGAGTTTCGTCCACATCATTGCCTGCAGCAAGATCTGGATAACAAGCCAACCACTCAACAAAAACCAAAATGCCTGGTAAAAGATAACTAGAAGAAGGATCAAGTAGCTGTGCACATCTCTCTATTATGTAGCCCATTAATTCAAAAGCTGCAGCAAATGCATTTTGAAGCAGAACAGCACGCTGTACAATTTCTGCATAGGTTTGACCTTCAGATTCCTTATTCACATTATAAACTGTAAATACTAGAATGCAGACAATTCTGACAATCACAAGTGCATTCTCAGGAGCATCTGTCCCAAAATTCAGCTCTTCATCTTGCCCAGAAGTCAGAAGCTCACGTAAGCCAGTGCTAACAGCAGCAAGAACTTCAGCAAAAGTCTCAAGGCTATTTTGAGAAACAAAGGATAGAGTCAGAAGTATATACGATAAACAGTGAAAATACATAGAAAATGTTAAAAATATACACCTAGTGCGCGTAAACAAGATTCCATTTAGACGGACAAAGCATGTGCAGAAGTATATGTAAGTTTCCTGGATACTGGATGCTCCTGTTCTAGGGCTGGCATCAACAGTAGTACCCCTTGCAAGTTTTGCTTCCCCTTTTCCTCTTCCTTTGCCCATTACTCGCCCAGAAGATTCCTTGACTGCATGCGCTTTAGCATCACCAGAAAGCTGAGAGAAACTTAGACGATTCTATCATGTATTGAAACAAAAGCTAGTTAGAATAATTATAGTGTAATGCCTCAAAAGGATCACAGACAATAAATAAAACATAAGGGGAACACAGGGAAAAAATCAACACACCCCATTCACAATATAACAATAAACATAGAATCATGTTCAAGGACATATTCTTTAACCCCAAAGTGTCCAGTCCACATAGACAGACTAGCTTGCACAGCATGTTTCTATAAAGATTTTTATACTACCAAATAAATATAATTATGTACTCAAAATACATGCATCAATTCCACCTCTGATGCGTACAGATAACATGGTTCCGCTAACGTGCAACCAATCTTAAATATATAACCTTATTTTTTAATTCACCTAATTTTCAGTATCATATACTAAGATTAAGAATGACTGAATCTGATCCTCATAATAATACTTTAGTCTGCAAGCAATAATTATGACATGAGATCAAGATAAAAGGCTGAATGACAAACCTAAGTAAAGAATAAAACACAAACTATTAAAGAAAACAAGAGTAAAAAAATGGGGCCATGGTCACATTACCTTCTCAAATGCAACTATCAAGTTTTCTCGTGCAGTTATAAATGGACTATCGACAGCCAGACTACGAAAATACCGATAAATAGTCACCAGCATATCCCCAGAGTATGAAGCCAACAAAGCAAGCTGGAAAAAACAGATTCATTAAAATGGAATATAAAATCTATGAAACATAAGTGAAAGAACAAACTATGAAGTGACCAATAGAAGTCACAATGGATGCATGACTGCCAAACACCTGGTGATGGGGATTCCCACTAGAAGGCCAAAGAGATGCAGCTTGCAAGTAGTAACTAGAAGCTGCTGTGTACTCACGGTTTTTTGAATCACCTTCACCATACATTCCTTTATAACGAGCAAGATCACCCAGGTATATCAGACAACGATGACAAGCTACTAAACCTTTCTTCATCTCAGCAGATTTCTTTCCATCTTTCTCCATAACAATCCGATTCTCTGAATCCTCAAAGTAACCAAGAGGAAGACCATACTTAGCTCTGATCTTTGTAATAAGGTCATGGTAAAATCCAGTTGCTTCTGAAAGGAAAGTCTTAAATTGTAGCCTTATTTTAGTAATCCGGTCAGGTCGTGCAGGGCCACCTTTCACTCCCTGGGATGAGTTTGCACTTGTGGAAGAAAGAGAAGCACCACTAAAGTATGCTCTAAACTCCTCAATCCGCTTGTAATGCAACTGCCAAAGTGCATATTCAATATTGTGCTGCTCAGAGAAAGCATGATCCTCAAGAATTATTGCTTCATAATTCTCACGCATCTGTTGCCAAGCATTTGGATCAGATGGGACCCTCGCCTGAGCTGACCTCCGACGCTTATTCTCCAATTCAAGGTTCTAGGTAACAAATAATTGTAATTTGTAATGTTACAAAACAGACCTCTAGCATTCATTTCACCAAAATTCAAGGTTCTAAGGGACAGATAATTATACAAAACAGACCTCTAGAATTCATCTCACCAAAAAGAGCTAATGTAAATCAATGTTAAAAACAATAAAACCATGGAAATCAACAGCAAGTTTAAAGTTCAGCTGATTTTTTTATCGAATGTATAGTCATTCATTTTCATGTTCAGCAAGTCACAGTCAACAAACGAATCCTTAAAAGTAGCAGTTCAATTCAAGGGTGCCAAAATATAGACATTGCTTACTTCATGCCAATTTATTTTATGATTGCCTTTTCCGGCAGTTATTTTTATCTTAGAAGAATTATTGTGAAAAAGAGACCTACCGAGTCAGCATGTAAACCAATTTCAACCTCATAAACTCTAAATCATTATAAAATATCTAGAGAGAAGGATTAGCATTTAATATTTTAGCAAAATACTAAAGCTTAAAATTGAAAATTTTGAAGACGACAATACCAAGCCTGATATTTATAATCAAGTAAAATTAACAGAAACTGATACTTAGCTAGGAAAAATAGAGAAATTTACACCAATAAATCATTGCAGCAAGCAATTTCAATTGAATTGCTTGTTCATCAACTTTTTAATGTTTCCATCACAGTGAATTGCCCAAAGAAGAGGGAAATAAGTACCTTTTCATAGAGGCGTTGGGCACGCTCCAGTGATGAAGGAGCAGACATTTTATCCATTTCTATTAACATCATCCATCAATTATTCCTTGGCTAAACAGACTCAAATCACATGAATCCTGCAAATACAATTATAAAGGCTCACTTCAAGGATTCATAGAATAGCACGCGAGTAAACTGATCACTGACTACCCTGGACTCCATAACCTTTGAAGTAAAACTGAAATCTGAATTACAGACCAACTAAACTTCAAAAATGAAGTTCGAATTGGACAAAACAAACCGAAGACCATTAAACAATATATCGCACAAAGTCACAATAAAAACATGCTCATAAATGAACCCTCCGAATGTCAAACTCAAACTCAAAACAAAATCCAGTAAAACACACTGACTAGTTAGGCTTCTGAACAAATATTGTCTCAGATAAAAAATAAAACAAAACTTAAGGAATCAAAAACTAAACCCACACAAACAAACAACACGCAGCAAAAATAGTTAAAAATCATACGAATCGGCACAATCCGTGATCAGATAATCGAGAAAAAGCAACAAAAAAAATAAAAAAGAAACAAAAATAACAATAACAAAAAAGAAATTATGTGAAACGCCTCAGCAACATTCAGACCCCAAAAAAACAAATCATAGACCTCAATTTCACAAACTCCAATAATAAGATTCTTGCAAATTCGAATGACAAAACCTCCTAATGGCAGAGCAATTTCATAAAATCGAAAAAAAAAAACGAAAATCGAAGACAATATCAGATCTGTAAAATCCATCAGCAATACATCGTACTAGAACCAATCAGGTCTAGGATTTAATAGCAGAATGAAAAGATAAACAATAATCGATGCTTCGCGACTCAAAAATTGAACAAAAGAAATACATAAATAAACGAATAAATGAATAAATAGATAATAAGCCAACCTGTGCGGGAAGGGATCAATCAAGAGCTTGCGATTAAAATTGAGAGAGAGGGATGAAGGTCTTCGTTAGGGTTTCGTTTAAGAGATAGAAAGAAAGAACGAGAGAGAGAGAGACAGAGAGAGAGTTTGTTGGGGTCCAAAAACGAGATTATGAGATTGGAAAATTCAATTCAACGTGTTTGTTTCTTTCTCCCTTTCTTTCTCTCTCTATCTCTTATTGTTACGATTAGTTTTTTTTTTTTTTTTTCTTACAGGCGGCGATGGCAACGACGGCGTTTAAAGGAACCCCTTTCCCATTCACTACTTTGAATTGACCTCTCTTTTATCTTCTTTTTCTTTTCTTAGTTATTTGGTGTATCTATGTATTTAAAGAGTTTTCAATTTTCATCTTGTGTTCATAATGATATGTTGTGTGAATAAATAATTAAATTTATTATTTTTAAATTTTATAATATTTAAAATAAAATGTGAATTAAGTTTAACTTTTTTATTTAATAAATATTTTCGTATAAATTCTCTTTTACTCTTTTTATATATTTATAACTTAACTCCTATATTAAGGTCACTCTCTCACATTCTCAACATCCTCATTTTTTTTTGTAATGTTTGTATTCTATAAACAACTAAAAATAATGTTTGTCCTTTACTTTAAAATAATACAAATTAGCTATGTTAGTCCTAATTATCTTAATTAATTTAATTCAGTTATCTTAATTAATTTAATTCAGAAAATATATTGGTGAAAATAACCTACAAAGACAAAATTTCCTTTTACAATGATTATTTAATAAATTTGAATTGGAATATATATATATATATAATAGGAAAGTATAATAAATTGATTAAAATACTATATAAAATAAAAATATGAAAATATTATAAAAGGAGTATTTTCCTATAATTTTAAAAGTTGTTTTGTTTTTATCTTACTGGAAATTCTATTCATTATTGTTGGAGAAATAGTTTCCTAAAATTTCGAAAGTTGGTTATTTTCTTTTTATCTTAATCGAAATTCTATTTTTTATTGTATTCTTTAATGCATAATATTATTGAATTTATTTCTCTTCTTATTTTTTTATTTTAGTTGAGTTTTTTATGATGTTTTGATTTTTAACAAAAATATTGTAATTACTATTTTGTTGTTATAATCATTAGAATAATATTTGAGGAAATTCATAATATATTTTATGGTTACAATTAATTTAATTTTTTACATCACAAAAGAATTATTTTAGTTTAAAATAATTGTAAGTCTGAATGTGAGTTTAAAATATTATTAAAAAATGTATTAGCAATACAGAGTGAATTTAAATTCTCATGAGATAGAATCATAGAAATATAAGATTCTAACTAGCGTTTTATTACGTATATAGATTTTCTTTGAAATACAACATCAAGCTTTGAAAGGAATAAGTGTGAACGTATCAAGTAAGGGGTGGGCTATATAGTAAGGATTACATCATAAACTTGTTTGACCTTATTTGTTGAATTTGTCTAAATTTGTTATGATTGATAATTTTGATTTCATTAAATGCTTGGTTGTGAAAGTGAATCATGAATTGCTTACGTGTATGATGGTATAAAATACATGCTTTGTACTCTATTATGATATGTATTGTCTTTGAGTGAGCATTTATATGCATGGTGGTTTTTCATGAGAAAATTCATTGAAAATTAAATTGAAAGAATTGGATGATGGGTTGTGAACCCTTTTGAAGCTGTATTGGAAGTTTTCGTTTGTAACAGGTGATTGGAAATTTTTGGGAAGTCCAGTATTACGGGGAAACTCTGTCAAAATTTTTGGAAAAATATGAATTTCTAAGAAAAACCACTTAGGGACTCATACACTACTCATCTGAAAAATGGTTATTTGTGAAATCTGGGGAATAAGAGATTATGGACTCTGAGAATACGATATGGAGGCCCTGAGGGAGGACTTGAGGATAGGAAGGGTAGTGGTTGGAGGCCCCAAAAGACCTAGGCTCGCTACCTGTTGTCGGGGATCCCACTGTACAAACTCTCCTGTACCTGACTGTGCTCTTACCGTATATCAATGGTCAGTGAGCTATTGGGTTTATATTTGAGCATGGGTCTCAACAATCCCGTGGGTGGATTTTCCATGCCTAATAGTGTCAACTCCTGGCTACCCCAGTACTGATTTGAGAAATGATTCGGGCCCGCATGCATAAACATTTTAGAAAACATATTAGGATCATGCATCATTAACATCAATCATTTGGAATTTGATTGACTTGTGAATGTTTATGATGTTGATTTTAAAATGATGTATGAACGGTTGCTCACCCTCTTGTTTTTCTGTTTTCTTTATTTCCCTTGTACTTGCGGTACTCGTTGGACCTGATCGGTCATTGTTTGAAGAGTGGGGAGATGTCACAGATTCCACACCCGATGAATATGACACTCATACTCATTAGCTGGGAGCCACAATGATGGCAACATGTATTGGGATAAACATATCTAAACTTTTATAAGCAGTCATTTGTGGTACATAAACCTATATGATATTGGGTAGTAGTCACTCTTATGTATAGTTTGCTGCTCTGTAGGAAGTTATCTCAATGTTATCCCTAATATTTTGAAGGACTGTACTAGTATTTTATCTATATGTAATTATGAATATTTACTTTTAGTACTTTCCATGTGAAGGTGAAATCTTTAATCTGGCTAGAGGAAATTTAGTAGTCATGAAAGTAGAGAAAATCATTATAAATTTGTATGTGTTTTTGAGATATCTGTTGCAAGAATTAAAAGCATTCATTGTAGCATCAAGTCAAGAAGAAACAATAATCATGCAACATCATAAACTTGGTTTTATGTTAAAGCAATGTCTAAAAATTTTTGCACAACGTAATCTTTTACCCTAAGCTCAAATAAGTTATTTTGTCCTTTTGTAAGGACAATGTGATAAGCAAGTACCATAAATTGAAGTTTGTTAGGATGACTACCATAAGTAAACACATATTGGAATTGATTTATTTTGATGTGTAGGAATGAGTAGGAAAATATTTTGTATATTGGTGATTATCCAAAAAGATTGTGGTGTACCCCATCAAAAGGAAGTCAAATATGTTTCCAAAGTTCAAGAACAAAGTTAGATCTAAAAAATAGGAAGTGTATATTATTAAAGTATATTACAATGTCAAAGGATATCACCTATAGGATTCTATTTCCCACAATGATGGAAATTGTTTTCTCCTTTCATCCACCAAGTAGAGTCACGGTTTAACCTTACAATATGAACACCCAAAGTGTTAGGAAAATTTTCCTTAAGTCCCTAATAAGGCTAGACACTAACTCCTCCAAAGAAGGTTTCTTATTTAGGAGAGGTAAGAGAAAGAAGTCCCAAAGAAAACTTTGAATACCAAGCAACAAGGTACTAACAAACATGCAAGTTCCACATAATAAAGCTTAATTCAATTCAATGTACCAAAAATGCTACACGAGGGCTCCTTATGTAGATGCTCCCCTCTCACTCACTCACTCACCTAGGAGATGTGGGACTTATTTTTATTAGGTGTTGAGTTTCTATGTTCAAGTCTCACCTTTCCCACTTTTAATTACATTTAAGTGTTTATATAGAATAATGTTCCCAAATGTTACAATTAATAGTTGAAGCTTGAACCTCTTAACATTGTGTACAACTCCTTTGTCCGAGAATTTAGAAGAAATGAATGCTCCCCCTTTTTGTGGCAGCCAAGGCTTGATCCATGCTCCTTCTCTTTAAGCTTTGTCCTCTTCAAGTTCCACATAGCTTGGGATAGGTGTGTTCCAAATATTTATATACATGAGAGTCTCCTTAAGGTGCAACCAAGTGTCTCAAGTGAGGTGTTGGCTGGTCATGTGGTTCCATTGTGGTGACTTCAGCCAAGTGATTGTACATTATCCTACAAAAGAGAAGAAAAGAAGAATTTTACAATTTTATATAAGACTAAGCTTCGTCCTCTTCAAGTTCCACCTAGCTTGGAATAGATGTGTTCCAAATATTTATATACATGTGGTGGCTTCGGGCGTGAGTGTACATCATCATAAAAAGAGATGATATGAATCACAAGGGGTAATTTAGGATTTTTAGGGTTAGAAGCTTGTAGGAAATTTAGGAATTTAGTGATAAGGTGGAAGGAAAGAATCACTCTTCCCAAGGAAGGTAACTCACAAAGGATGTGAAAGTCGTTTGATACAGTCCAAAGGTTCTTGAATCACTCAAGAATTTAGGAGAATCACTCTCACTAAGATAAAAGAGATAAACTCTAATTTTCTGAATAAAATTTCACTTGTTGTTTTTTATAAAAATGGTTCAGCGTATATAGAAGTTTTGCCATCAAAATTACAAAGATTGAATAAAGGAAAATAAATATTAATAATGATTTATTAACCTATGAATTGAAAACTACTTAATGGAGACAAATAAAGGCTAATAATGATCCATTAACCTAAGAATTGATACTACTTAATGACTGATTGTAACTGAAATTGTGGCAACCAAAAGTCAATCAGCTATACACGCTCTTGGTCTCCTAAAGACTGATAATTAAATTTCCAATTGGACCCTTATTATAACTTGCAATAAAATCAAACTAAAGTCCATTAATTGATTAATCCAAAACACAATTTGGTCAACCAACAATACTTGTTGAAGAGCTTCATTTGCTTCCCTTGCTCTAGCCCATCATAGGTCATGTTCACATCAAGAGAAGAAAAAAGATTTTACAAATTTATATACGACTAAGTGTAGAAGGGGATTTTTAAAATAAAAGACTTCAAAGGAGGAGGGTTCTTGGGGAGACTTCCTCCTCTTCTATCCTCCTAGCCATGGCCCAAGTGAGGGGCCCTATGTGTATCTTCATTAGAACATATTAAATTAAAATTATTGTACCTACTATAATAGGTTTGATAATAATGATGTTGTCATTTTACCATTATATGAGGATGATATGTTAGTGGTAAGTGCCAACAAAATTTGAATTGGAGAATTGAAGGCATGGTTAGTTAAAGAGTTTGATATGAAGGACTTAAGACCAATAAACAAAATATTAGGGTTGGAAATTTATCGAGACAAAAAATATAGACTTAACTTTCTTTAAAGAATTACGTATTAGGATGCTCAAATTACAAAAGTGTAAACAAATTTCTCTCCCATTTCATATTTACTATAAGTTATTCTCAAGTATGAGTCATAATAATGAAATAAAGATGATGAAAATGTTTGGAGTACTGTATGCAACATCGATGAGAAGTCTTATGTATATCATAATATGTATAAGATCAAGTATTATACAAGTAGTGAGAGCAGTTAGTATATTAATGAAAAACTTATTAGAGATCAATGAGTGTGATTAAAAAGGTCATCAAATACATCAAAGGAGCATTTGATGCTGCATTATGTTTTGAAATATCATAACTAGTTATCAGAGGCTTTGTTTTGTCAAGTTTTGTAGGTTATCTTGATAAATAAAATTGATTACTAGCTATGTGTTTACACTTGTAGGATGAATAGTAAGTTGGTTAACTTACAAGATAATGTAGCTTTGTCTATTAAAGAAGTTCAGGACATGACAGTCACCCATGCATGCAAGGAAGTTGTATGTATTAAAAGGTGGTTAACGGGAGAACTCGTACATAAACAATATTTTGTGTAGTGTGACTACCACTTCTTTCAAAAAGTACTAAAAGAAGGTAATATGGATATAGAAAAAAATTATTATGGCTTATTAGGAAGACAAACAATACAAATAACAAAAAAATAAGGTATAGGGTGAATATTTAATTAATTTAATGAAAATCTTCAAATAGACAAATATGATAAGAGAACTTTCATAATGAAGAATTATATTTTGATATTTACTTTTTTTTCATAAAAAAAAAAGGTATTAACTTTATAAAATATATGAATTTTTTTTCATTTTACAATTTAATACATAATAATTATATTTTCTTATTTTAAAAAAATATTATTACTTCCTCTTTAAATTTAAAGAGTAACATTGTAATTTTCTTTTCGTTAATAAAAATCATATTATTTTTTATTATTCCTTTTTTTCATCTTTTATTTAATATAAGTTATTATGTTATACTTAACAATTTTAAGTCAAAAATCATATTGAAAAAAATGGAGTTTATTTTTTTGCATATTTATTAAAAAAGAAAATATAAATTGAAGCTTACTATGATTAATGATTTAGTTTATATTCACTCAATTACCATATATATATATTGTTTTATTTATATTTATAAATATTGATTCATTTTTTAGTTAAAAGAAGTGATAATAATTTTTTTAATTATTTAACTATCACCCAATCTAACTTAAGTTTAAGGTTAAATTAAATTAGGTTAAGTTAATTTGCTAAATAAATAAGAAAAACTTAATCTAATTAATAAAGTTAACTTGATTCTGTTGAAAATTTTAACTCCACTTATGCCCTTGAACCTAACTATAGAAACTCTGGTCAACATTCAATTTCATCTAGATAATTAAAACAATATAAAAAAATAAATATTACTAAATTAAAAAATAATAATATAAATAATAAAAAATTAATAAAAAATATTTTAAATAAATATATTTCCCTAACTTCTCATTCTTCTCCTCTCCAACCGTCATACCTCCATTTTCTTTAGATATTCTCCATTTTCCCCCAATCTCTCCAAGTCCACTACCCATTCTCCCCTATTTTTCTCCGAATATTCTTCCCTCTTCCAAAAATCTCTTCTAATTTTCTTATCCATCCTCTTTATATCAAGGACTGCAAAATCAAGACAAGATAAAAAAAGCGAGAAATTTGCACTAGTAAAAAGCAATCTTAAGATATTATTTATCCTTCTTCCCTTTAACCTTTTATTATTTTTGTTTTATAATAATCATTTCTATGTTAATGCAATGTAATTGATAAATTCATACTTCTATTAAATTGGCCCATGCCATTATTTACCCTCACATTAGGGTTATCTGAACCAATCACTCATTTTTTTCTCTCCCCACACAACTTGTCTCACTCTTTACCCCAACACACCACGTCCCCCACTTGTGCCTCCCTATCCCTTCCTCACACCTCTAGTCTCACTCACTCTTCTTCATACCTAACACACCATGCCTCATCCCAACTTTCCCCACAATCTCCTCGCACCCAAAAACTATGCTTCGCGCCTCACCCACTTCCATACCAGCCTCCATCTTCTTCCCCAATCTCACTCCCTCTCCATAGTCGCCTTGACTCCAATACCCTTTCCCCTCAACCACTGAATCTCCCCCAACACTTCACCCTCACCCAACACCCTCCTTGATCACACCTTCACTATGACCAGTCGAGTATCCCAACCAAACCGCCACCTTTATGCCCACTGCACCACCATGAGTCATCACGGCTCACGCCTCAACTACAAGTCTAACCATTGCAACTCGCTCCTTATTTGAGCCCCAACATAGTTGATATGAACCTCATTTGCACAAGGGCTGACTTAAGATCTTTAGGGTTAGAACCTTGTAGGAAATTTAGGAAATTAGTGAGAAAGTGGATTAGAAAGTGGTGAAAGTTTTAGGGTTGGGCAGAATTATTGAAACGTCAATAACTCAAGCTATAAAACTCTGATTGAGATGATTAAAAAAACAAGGTGAAAGTTCTCATTCTGAATTTCAATTTAGGCTAAAAAAACACTCAATTTGGACGAATAGAATAAAAGTTATGACAACGAAATAAATCTAGACAAAATTGGGTTTTCTGGGTTCTGGTGAAGAAAGGACAAGAGGTAAATGTGAAAGGTCAAAGGAAAGAATCACTCTTCCCAAGGGAGACAACTCACAAATGATGTGAAAGTCATTTGATACAGTTAAGGGCTCTTAAATCACTCAAGAACTTAGGAGAATCACTTCACTAAGATAAAAGAGCTAAACTCTAATATTTTTGAATAAAACTCAAATTGTTTTTTTTTTATAAAAATGGTTTAGTTTATATAAAAAGATTTTTCCATCAGAGTTACAAAAACTCAATAAAGAAAAATAAATCCTAATAATGATCCATTAATCTAGGAATTGAAAACTACTTAATGGAGGCAAATAAATGCTAATAATGATCCATTAACCTAGGAATAGAAAACTACTTAATGTTGATTGTAACTGGAATTGTGGCAACCAAAACTCAATAAGCTATGCACCTTCTTGGTCTTCCAAAGGCTGATACCTAAGTTTCCAATTGGGCTCTTATTACAACTTAAAACAAAACCAAACTAAATTCCATTAATTGATTAACCCAAAACATAATTTGGTTAGCCAATTTTACAAAGGATTGGGTCATTATTTAAACAAACTTAAAGACTAAAACAAAGTGATACATTAGTCCTCCTCCATTTGGGCCATGATGCAATTCACAATTTTGGTCTTTTCTCCTTGAAATGTGGGCTTGTATTCAAATAATATGGACAACACTTGTTGAAAAGCTTCCTTTGTTTCCCTTACTCTAGCCCTTGTCATAGGTCCTTCAAGTGGATCCTTGCCCTTGCTCATGGTCATGTCCCCATCCTTCTCTTCCTCTTGAGAAGGATTTGTCCTCAAATCGAAATCGCCATCTACAAAAAGAGATAAGTCAGACACATTGAATGTGGAACTAACATTATGCTCACTTTTTGTTGATTTTTGCACTTTTAATTAAAAACACTTTATTTTATTTTTTATAAATTTCAGTTATTTAAATTTCGCATCAATTTAATTTTAATTACTGCACTATTTTTTTAAAGCAATTTTTTATTCCCGCACTTTATTTTAGTTTTATAAATTTTAGTTATTTAAATTTTGTTTCCATTTAATTTTAATTGTCGTTAATATTCTATAGCAATTTAATTTTAATTTTTATTATTCTATTTCAATTTATTTATTTTTCACTCTTCCATTCATCCCCTATTTACTCGTTATTTACTATTTTAGAGAGAATGATATGTGATAATGAGTATGTTCCTATAATTGTGTCCTTGTGAGATTTGACACGGTTTAGCTATACTGCATAGTTTAACAACTTGTTTATTATTTTTTATCAGTATTTTGTGTGACCAAAATCCTATTATCAAATACCCAAATATGCAAAGTGCCTCAAAGATCTATGCACTTACAAGAGAAACCTGAAAACAAATAGTATACAATTTGTCTCCACTTTGTCCAAATCCGCCTTGCCACACAAACATACTGATCCAGGAACATTATGTATCCCATGTACCATCAGAGAGGTTATCATTGCCAATGCCCTACTAGATTTAGGCGCATCTATCAATGTTATGTCCACTTCACTATTTAAATTATTGAACATAGGAGAGCTGCAATCTACAAATGTAGTCATTCAGATGGCTAACAAGAGTATTATTGCTCAGCCTATAGGGGTCCTTGAAGACGTGCTGGTGAAGGTTAACCAGTTGATATTCCCTGTAGATTTCTATATCATGAACATGGAGGACATAAACACGAGCTATTCCACTCTTATCTTGGGAAGACCGTTCTTGATGACTGCACGAAGAAAGATAGATGTTCATAATGGAACAATGACTCTAGAGTTTGGAGATGACGTGGTCTAATTTAACATTTTTGAAGCAAGCAAATACCCATCCGAAGATCACTCTAAGCTGCAACACCACTCTGTTTTCTGGATAGATGTAAAAAATAATTCTTGTATAAATGTAGATTTAGAAGTAGCATTAGATGAGGACTTTAACTTTACAGACATTATGGACATTCAAGTATGCGAAAATAAAAATAATATTATGGATATGGATTCTGACTGTTTGAAGGTTCTAAAGAAAAGCAACCCAAATCAAATTTAAAACCTTTACCTGATCACTTGAAATACATCTACTTGGACGAAGAAGAGAGGTATCGGGTTATCATAGCCATAGGCCTACTTAAGGAAGAGGAAGGAAAGCTAATAAAAGTCCTGCGTATAAACAAGAGAGCAATTAGATGGTCCCTTTCTGATATTATTTGGATTAGCCCAACCATTTGTACACATAGGATTCTGCTTGAAGATGAAAAGAAAGTGGTGCGCCAACCACAAAGGAGATTAAATCCCACCATTTTGGACATACTCAGGGAAGAGGTGATAAGATTACTCAAGGTCGATATCATATGCCCAATCTCAGATAGGACATGGGTATCACTAGTTCAAGTTGTGCCCGAGAAATCATGAATCACAGTTATTAAGAACAAGGATGATGAGTTGGTCACAACTCGGGTGGCCAACAAGTGGAGAGTATGCATTGACTACAGGAAATTGAACTAGGCCACTAGGAAAGATCACTTCCCTTTACCTTTCATTAACCATGTGCTTGAACATTTAGCAGGTAAGTCTTTTTACTGTTTCCTTGATGGTTTCTCTGGTTATTTTCAAATACATGTTGCACCTGAGGATTAGTATAAAATTACATTAACTTGTCCATTTGGTACACATGCTTATACACGTGGAGAGTATGCATTGACTAAAGGAAATTGAACCAGGCCACCAAGAAAGATCACTTCCCTCTACCTTTCATTGACCAAGTTCTTGAACGTTTAACAAGTAAGTCTTTTTACTATTTCCTTAATGGTTTCTCTGGTTATCTTCAAATACATGTTGCACCTGAGGATCGGTAAATTACATTCACTTGTCCATTTGGTACATATGCTTATACACATATGCCTTTTGGTTTATGCAATGCACCTAAAACATTCCAAAGATGCATGTTGAGTATATTTTCTGAATTGATTGAAACGTGGATGGAAGTATTTATGGATGAGTTTACTAGTTTTGGTGATTCATTTGATGATGGTTTTAAAAAACCTCGATTTGGTCCTTAAGTGTTGTATTGAAACAAACCTTGTGCTTAATTATGAAAAATGTCATTTTATGGTTAGGGAAGGTATAGTTCTAGGACATGTAATTTTGAAAAGAGGGATAGAGGTAGCTCATTCTAAAATTGACATTATTCATTCTTTACCTTACCCCTCTTTTGTAAGGGAAATCAGAAGTTTCCTAGGTCATGCAGGTTTTTACAGGATATTCATTAAAGGCTTTAGCAAAATTGCACTACCATTGACAAATCTGCTGCAAAAAGATACACCATTCGAAATTTCTGAAACATGCAAACAAGCATTTGAAGATCTGAAAGAGAGATTAACGACATCACTCATTATGAAACCACCTAAGGAGAAATTAACGACATCACTCATTTTGCACTTGTTATAATCTAGGTAGTTTTCTATGACCTTTGGATTTTGATTCAATTTTTGGTGACAAATATTAACCTTGTGAATTTTGGGTCAATTTTCCTTTCTGTGTGAATTCACTAGTAATTGCAGGTATTTTTGAACTTGTTCTTATTCTTTTTGTCACCATTGGATTTAATTGCACTTTTGATATGATTTAGGCCATCTTTTCATTTTTAGCCACTAGCCAAATAAAGCTTCACCCTTAATCATTTTTCCATTGCACCTATATTTGAGCTTAGTAACCACTTTCTTTGTGTTTTACCAACATTACAAGCCATAAATACCAAAAAAATTTGTTTATCACCTAAACCATTGTCGCTGCCGTCAAAAGAGGCGGTCGGAGCAACACAATGGTTTTGTTTGACTCGTGTTTTTTAAAGTGTGGTTCAACGCCTTTAGGTTGTGCGATAGCCGGGCTGGACCTA
Source organism: Sphenostylis stenocarpa (assembly GCA_963425845.1). Lineage (NCBI taxonomy): Eukaryota > Viridiplantae > Streptophyta > Magnoliopsida > Fabales > Fabaceae > Sphenostylis > Sphenostylis stenocarpa. The sequence goes on from OY731403.1 coordinate 31,307,018, forward strand.
AAGGTGAGGTTTTCGAAAAGGTTCGAGGAGTCACCACCAATATTTTTACCAAAAACATTGGAAAAGGAAAAAGAAAGCGATGATTTTTTAAGAAAAACCAACTTTGATCATTACAACCAGAATTAGGTAAGGGAGTTAGTTACGTGTGGGGAAGGTATTAGCTTCTCCACGATGCCCCTTTCAGGTTCCCTATGATGGAATTTTTTTTTATAGAGAAATAAGAACGTTAAAAACTACGTTTTTACCCTTATTGCAAAAATTAAATTATTGACTACATGACCCTTAATAGCTAATGCACAAAAATAGTAAAAAACAATAAAATAAGGAATATGAAGGAACCTTCGAAGTAAGCTTTTTATAAGATATTCTTGAAAAGGGCATTTTTTGGCAATCCCCACGCTCTACAATGCAGCTCACTCTTCTCTCGAAGCACTCTAGAATGCCTCCTAAGAACTCCAAGAACTCTGGAAATGCTTTAGAGGGGTTCTGGGAGAGTATTTTGAGAATTATGCAGTTGGAGAAGTTGATGAATGGTGTGAAAATGAGGTGAAGGTGCCCCGCTTTTATAAGAATTCGCACTTGTCAGGTCGGGACCGTCGTCTCGCCAAATGAGACGGCGATCTCGCCTTTAGCAAGTGGCGAGACGACCATCTTGCCAAACGAGACAGCGGTCTCGCCTTTGGCAAGTGGTGAGATGGCGGTCTCGCCAAACGGGAAGGCAATCTCGCCTTTGGCGAGTAGCGAAATGACGGTCTCGACCCTTTAGGTGGAATTTCTTATTTTTGTGTACAAAAATTATTCTTATTATAATATGGGGCCTATTGATCAATCCTAGGGACCTTTAAGGCCTTGCCCATCTTCAAACAGAAGTCTTCTGCTCTTTATTTTGAGGTCGGGCAAGATTTGGGATCTACAGCTGCCCCCCTTCACCTGACTAGTCGACTATTGACTCAACATGCCAAAAAGATCGACTGGAGGGTGAAGGAGTTGACCCTCTTGCCCGATTGTCCTTCGGTTGCTTCCTTTGTACTGGTAACCGACCTTTTGGACGCTAAGTGTGATCCTCTGGGATGCTCCTTTGATGCGATAGCTGACCCCTTTGGTTGTAAAGTCTGATTTAAGCCCCCTTTTGTAAGGCTTGATGAGTACGCACCTCATCTGCTTTGACGAGTACAAACCCCCGTCTGGTTGTTGAAATCGGTTTAAGCCCCCTTTTGTAAGGCTTGATGAGTACGCACCCCCATCTGGTTTGACGAGTACGAACCTCCGTCTGGTTGGGAAGTCCACTTTGTAGGACTGGTGCGACTTACTGATTTTGTTCATGCGCAATGATCTTGCTTGTGTGCAGGTCTTTGTCTTCGAGACCTTTCTTGTCACGAAGTTGTGGTGGCGGCTTACTGCTCTGGCTCATGCACCGTTCTTTGTGGGGAGTGTTTTTTGCTTGATAACTGTTTTTTACTTTTTTGGCAAAGTCTTCCAGTGTGCCGGGTATTCGTTGGTTTTCCTCCAACTGGTTGGATGTTGGGGAATCTTTTTGTTTTTCGGATTTTTTGTAGTAGCCATCCGACTTTGTTGGTTGACGGGAATTTTTGGTGAATGCCTTTCGCGCAGGCAGTGATCCATTGGGGATTTGTTGATTTTGGTAACACCTCTGAGCAGGCAGGCATTTTGCTTGTTTGCCTTCTCTCTTTGATGGGAGAATGGTGGCTAATGTTTGGGAATTTTCACCTTTTTCCGCGGTTTATTCTTTTTTCTCGCAATTTTGAATTTCGGCTTTTTTAGGATAGTGCGTAAGCTTTTTTACTTTTTAGTCTCTTTTTATTATGTCGGCTTTTTTGAAAGAGAGTAAAGGAAAACAACTTGACTAAAAGATTTTATATATATATATATATATATATATATATCATGAATTTTGTACAACAGATATATATATACAACAGTGTTCCTAAGGCGGCGGCAGGCTCGAATGCGAGGCTGAAGACGGCTCAGGAGGAGGAAACTGTCGGAGCATGTGCCTCTGAAACTCTTCCTGGCTCCGGATCATGCCGAGCACATGCTGGCTAATCGTGTCCAGGCTCTGTATCACTCATTCTTGCCTCTGGCTGATAGTCTCCAACCGCGTCTCGAAGATGTCCTGCCTCAGGGACATCTGATCTAGCTGCTGGCGGATGTCATCTATGTGGCGATGGACACCGGGAAAGTCATCCCCATACTTCTGCTGCTCAAACTCCGAGGGCATGGGGATCTCCATTGACTCATCCAGATCCCGGATGTCCAAAGTCATGGCGAGCGCCAAGTGGAGGGTCAACTCGGACCCTTGCCTGATGAGCATGCCCATGCTGACGAGCATGGACCCGCTAATAGGCTTGCGTCGGAGGATAAAGGGAATGTCCTCCCCATGGACGCATCCCCACCTCTCGGCCAGCGAGGTGATGAGGGGAGCCATGAGGATGGCTCCAACGGGACACCTCCTAAAGTTGTTCAGTGCCCTCAGAAAAAAGTAGTCGAGATTACACGGATGTCCGTGAAGCATGCAGTGTAGGACGAAAAGATTGGGTTGGGTGATCTTCCCCTGACTCTCCTTTCGGGCGTGCATTGTCCCCGCTAGCAGCTTGTGGCAAATGCAGAGAGGAGGGCTGAGGGTCGACCATTTCATCAGGGCTGGCAGGATCTTTGACCCGATGAGGTCCTCCCAAATCTCACCGGTTGTAAGGGCAGCTGGCCGTTCACAGATGGCTCCCTAGTACTCTAGCGTCAAGGTGTCCGCGAGCTGGTTGAAGCCCATGGTGACGTTGAACTCATCCAACGTCATCGTCCGATAGGTCCCGTTCATATAGTACGAGACCATCCTCGCCGGATGGACACTCGAGAACAGTGCCGACATATACACCATTGTGACGGAGGCGAGGAACTCCATCACGACCTCGTGGTAGATGTGGGTAGAAGGGTCCTGGTAGATGTAGCCTCGTACATCCTCATCCCAATCAAACTCGGTCAGGATGCTGAAATCCAAGTGCAACAGAGGGTGCCAGGAGTAGCTCCTAATATGGTCGAGCCTCGCCTGATGTTGCAGCATAAGCTAAGTCGGATCTGGCGGGGCCTATGGTGTCGGGGCCTATGGTGCCGGGGTGCTCTGGCCGGATCCTCGACCTCTCTTCCAGGGCCTAGAAGACTCTCCTTGTTGCATTTTTCTCAAAGACACTCAAGAATGTATGAGGATGTATGAGAGGATGCAGGAATGAGATGCTTTGAAACTGACCAAAAAGTCCCTATATTTAGAAAAAAAAAAAAAATTTAAGGTCGGGACCGCCGTCTAGAATGTCGAGACAACGGTCTTGTCTTTCGTGACATGGCGAGACGGTCGTCTCACCAAAAGGGATGGCGGTCTCGCCTTTGGCGAATGATGAGACGACAGTCTCGCCAAACTAGACGGTAGTCTCGCCATTGGTGAATGGTGAGACGGCCATCTGGGCCTTTCGATGGTTTTTTTTTTTTGGAAGAGAATATAGGACCCTGTTCACAAACATCTATGCATGCAATGTTTTCATGTTATGTGTCCTATAATACTATTTAATTAACTTTTCAGAAGGATTAACTTATGTGTCTTTTGAAGACGAGGCCCTTCTAATGTCATTCTTTAGCTGTACTTGTTTGTACCATTCCTGACTTACTATGAATGAAGAATAATTGTTGACAAAGGAGCAAACTTGCCATGTTGGTGTAATTTTTCCTTCCTCTAGAGGTTTCAATCCTCTTGTTTATTATATGCCTCCATATTTCCCCACTAATTATCAGAATATTGTGGTAAGGGTAGAGAGAAGAGAAGTAAGAGGATAATTTATTCAAAGGCTTGTGTTTTAGACGGTTGTATTTTATTTTTCAAAAGGGGATTTTGTAAGAATGGTTGGCCAGGGTTGGTCAAAGTGTTTAGGCTAATGTTAAAACAAATGGTTTGGTCTGATGACTGATTTACTTCCCCAGACTGCCCTTTGGATTTTCAGACTAGGATATTGTGTTTTGGTCCCGACTTTTATCTAAATTTCCTTTTTTCTTGTTTTGGGGAATCCTATCGAACCTTATTTTGTGACCCTAACTTCTGCCTAGGCTAATATTAAATAATTATAAATAAAAAATATATCAAATTAAAATTAAAAAAAATATTTATAAATTATATATAATATATAAATTATAAATATAAAGTTAAAAAAATTATGTTTAAAATTATAACCTTAAAAAAATTTATAATTATAAAATTAATAAAAATATAACTATTGTTAATGTTAAATAAATTATATAAATTATATATATATATATATATATATATATTTTACATAAATTAAAATAAAAATTATCAACTTAAAAATAAATTATATTTTAATATATATATATATATATATATATATATATATATTTATTCCAAAGTATAACTTATTTTCATTTCTATAATATCAAACATATATATATTTTTCAAAATATTACAAAACACATAAAAAAAATACATTAAAAAAATATAATTTTACATCAAAATATTATTTCATCTTTTATATATATATATATATATATATATATAATTTTAAGATTTTTATTATCTTCCTAATTTATTATTCATTTCTAAGAAAAATAATACAATATCAAATAAATCAAAGAATTACAAAAAATTAACCGTACAAATAAAGTATAAATATAATATTTAATAATATATTTTAAAAGTATTATTTTCCTGTTTTCAACAATAAATCTAAATATATTATTAATTTAATAAATATATAATTTTTTTTAAAATTATAATTTAATTCTATAAATTTTAAATAAAACATTATAATATTATAGATATATATATATATTATAGTTAGTTTTTCTTTTTTAATAATAAAAAACAACTAATTCATAATTCAATTGCCGAGAAAATCGAATTTTAACTAGTTTAAAGAAAAAAATACATTCACATTCAAGTTTCGTCTTTCGGATAATCGAATTCCCAACTACTCAATTAAAATTACTCGATTAGTTTTTCTATTACTCGATTACAATTTGTTCTTATAGATTATATTTTTAAATAATCGATTAGTTTTTGAAATAATCGATTATAATCGATTAGTTTTTCAAATATATATTAAATAATAATATATATATATATAATTTATTTTCATTTCCAAAATATAATTTATTTTCATTTCTATAATATATATATATATATATATATATATTAAATATAATTTATTTTCAAGTTCATAATTATTATTTTAATTTATGAAATATATATATATATATATATATATATATATATATATAATTTAAAGTTTTTAATTTAAGTAATATATATAACTATAATTTATATAATATATAATTTATTTAACATTAAAAATATTTATATTTTTATTAATTTTATAATTATAATTTTTTTAAAGTTATAATTCTAAATATGATTTTTTTAATTTTATAATTATAATTTTAATAATATATAATTTATAAATAATTATTTTTTAATTTTAATTTAATATATATTTTTATTTATACTTTTTTAATATATATTTGAGAAATTAATCAATTATAATCTATTATTTGAAAAACTAATCGATTCTAATCAATCCTTTGAAAAACTAATTGATTCTAATTAATTATTTTAAAAAGTTATCAATTATAATTGATTATTTGAAAAAGTAATCAATTATAACCAATTATTTGAAAATATAATTGATTATTTAAAAATTTAATCGATCATAATGGAGTAATTAAAAAAGTAATTGATTTAGAATTCGACTTGTTCACTATCAAATTCTAAATAGATTTTTTTATTTTGATAAGAAAAAAAACTAGTATATATATATATAATAATATATTTAGATTTATTGTTGAATGTAGTAAAATAATATTTTTAAAATATATTAATAAAATATTATATTTATATTATTTGTATGGTTAATTTTTTTTAATTTTTTTATTTATTTGATATTGTAATATATTTTTAAGAAATTAATAATAAATTAGAAGGATAATAAAAATCTTAAAAATTATATGTATATAAGATGAAATAATATTTTGATGTAAAATTATATTTTTGAAATGTATTTTTTTCTATGTTTTTGTAATATTTTGAATGATATATATATATATATATATATATATATATATATATATTAAATATAATTTATTTTTAAGTGGATAATTATTATTTTAATGTATACAATAAATAAATAAATAAATATATATATAATAATAATTAATTTGAAATTCAAATTTTAATTTATGTTATATATATATATATATATATATATTTAATTTATTTAACATTAAAAATAGTTATTTTTCTTATTAATTTTATAATTATAAGTTTTTTAAAAGTTATAATTCTGAATTTAATTTTTTTAACTCTATAATTATAATTTATATAATATATATAATTTATAAATATTTTTTTTTAATTTTAACTTGATATATATTTTTATTTGTAATTATTTAATATATATTTTAAAAATTTATAGATTATAGTCTATTATTTAAAAAATTAATAGATTATACTCAATTTTTTAAAAAAGTAATCGATTATTTGAAAAATTAATCAATCATAATTGAATAAATATAAATTAATTAATTAATTTTTTAAATAATTTTTCAAATTTATATTAAATAATATATATATATATATAATATTATAATATTTTATATAAAATTTATAGTTTTAAATATAGTTTTAAAAAGATTTATGTATTTATTAGTTTAAGAATATTTTTAGAATTATGGTTAAAAGTACTAAAATATAATTTTTATTTGTATGATTAATTTTTTTTAATTTTTTAATTTATTTGATATTGTAATATTTTTTTAGAAATTAATAATAAATTAGGAAGAAAATTAATATAAAATAAAATAATATTTTTATGTAAAATTAAAATAAATTATTTTTTAGAATATATATATATATATATATATATATATATATTAGTTAATTTTTCTTTTTTATCAAAATAAAAAAAATTCTATTCAAAATTTGATTACGAATAAATAGAATTCTAAATCAATTAATTTTTTAATTATTTTATTATGATGATCAAATTTTTAAATAATCGATTATATTTTTAAATAATTGATTATAATCGATTATTTTTTAAATAATCGATAACTTTTTTAAATAATTAATTATAATTGCTTAATTTTTAAAATAATTAATTACAATTGATTAATTTTTTCAAATAATAGATTATAATTGATTAATTTCTCAAATATATATTAAAAAATTATAAATAAAAATATATATTAAATTAAAATTAAAAAAACAATTATTTATAAATTATATATTATAAAAATTATAATTACATAATTACAAAAATCATATTTATAATTATAACTTTAAAAAAATATATAACTATAAAATTAATGTTAAATAAATTATAGATTATATATAAATTATAATTATATATATATATTACTTAAATTAAAAACTTTAAATTAATTATATATATATATATTACATAAATTAGAATAATAATTATGAACTTTAAAATAATTTATATTTAATATATATATATATATATTTTAAAATATAATTTATTTTAATTTTTATAATATAAATATATATATATATATATATATATAAATAAAAATAAGTTATATTTTAGAATATATATTTTATATTATAAAAATTAATATAAATTATATTTTAGAATATATATGATTTTACAACAAAATATTTTTTTATATATATATATAATTTTTAAGATTTTTATTATCCTTCTAATTTATTATTAATTTCTAAAAAAATTTATAATATCTAATAAATCAAAAAATTAAAAATAATTAATCATACAAATAAATTTAAATATAATATTTAATAATATATTTTAAAAATATTATTTTATTACTTTTAACAATAAATCTAAATATATTATTAATTTTAAAAATATATAAATCTTTTTAAATATAAAATTTATAATTATAAATATTAAATAAAATATTATAACATATTATATGTATATATTTAATTAGTTTTTTTCTTAATCAAATTAAGAAAAAAAATTATTCAAAATTCAATTGTGAGAATATCAAATTTTAAATTATTTAAAAAAATATATAAAAATGTAATTTCGTTTAAGTTTAAGTTTTTTATATTAAAAAATCGAATTCTCTTCTTAAAAAAATTGTACTATATAAATAAATAATTAAAAAACGAATACCTCCATTGTAGAAATAATTTCGCAGCACACCACGCCTCATCCTACCTGTCCCCACACTCTCTATACACCAAAAAATTGTGCGCCACGCCTCACCTACTTCCATGCCGGCCTCCATCTTCTTCCCCAATCTCACTCCCCCTCCTTAGCCGCTTTCACTCCAATACCCTTTCTCCTTAGCCCCCAGCGTAGCCACCGTGTCCTAATTTGAACCTCGCCCCCGCCTCAACTCGTCGTAGAGCCTCGCCACAGCCTCTGCGGCCCGCGCTTTCACTCTTCCCCTTTAGACTCGCGACCCTCTTCTCTCCCTCCCTCTCACCTTTCAACCACGAATCCTCATCGTGGTCACCTCCTCCACAACCTTTCTCACTCCCTTGGCCACCATCACTGCGCGAACCATTATGCTTCAACCCCTATCTTACCCCTCTTCAGCCACCGTGAGACAACCCGCGGACCTGCACGAGACTGCTCTTTTTCCCCTCAGATTTTGGCCTCTTTTTGCGTTGGTTTAATTTTGCTTTTTTATTTTTGCTGGGTTTGATTGGTTTTGGTTTGGGTCAATTGGGTGCATGGATTTTTGTTGGGCCTGGATTGGTTCTATTGGGTGCATTTGAGTGTGTCTAGATCTCTGATTGATTCTGTTGGGTGCATTTGGTTCCTATTGGTTTTGGTTTAGTTCTTCTAGACCCTAAATCTTGCCCGCCTCCAAATAAAGTCAGAAAGCTTCCTATTTCAAGATGGCCGGAGCTTAACAAACCACTAGGAGAGACTATTAGGCTCCCGTACCAAGATAGGAAGGTTTTTTGGCCCAAAATAAAGTTTCTCGCCCTAAAGGGACGAGACCGCCGTCTGAGAATACCAGACCGCCGTCTCGTTTCAATGCCAGGACGAGACCGCCGTCTCGATTTTCCAGACGGCGGTCTCGACACTCGCAAAAACGAGATGGCGGTCTGGGTTTTCCAGACGGCGGTCTCGACCCCGTGACATGAGCGAGACGGCGGTCTTGAATTACGAGACGGCAGTCTCGACCCTGTCAGACGAGAACGGCGGTCTGGACCCTGACAGCGCGAAAAACTATAAATAGGGGTTCTCCCCCCTCATTTCCAAAAAAAAAAAAGAAAAAGCAACAAGAGCTCTCCCTTTTCTCTAGATTTTCTCTCTCTAAGAATCCCTTCGAGGCATTTTCGGAGTTTCTGAGCGTCTTTAGGCATAGACTGAGCGTTCTAAATCTTCTTAAGAATCCCTCCGAGGCATTTCCGGAGTTTTTGAGAGTGTAGAGTGAAGGGTTGTCAAAACGCACCCTCTTTTTGAATATAAAGCTTGCTTTGGAGGTGCATATCCTCATTCTCTATTCTTTAAAATTACTGTTATTTAAATTATGCAATAGAAGCTAGGGCAATGTAGTCACATATTTAAATACCGCATAATAAAAGGGTAAAAGCGCAATTTTCCAAGTTTAATTATTCGCAAATAGCCGGCCTATCATAGGGAACCCGAAAGGGGCGTCGTAAAGGGACTAATACTCCCTTTACACGTAACTAACTCCCTTACCCAACTCTGGTTCTAATGACCAAAGTTGGTTTTCGAAAACCAACGCCTTTTCAAAACCCCTTTTCCGATGTTTTTGGTAAAAATATCGGTGACGACTCCATAGAACCCAAAATAAGTCTTTGGGTTAGCCCGGTTGTCGGACAACTCAAGGACACTTTTCGAAAACCTCGTCTCTAGGTTAGCCAGGTTATCGGACAACCTAAGGACGTTGTAACCACCAATAAAAAACGTGAAAAATCAAAAAGAGTCGAACAACCATCGCGTCGCTCCGACCGCGCCCCCTCTTCGGGGAGGCGGCGACAGATGACGACTCCACTGGGGAAGCCTAGAGAGTTGATCCCATTTAGTGATGGACTGACTTAAAAATAATTAAACCAAGAAAATAAGCGCTTTTACCCTGCCTTGTATTATAACATGTTTTATTGTTTGGCTTTCAATAAACTGTTGTTTGTTTATACTTACGCAATTGCTTGATATATAAATTGCACACAAGTCCCTTGCACACTACAGTTCCTCCTATACCCGGGGCAAGTGAGATAACCATAGGGAGTGGGTGGCGGGTACGGTTCATCTGCAGTTAGGGCCTTGTGCTCACCGAGTGTGATCGGAAACCATCACTCAAGGTGATAACCTTCCTCTTTTGGCAACAAGACCGACTCTGGCCTTAGTGTTGAGCATGGTCGAACGGCTGGAGAGTGGGGACCCTATAATGGGGGCACCTTGGGGGCCTTAGCCTGGTGAGAACAGTTATAACCAACCCTTGCCAATGCACTTTTCTGCAGGAAAACCCTACCTCGTGATAAAAACGGAATCTCACCTGTTCGGGGATGATCGAATTGTGTGTGCATATGTTTGTTGCATTTGTATGTTGCATAGCATAAACAAACAACAGAACAAAATCACAAAAAATATTTTACAAATAAACACCCTTATCTCGGACAGTCTGCCTTTTAGCTAGCCTGGTTTCGGGTTCTTTGTAAGCTAAGTAGTCACGCAGTTCCGACGGAAGAGATAAGGGACGCTAAATATTTCTTTCGCATAAAGCCATATTTTATCTCGGACGATCCGCCTTTTAGCTAGCCTGGTTTCGAGTTCTTTGCAAGCTAAGTAGCCACGCTAGCTCCGACGAAGAGATAAAAGACTATAAAATAAACAAATAAAATACAAAAAATACAAAAACATCAAAAATATATATAAATAAACAAACTTCTGACAAATTCAACTCATCCATATTACATCATATCATGAGTAAAGAAAAAAACAAAGAAAGAAAATGAAAATGAGAGTGCATTCAGCATCATTTAAAACCTCTCATACATAAGCATACTCATGATAGCTTAAGCACTCAACATGCATTAATAAAACTGCTTGGACATTCTAGAAAGTGGCTGGTCCTCTCCCCACTCGTACTCGTGCGCAAAAGGCTAAGGCAATGGAAAATCTAGAGGAGCAAAACCGGAAGCTCACTGCAGAGGTTAACATTCTCCGCGAGCAGGTGGCCCAATTAATGGAGGTCGTGCGACAGGGCCGAGCAAGGGCGGTGAGGGCCAAGCCGAGCATATCCCTCCTCATGAGGAGGAGGAGGAGGAGGAGCACTTCTTTGGCGATAAGGATGTTAAGACCGCTCGCATCCTTACCCCGAAATATCCAAACAACAACTCTCCGCCCTGGAGGAGAGGTCGAAGGCGGTTGAAGGGCATAACTTCGACGTCAAGGAGGTGGTCGACATGTGCCTCGTAAAGGACATCCGTTTCCCTCCCAAATTCAAGGTCCCGGACTTCCCCAAGTACTCCGGCTGACTCGCCCTAAGAACCATCTTACGATGTATTGCCGTAAGATGGCCGCCCATGCCGACAACGAGAAACTCCCGATCCACTCGCTCGGGAGAGTTCGGCGGACACGACTCTCAACCGGTACATGCGGTTGGAGAGAGGGCAGTCCGGAACCGGAAGCGGCTGCGGACGCTTTCCTCCGCCGCTACCGTTATAACATTGATCCGACACCCGACGAGTCGGATCTTAGAGCGCCGAGCAAAAGGAACGACGAGCCCTTTAAAGCGTATGCCCAAAGGTGGAGGGAAATGGCAGCCCAGATAGAGCCTCCTTTGACGGACAAGGAAACAGTGGCTATGTTCATCGACTCACTGACAGGAGCGTACTACAACAAGGCAATAGCCAGTACCTCCAACCTCTTCTCGGACATAGTCACTGTAGGCGAGAGGGTGGAGCAAGGATTAAGGAGCGGGAAGATCGCACAGTCTTCCCAAGTTGGTGTCTCCTTCAGGAAGCCCGCCGACAAGAAGAAGGACGAGTCTGTGCACGCAATCAATTTTGCCACTCCTTCTTCTACCCCACAAACGCCCAAGCAGCCCCGCAAGAAGGAAAGGAAGTTCACTCCAATCTCCACTTCCTACGGGCTGCTGCTACCTCAACTGCTGGAGGCTAAACTCCCGACTCGCGCCCCTCCCAAGAAACGAGTTGGAGCCTCCCTACCCCGAATGGCATAAGCCGAACGAAAAGTGCGCTTACCATTCGGGCGCACCCGGTCACTCTACACGTAACCGCTTGGCCCTTAAGTATCGGGTTCAAGAGTTAATCGATGCCGGGTGGATTACTTTTGACGCCTCTGCTTCTAGCACCGATGACAAACCTCTGTCGAAGCCAGAGTAGCGAAGAGGGAGGACTGGGAGGACCGGCCCTAGGGTTTCTTTTTTAAGCTTTCTCTATATCTCCCGCGGTCCCCGCCCGTGGTCGCAGGAATTTTGATTAAAAGGGCTTGTACATACATCTTCATCTTCATTAATATACGAGGCATTTTTGTCATATTCTTTCTTTTCTCTCTTCTATTTATTATTCTTTCAAAAAATAAATTGAATAATAAAATCTATGACTAAAACAGAACCTAAAACGCATCATGTCTATGATTGATGAATCCCCATGGACTCCGGAAACGAAGGCGAATGGACTCGAGTCCGACAAAGTGAGCGAGAGACCATTTCTCCGGACATGCAAAGGATGCTGGAAAAAGAAACACGCATCATACAACCACATCAGGAAGAAATAGAAACTATCAATTTGGGAAAAGAGGATGAGGATAAAAAGGTGAACATCGGCACCCAAATGGAAAATAGTACGAATAAGGGATTAATACTGCTCCTAAAAGAATATATGGATGTATTCGCCTGGTCATACCATGACATGCCGGGGCTTGACACGAGCATAGTGGAACACAGATTGCCACTAAAAGAGGGGTTCCGACCAGTAAAGCAAAAACTCGGGAGAATTAAACCCGATCGGTCCTTAATGATAAAGGAGGAGGTGCAAAGACAGCTTGGATGCCAATTTCCTGGTAGTTTCCAAGTACCCGTAATGGTTGGCCAACATAGTACCCGTCATCAAAAAGACCGGAAGGTCGAGTCTCGCGTGGATTATAGGGACCTCAATCGAGCAAGTCCAAAGGACGACTTTCCCCTACCACATATAGACACGCTGGTGGACCATACCGCTACTAACACGTTGTATTCCTTCATGGATGGGTACGCAGGGTACAACCAGATCAAACCGGCCGTGGAGGATAGAGAAAAACCTCCTTCATTACACCATGGGGTACCTTTTGTTATCGAGTAATGCCGTTTGGGCTCGAAGAATGCGGGGCAACCTACCAAAGGGCTATGGTCACACTATTCCACGACATGATCCACAAAGAAATAGAAGTATATGTGGACGACATGATAACCAAGTCCGTAAATGAAATGGACCATATTCAATATCTCCGAAAGCTTTTTGATCGACTTCGAAATATCAACTTAAGCTAAACCCGACAAAATGCACTTTCGTAGTACGATCAGGAAAACTCCTAGGGTTCATTGTCGGTGAAAGAGGAATCGAGGTGGACCCCGACAAAACAAAGGCAATTTTGGAAATGCCTCCGCCAAGCACGTAAAAGGAGGTCGAGGTTTTCTAGGCCGAATAAACTACATTGCTCGTTTCATCGCACAGCTAACGTGATAAATGTATCCCCATCTTTAAACCGTTGCGCAAGAATCAACCGACGGTGTGGAACGAAGAATGCCAACAAGCGTTCGATAAAATCAAAGCTTGTTTAACCAATCCACCGGTATTGGTGCCACCCGTTGAAGGGAGACCTCTGATCCTATATTTATCGGTACTCGAAGAGTCCATGGGATGCGTACTCGGCCAGCATGATTAAACCAAAAAAAAGGAACGAGCCATTTACTATCTCAGCAAAAAATTCTCAGACTATGAAACCCGTTATACACCATTCGAAAAAACATGTTGCGCATTGGTGTGGGTCACTCAACGCCTCAGGCAGTACATGGCTCGACATACAACATGGTTGGTTTCCAAAATGGACCCAATCAAATACCTCTTCGAGAAGCCCATCTTGACCGGGAGAATACCCCGAGGGGATCAATGATAATGATAAGCGAACCATTCGCAAAAGGGCCATAGGGTTCACATTGATTGAAGGAACCCTCTACAGAAAGAGCCCCGATTCCACCCTCTTAAGGTGTGTGGACCGAGAAGAAGCCCAAACACTGATAAAAGAAATCCACAAAGGGACTTTCGGAACCCACGCACCCGGGCATGTCATGGCAAAGAAAATCCTCAGGGCAGGGTACTATTGGTCCACGATGGAAGCTGATTGTCACCAACATGCCAAGAAATGTCATAAGTGCCAAGTATACGCCGATAACATTCATGTGCCGCCCGCACCTCTCAGTAACCTGGCTACACCATGGCCATTTTCCATGTGGGGCATGGATGTCATCGGACCCATCGAACCCAAAGCATCTAACGACCATCGCTTCATATTGGTGGCGATCGACTATTTCACCAAGTGGGTTGAGGCGGCATCATACGCACACGTAACCCGGAAAGTGGTGACCACCTTCATCAAGAAAAATATCATATGTCGGTACGACATCCCTCATAAGCTCATTACTGATAATGGGACCAACCTCAACAATAAAATGATGGAGGAATTATGCCAAGACTTCAAAATCCAGCACCACAATTCCTCTCCGTACCGACCAAAGATGAATGGTGCGATAGAGGCGACCAACAAAAATATCAAGAAAATTATCCGTGAAAATGGTGGTCACCTATAAAGATTGGCATGAAATGCTTCCTTTTGCCTTGCACGGCTACGGACGTCGGTTCGAACCTCCATAGGGGCTACCCCGTTTTCCCTCGTATACGGAATGGAGGCCGTGCTACCAATAGAAGTCGAAATACCTTCTCTACGAGTTGTCATGGAAGCCAAATTGATAGAAGCTGAATGGATCCAAAACCGGTACGATCGCTTGAACCTAATAGAAGAAAAACGACCGGACGCCATATGTCGGGGCAAGCTTATCGACGGAAAATTAAGAAGGCCTACGACAAGAAGGTCAACCCCGCACTTTCCAAGAAGGAGATCTAGTAGTAAAGAAACCGCTTCCAGCCCAAAAAGACAAAATTGGGAAATGGGCAGCCAACTACGAAGGACCCTTTGTGGTCAAGCGAGCCTTCTCAGGAGGAGCCCTTATCCTCACCAATATGGACTGGAGAAGAGCTCCGATATCCTATCAACTCGGATGCGGTAAAAAAATACTACACCTAAAGACATTGCTCATGACCCGTCAGGATGAAAACTCGCAAAGAGCGTCCTGGGCAAAAGATAGGGTCGATATTCCTCGCTAGGACACGTCATAGGCAAAAATTAGAGGTGCAAAAAAAAAAAAAAAAAAAAAAGAAAGAAAGAGCAATGATTACCTTAGCCGAAAACCGCAAAGGCGACTAAGGTAATACCTCCACAACATCAAGCAAACTTCGCATAGTCTTCACTCCGGCTCGGGCATCTCAACCGAAGGGACCAGGAGAAATGGGGAAACAAAGATCACATACATGATTGTGGCACCCTCATACAGTTTAGCCAACCCTGGCCAGCCATGCTTACAAATTCTTTTGTAAAACCCCCATGTAAAAATAAACCATCTGGTTACATAAATAAAATCGTCTTTCTCTCTTTACCTACTTGTGTAAATGCCTCTATATTAACAAAATATGAGCATGCATAAAACAAACAATTCAAGAAAGCATAAAAAACAAAAGGCGCACATCACCAACCAGGGCCATCCCAAGAAAAATACAGGGTAGCCTGCTAGATCGAAAACCCGCAAAGGGCGGTCTAGGCAAAAGATAAGGCTTTCGTAAAAAGAACAAGCCCATCAGAATGCCTCACACGAAGAATTAAAACCCGCTAGATCGAAAACCCGCAAAGGGCGGTCTAGGCAAAAGATAGGGTCAAAACAAAAAGTAAAGACAAAAATCACAAGAAGAAGGAAAGTACCGGTCACTTTCTAAATGTCCTCAAATAAAATTGCATCAACAGCATCCACACACAAATAGTCGCACAAAAATGACTTTGTCAAAAGTAAAACAAACAAAAATACTATAGGAAAACAAAAAGCATTCAGTCTCATGCTTGCATTCATGAAAAACAAAAAAAAAAAGGGGTATCCCGGTGTGAATTCACCGACCTTCTTGCACTAACCAAAAAGCTTTACCTTTGCCTTCCTTTACAAAAGCCAGCGTAACCAAAAGAAGCTTAAAAAGGAAAAAAGGCACACGCTCAAGAAAAAGCCAAAATCCAAAAATCGCGAGAAAAAAGAAAAAAACCGCGAGAAAAAGGCAGGATAAAAATTAAGACTACCTCAACCAATAAAAACCAACTACCAATCAAAAGTCAAACACAAAAAGAAGACCCGACCAGCAAGAGTCGGATAACCACCAACAAAAAATCAAAAAGTCAAAAATCCCCAGCAACCAACAAAGCTGGATGAACAAAGACAACAAGATTCCCAGCACAACACCGGATAAACACATCTACCAACACAGAAGTCACCTCTCCAGAGAGCAGGCGCATGAGCTACCCGAGCAGTAAGCCGCCACCACCACCAGTCCTACGCAACGGACTGTACCAGCCTGATAGGGGGTTTATACCTATCAACCAGCACGCAAGCGCGCCGAGAAGGCGCATGGGCCACATGAACTGTAAGCCGCCGTTACCACCCCGATGGGGGTTCATACCCATCCGAGTCCCACACAACGGACCGCACCTACCACCCCGATGGGGGGTTCATACCCATCCGAGTCCCACACAACGGATCGCAACTACCGACTCGATGGGGGTTTATACCCATCAACCGAAGGATCGGCTACGTCAAGAGTAGTATCCGGAGGTTCTACCACTCATCAACCGAAGGATCGGCTACGTCAAGAGTAGTATCCGGAGGTTCTACCACGTGTCAACCAAAGGGATCGGCTACGTCAAGAGTAGTATCCTAGAGGCGCACAAACACAACATCTCCCCAGAGGATCATCCGCCACAAGACGGGACGTCCGAAGGGTAGCCGGGCAAGAGGGACAACTCCTTTACCTTCCTGTCAATCTGTCTGGCACAACAGGCCAACAGTTGACTAGTCAGGTAAAGGGGGGGCAGCTGTAGACCCCAAATCTTGTCCGACCTCCAAATAAAGTCAGAAAGCTTCCTATTTGAAGACGACCGGAGCTTAACAAGCCACTAGGAGAGACTATTAGGCTCCCGTACCAAGATAGGAAGGTTTTTTGGCCCAAAATAAAGTTTCTCGCCCTGAAGGGACGAGACCGCCATCTGGGAATACCAGACCGCCGTCTCGTTTCAACGCCAGGACGAGACCGCCGTCTCGATTTTCCAGACGGCGGTCTCGACACTCGGAAAAACCAGACGGCGGTCTGGGTTTTCCAGACGGCGGTCTCGATTCTCGCCAAGTCGAGACGGCGGTCTGGATTTTCCAGACGGCGGTCTCGACCCCGTGACATGAGCGAGACGGCGGTCTCGAATTACGAGACGGCGGTCTCGACCCTGTCAGACGAGAACGGTGGTCTGGACCCTGACAACACGAAAAACTATAAATAGGGGTTCTCCCCCCCTCATTTCCACAAAAAAAAAGAAAAAGCAACAAGAGCTCTCCCTTCTCTCTAGATTTTCTCTCTCTAAGAATCCCTCCGAGGCATTTCTGGAGTTTCTGAGCGTCTTTAGGCATAGACTAAGCGTTCTAAATCTTCTTAAGAATCCCTCCGAGGCATTTCCGGAGTTTCTGAGAGTGTAGAGTGAAGGGTTGCCAAAACGCACCATCTTTTTGAATATAAAGCTTGCTTTGGAGGTGCATATCCTCATTCTCTATTCTTTAAAATTACTGTTATTTAAATTATGCAATAGAAGCTAGGGCAATGTAGTCACATATTTAAATACCGCATAATAAAAGGGTAAAAGCGCAATTTTCCAAGTTTAATTATTCGCAAATAGCCGGCCTATCATAGGGAACCCGAAAGGGGCGTCGTAAAGGGACTAATACTCCCTTTACACGTAACTAACTCCCTTACCCAACTTTGGTTCTAATGACCAAAGTTGGTTTTCGAAAACCAACACCTTTTCAAAACCCCTTTTCCGATGTTTATGGTAAAAATATCGGTGGCGACTCCATAGAACCCAAAATAAGTCCTTGGGTTAGCCCGGTTGTCGGACAACTCAAGGACACTTTTCGAAAACCTCGTCTCTAGGTTAGCCCGGTTATCGGACAACCTAAGGACGTTGTAACCACCAATAAAAAACGCGAAAAATCAAAAAGAGTCGAAAAATCATCGCGTCGCTCCGACCGCGCCCCCTCCTCAAGGAGGCGGCGACAGTTCTAATGGGTTCGATTGGTTCTGATGGGTTTATTTAGTTTTGATTTTTATGTTTAGTACTGTTATCTGTTCTACTTGTATCTCTTAAATGGAACTTTGCAATTTAAACTTTTCAAATTGGACTATAATTTGGATTGATATTGTTTGTATTCACTACACTGGTTCAATTTTATTTTAGACGTTACTGATTTAGGGCCACGCATTTGAATGTTGATAATATTGACTTTTGATCCTTTTGTTATTCAATTTGGTGACTTTGGGCCTTATCCTTGTATGTACCGTTTATATTCTTTTTATGTATTAAAGTCATTTAGACAGATATGTGTTTACACGGTCTTATGTCTAATGTTTTTTTTTTTTTTTATATATATAAAAATCTTTTTTAATAAATAATTTTGAGATATAATTATGGTAGCACGTGTTGTCTAAGTTATCAAAATAAAGTATTTTCTTCAAAAATAAAAATAAATTATTCGGAGTATATGGTAGGTCACTGTCTTACCCTTCACATCTCTATTTTAAAAATATAAATCTCTTCTGAAAATACCAAAAAGTTTTAAAACATTAATCTATGGCATCAAACTTTTTCTTAAAAAAATTAACTAATCTTAATTTTTCATTCTGAATAAAAATAGATAGAAATAAGGTTAATTCTTATTGGATCCCACAAATATATTTTTCAATTCTGTTTCTTTTCTCTGTTGTTTCTTTCTTTATCTAACGTTTAGTGAAAAATACATATTTTTAATGATTGACATTATTTTGCACGTTTAATTAATGACATCAATAAGTATCGTAGGGTATTAATACATTTTTACGCATAATCAACTCTAGATCAAATATAGTTTCGAATACCATTTTATAAAAATATTTTTACATGATTTTCCTTAATAAATTATAATAACAACTCAATTCTTTTTAAATTTATATATTTTTCATGTCTGTTGACTTTTGCGAACTCTTAATAATAATAATAATTTAAATTTAGAAATCTTAAATTAATTAATCACACTTGGTAAAATCAATATACTTGAAAAAAAATATAAAAGACGAGTTGATTTAAAAAATAAAATATCTGAATGAATAGTGAAATTTAAAAGTATAAAATAAAGTCGCAAGAATATTAACTCATATTAAAAACACTTATTACATAAAAAAATATGAAATATTTGTTATATTAGCAATATTTTGATATATTATAATAATTTTAAATAACTAATTACCATATATATATATATTAGTGTAAGAGCATCTTCAATGGTGGATTATTAATTGGGACTCAGAGTACCACATCATATTTAAGCAATTTTCTTCAATTTTTTTTATAAATTTACTTCAATGGTGGGTTCTTATAAATAACTCACTATTCAACTACCACTTTTGATTTTAATGGGATCACGTTATGCCATGTCAATAATAATTATAATATATAATTAATTATTAAAATATAATAAATAATATATTTAAATTAAAAATAATTAAAAATAAAATGTTTGTGAGAACCACGGGAACAAACTAAAAAAAATAGAAAAAATAACTCTTAGGAACATTGCTTCATATTATTCCAACTCCAGTTTCCTATAAGCACCATTGTTTATAAGCAATTGAGACCAGAAGCGACCCCTTTGAAGTTGCTCTAATATATTATTATAACAATTTTGGAAACTTAAATCATTATTGTGCGAAATATTTATTTTATAAATAAATTCATTACTTAAACTCATTTGTGATTTATGGATTTTTTTAACCATGACTAATAGTTATACAAATTTTTAATTTATGATATTGTTAAAACAATTTAAAATTAAATAATAAATTAAAAAAATATATAAATTTATAGATTTAAATATATTATAGTTACAGTAGAAATACTAAGTATGGGCTGTCTACATTTTTTATAATTAATTTTTTAATTTTTTTTTTCACTTTCAAATATATAAACTTTTTTCTCTTTATCATATATTTTATTATTTTTTGAACATATAAATTATAATAATGATTTATTCTTTAAATTATAATGATTTTTTATTTTTTAAAAATCCTATTTATATATAATTATACGTATATATTTATTATTATAACATTTTTATAATTAATATAATAAAATGTAAACGTAAATAAAGATATAATATTAAATTTTAGCAAGATAAATGTTGATGACTTTAATAAAAAAGATTGAAAAGAAAATTACAATTTTGGGTATAACTCATAAAAATATCAATAGCTCTATGTAGAGTCATGACATCACCTCCACATCACCTCATAAGAAGTATTTCATTATTCCATTCTAAACGTCATCGAATTTTTCTTTCCGGTTTAGAAGTAATTTTAAAAAAATGATAATATTAAAATGAGTATTTTTAAATAAATTACACGCATGGATATGTTATATTTTAAAACATAATTTCTACTAAAATAATAATGTTTTAAATAAGAGGGAATGTGTTTTTACATTTTTTTTATCCTGGTTTCTTTTATTTTTATTTTTTACTCTTTAAATATATACACTTTATGCTCTATTTTTTTTTCTATTTTTCATATTTTTATTATTTTTTAATATATAAATCATAATAATTATTTTTCTTTAAACTATAACACTTTTATTTATTTTATTTTCACTTATATAAAAACATATTTTATATACTTAAATAAATAGTAAAAATTGTATTTTAAAATATTATTTTAATTAATTTTCAAAAATTTTAGAGTCTTGTTTAATTTTAAAAATAAAATAACATACACTTACTCATATATCATACTTTATTTAAAATATGTCCAATAGATAAAAGAACATAAGTATTCCACTATTTTTATATAATATAAATGACCAGATTTCTGAAAATTTTATTTAGTTTTAAGTTTAGTGATAAAACTTTTTTTTTTTCTTCTTCCAGCATCTTTCAATTTGACATTTTCAGAAATTTTTGGAAGACTTCATTTGCCGTGTTGTTATTGATCTTATATATATAAACCCTTTGCTTATAACTATCCTGAGACACTATGCTGTAGTGTCAGCATAACGTGTACATTATAATATATTTTTCACTTGGTCCTACTTTCCAAAGTTGCCAGCTAAACCAAACAATAGAAAAGAAAAAAAAGAAGGTATCCAAAGATATTTTTTCTTTTGTATTATCTTTCTATCCAAATTTCCTTCCACAAACATGCACCACAAATGAGTAGAGAACTCTCACAAAACATGCAACCATACCCGATTGACTAAAATTGTTCTAACCCCAAATAGTTGAAGAGAAAAGGCTCTGGGGAAAAGTTTGCAACCTGCAAAAGAATTTTTGGTTTTGGTGAGTTCAATAATTAGTTTTGTAGTATCCACTACAGTTCAGAACCATGTTGAGACAACAATTTTGAAAAAGCCATATTCATTGGTGCATTTTGCAGTGTTCAATTTGGAGGACTATAAAAGTATAGTGAGCATGGCTTTTTCCCTTTCTTCTTGTGCACTCACAAAACCATTTTTGAGGGTCCAAAGCTTGAAGCATGCAGTTCAGAGGCAAAATGGTGTTTTAGCTTTGATAAAGTGTGCATCAAGAGAGTCTTCAGAGTTGCCAGAAAAAGGGTCCAAGTTGGAGATAGGGTCTCCCATCATTTTCATTGAAGCTCCCAAGATGATCAAGACTGCAGCTAATATGCCCTCCCTTAGGGTTAATACTGGCCAAGTCAAAGCTGGTGATGTTGGAAGGTATTTTACCTAATCATCCTCTTAACTTTTCTTCCAACTCAATTCTTTATATTTCCTTTATTTTAAAATATATTAGAAAAAATTGTTTGGAAATACATTGGTTTATAAAGTTTAATGTTACACTAATTATTTTTATTAATTATATCATTATTTCTTTAATTATATTTATTATAGAGAGAAGATAATAAGTAATTAAGAATAATTTAAAATAAAAACTATTAAAATGATAAAATGTTAATAAAAAAACTAATAAATTTATCCTAACCCAACCTTAATTCAAGAAAAAGGAAAATATGTTAATTTTATTCGTATAAATAATAATAGATTTTATTTTCATGCAGATTGTAAGTTTTTAATCTATCAGCTAACAAAAATTAATAATTTGATAATTAAATTTTTACAAACAAGAATTAATGTTAGTAATAGTTTCTCAAACATTTTTTTAACACTCTCTTTATTATTGACTAAAATTATTGAAATTACAAAATTTAATTACTCACTTCTAGATCATAAAATCATTGTGAAATCTACCAAAACTTGTAATTTCAAATGAATTGTTATCAATACTAAAAGAACATTAGAAAGAGATTGTTTGAGAAATTGTTGCTAGTTATATATATATATATATATATATATATATATATATATATATATATATATATATATATATATATATATATAGTCTCTCAAATTATAAAAAGTTGTTAATGGCATTAAAAATTTGGGTAGATCTCACTTCCAAATGAATGAGTGGTAGAATAAGAAATAGTATCACGAAAATTTATACTTTCAAATAAGTTTTCATCATCATAATCATGGTGCTAGGAAGAGAATTTTGTTTCTTATGTAATTTAAGCTATTGAGGTGCCAATTGATAATTAGTTGAAATTTCTATATATTTGTTTGACTATGGTATGTAAATTAGTGAGCTTAAATGGTTATAACGAGCAATTGGGTTGTTACTTGGTGCAGGATTGTTTCAAGAAAACCCAAAGATGTTTGGGTTGTGAGGCTCAGAATTGGAACTTATCTAGTAGATGGGAAATATTTCAAGCCATTGGATCTGGCTGAGCCAAATTGAACTAGAAAATAGAAATTGGACACCTTATTTTGTATATTTTTTCCTGTATAAATTAGTTTAGTAAACGACATGAAATTAATGTTTTTTTATTTTAAAAAAAATGAAAAATCTCTAGTTCCTAATTGTTCAAGCCAAACACAAGTTTGGTTCTTGGATCACTGTCTTCTTCTCACTTGATCCACCTGTCTTTTAAGTTTTATTATAGTGATGACATTTGGTAATTTGATGTTGTTATATTTTAACATATAACAATATTTATACAATGGAGAGTCCTGACTAAATTTATAAATATCTAAAATAAGTTACATATTTTTTAGACGTTTCAATAAACTATATAACTGTATTGATATCTATATATTAAGTTCTATATATATATATATATATATATTAATAATATTAATCAACTAAAGCTCATTATTATATATTTAAACTCAAATTATTTTTGAAAAATAGTTTTTTTAATTGAGATTTTAAAAATAAATTATGATCACTACTACAAAATATACTTTCTACGTCGTCATTTAACGTCGGTTATAGCTGAGACGACGTAGAAAGTACTTTCCACGTCGGTTCCCAGATGAACCGACGTTGAAAGTTGAATATTAAACACATTCTACATCGGTTCTTAGTCAACCGACGTAGAATGTACTTTCTACGTCGGTTCCCATATAAACCGACGTTGAAAGTTTTTTTTTTATTCCACGTCGGTTCATCTGGGAACCGACGTTGAAAGTTGAATATTAAACACATTCTACGTCGGTTCTTAGCCAACTAACGTAGAATGTACTTTCTACGTCGGTTCCCATATAAACCGACGTTGAAAGTCTTTTTATTTTTTATTTTTTTTTCACTCAAAAACTCACTTTATTGAAAATTGTCATTGGCAGGATTCGAACCCAAGATCTTTAGAGTTGGAAGTCGATACTCCAACCACTAAGCCTACTAGAATTTTCTTATAATAACTTACAAATAAATTATATTTATATACAAATAAATATATATCCATGTAAATATATATTTATTTGTATATATTTTCTGGAAAGTATTTTTATTTTTATTTTCAGCTAAAAATTCTCTTAAGTTAATGAATTGTCATCGATAGCATTTGAACCCAGTATTTTAGGGTTGAAAGTTAATATCCCAATCACTAAACTACTATAATTTTTTGATAATAACTTACAAATAAATTATATTGGTATTTTTCGATTGAGGGTGAAAGTGTGATTGACTCTTGCTTGAGTGAAAATATGTTAAAGCTCACTGAAATTCACTTACTAAGTCTCGCATGAGCGAAAATTGGTATTTTTCGCTTGAGAGCAAATAACGCGTTTCCCAAATTTATTTTATATCATTATATAAATAAAATTATAAAGATTATATTCTGTCATTAAATTACAAACTCATATAAAGATACCTGCTCACAAATTTAACATCAAATTTTGAAAACCCACTCGACACACACTTTCACTTTCGAGTGTGCCCTCACATCTAACATATAAATATATAACTATATCAAAATATATAAATATATTTGTATTTATATATTTATATATTTACACGGATATATATTTATTTGTATATAAATATAATTTATTTGTAAGTTATTATCGGAAAATTCTAGTAGTTTAGTGGTTGGAGTATCGAGTCTCCAACTCTAAAGTACTCGAGTTCGAATCCTGCCAATGACAATTCTCTTAAGAAATTAATAAACTTCTAAAAAATATAATATAAAGAGATGGAGGACCTAATAAAAATATAATATAAAGAGAGAGAAGACTTCTAAATAAATAAAAGGGGGTAAAGGGGTTGTAAATAAATAAAAATTATTAATTTAAAAAATCATACTTTCAACGTCGGTTTATTAGAACCGACGTTGAAAGTTACGACTTTCAACGTCACCTGATACAACGTCGGTTCAACAACCGACGTTGAAAGCCTTCCAGAACCGACGTTGAAAGCTTTATTTGTAGTAGTGGATAACGGATTTCTATTGATTTTTTTTAGTAAAAATGTAGGACAATTATATTTTAAAACAAAATAAAATACTTGTCTTTTAGACAATATGTTTCTGGTGAAAATTTGATCGATTTTGATTTATCGGGAGTTAAGTTCTAATCAAATATCAACCATGTAGATTCTTTTTACTTAGGCTAGCAAATAGTTTTCAATCGAAAAATGCATGGGGATCGAGAATCTTATAATGTAAACCGGCATGACCTAGAGTATAGAAAGTACTATTTTTGATGTTTTTTTATTAAGAAATGCGAAGTAAAGAAAGCGTTGAATCGAAAAGCAGTGCGGAATATCAAATTGCAGGGAAATGTAAAAAACGGAAACCTCAAATTTGCATTAAGTGTAAATGGCGAGAAATCGAAATTGCAGGAATGTAAATAACAGGAAATCGAAATTGCAGAAATGTAAATAACAAGAAATCAAAATTGCAGAAATGTAAATAGCGAAAAACTTAAACACAGAATCTCAACTTACATAAAAGTAAAATAACAAGGAATTGAAAGTGCAGAAACTTAAAGTTGCTAAACGTAAACTTGCATCAAAGTAAATTACATGAACATAAATTACCAGGGAAAGTAAAGAAAGCGATACAGACAATCAATGAAAATGGAAACCTAGATCGCCAGAAACTTCATGATTCGTCGTTCTCCGGTAGACTTTTTCACTTGTGTTTCTGTTGTCTCTGCCAATTTCCTCTCTTTTTCAAGTCTTCGCTCTATTTATAGAGCATCCTTCAAGTGACCTCCTAAGAGTAGTTAATAAAACTGTCACCACGATCCTACGTGCACGTCCCTTAGTCTTACGGTTTAAAAACTGCATTCCATGTTCTCACGCATAAGAGAACTGCTCCCTTGATCTTCGATCTCAGCCTTAGTTTAGAAACTGCTTCCCATGTTCTATGTGCGTGTTAACCGCTCCCTCGATCTCGATTTCAGACATCGAGTATTTTGAATTGCTTTTGATTCCCTTTAATTCTTAATTTTGCACTATTCTAATTTCTCGATTCTTTTCAACAATAGATGTGTTTTTATCTTTGTGGTCACCAGGTGTCTTTTACCAGTCTTATCAATTTTTTAACCAACTATATGATTTTTGATTTTCTCTCTCTGGTTCTTTCGATCCTGGTATCGATTTTTCTTTTACTAACAGATGCCCCCCTAGAAGAATATTAATTTTTTATATTCTTCCAAATATGACTCCCGCCCTTAATCGTTCCTGAAAACTCGAGATAACTCCTTGGGACTTTTAGGGTTTCCAGGGCTTTAGGGTTTCTGGGGGTTTAGGGTTTCTGGGGTTTTAGGGTTTCTTCATTTATGTTACCTGTCACATCACTTCTGCTGCTACGCTTTTACCTACTTTCCAATTCGCCGTTTCGCATACCCTACCCACTTCTTGAAAAACTTTTATAAATTTTTTACCCCTATTTTTTACCACAAACCTCACTTTTCCCTCATTTGCCTGTCTTCATCTTCAACCTTCCGTCTTCCTCTTCTCTACCGGCTGAAATGGCAACCACCTCAAAATCTTCTGATTTCTCTGCTCCACCAGTCTCCTCGGTGACCTCTAACCTGATAGAAATTAATGGGAGAAAATTTGCTCCAGTGCCTTTGATGGAGGAAGCTTCACAAAGGATTGCTGAGACCCAGGTACTTATCCCTTACATTGCTGAAAATGTAAGTTATGCATTTGGTGGTCCTATCCGCTACTGTGGCGGATCATTTTCTTCTTCTCTCAATCTTTCTTCAGAGAGCAAGGCTCCTATTCATTAGTCTGAAGTTCGAATTGACTTTCTGAACATTGTATCTAAAGTATACCGAACATGCCCTCCCCACAAAAAACCCTTGTATATTAGGTGGTTTGATCGAGTAAAAACCAAGTTTGGGAACCATTGGAGAGATGTGGGGATCTTCGATTTCCTGCATCTGTCTCGATGTGATTTATCCTTTTTAGATATGGCTATGTTCTTATCAGCTGTCCATCTTTGGAATAAGGACTTGCATGCACTGGAACTCCCTTGTGGTCCCCTTTCACCCACCCTTTTCGAAATCGCTGCAATTATCGGATTAAAGCCCACAGGGGAGAAGTATTATAAGGGTGCTTTCCCTTCGGATAATTCCTTAAGGTCCAAAATCGATTGGGAATCGAAAGCCTATGGACACTTTCTCGAGAAACATTTTATCGATGATCCAACAATGGCTATTTCTAATGAGGAGCACGTGGCCTTCTTGGTATACTAGCTTTGCACCCACGTTTTTTGCCCTCGATCCATCCAAATTTCGACCCACCTTTATAACCTTGCCTACCTCCTTCACACTGGCCAACCAAGGATTTGTCTAGCAAAATTATTATTGGCCCATGTTTACACTTCTTTCGATGAAGCCGTCGAAATTTTGAATACCCCCAGGGTCTCGGGGAATTTTTCAGGTCCTATTTGGTTCATTCAATTATGGCTCACCTCAATTTTTGAAAGTATTATCTCTCCAACCTCCAACATTCCCCCAAGTTTAAATTTGGAAGGTGCTCGATTGTCCTCTCGACATCCTCACCACAAACCCGACGAGGCCACTTATCACAATTACCTAAGATTTTTATTAACTCGATTCCATTTTGATTCAATCTTGGCCCCCTTCACCGTATATCAAGGGAAAGTAAGTGACAGGCTTCGAGGGCCAGTATGGTTTAAGTCAAAATTCCCTGCCTTAACTCCCGGGTTACAATCAGAACTGGTCGACGTGTGGAGTAATTATCTAACCCAAGACGTTCTGGTATCGGGTTTTCAATCAAAGGACCTTCATCTTGTTACTTATTATCCCCAGCTCTTCTCGAGGCAGTTTGGTTTTGGTCAAGCCTTACCTTTTTCCCCCTCGATACTTCCTCAAGGTCCAAATTAAGTGAATCAACTGTTGGACGGGAGCTCGCCAAATTGCTTCCAAAAAACCCGATGCATTTTTACCCTTATGCTTTTGAATCGAATTATTTATCTACTCTTGGTTTTTCTCAGTGGTGGACCGATTGGTTCTCGAACATTCATTCTAATTTTGACATTGTTCAATCAAAATTGACTGCTCGTCCTTCTCTCGTGTTGCAGGACAAATCGAAGGCGAAGAAATGTACATACTCTCACTATATCCAAATATCTCGATTCGAAAATTTTTATCGAGCATGCTACAATCCCTCGAAATTAGAAGAGACCTTTTATGATGTTGTTATTTCTTTAGTCAATAAAACATACACTAACCGATCGAACCACAAAATAATCAATCCTCGAGGAAGAACCCCATTTGAAATGTATTGTCCCAACCATCTTCCCACTTTCCCTTCAGCTCCTTTTGGACTTGCCAAACCTTTAACTCATCCTAAATGGGTTCGAGAGTTAAGATCCTTGAAAGAGACCCTTTATCCAAAACCCAAAAATAAAAAAATCTCGATATCGAAACTGTCCTATTTCCCTTACTTGAACCTCCCTCAAAATCTTCTTCCTCCCTGGCTCATCCATATCGATCGAGTCAAGATTTTAACTCCATCACCCTTTGGTGAGATTTTACTGCCTCTTTGAGGAGTATTTTTAATTTTCTTCATATTGCAAGCTAACTATTTTTCCTTTTTTGACAGTTTCAAAACCTCATAAGTCCGTTGCCTCCGAGAAGGATTGGGAGTCTTCGGACGAGTCAGACCCATCAACCCCCACTCAAAAGCACAAGCATTCTGCCATCATTTCTTCATCTTCGAAACAAATCGAAGGTTTCTTTTTTATTCTTCATTGTCTTATTTATTCAATTTTCTTTGTCCATAGCTGATTCACTTCTAATTTCAGAAAAAATCGAAGAAGAGTCCTCGATTTGTTCAACCACCTGTTATAAATCCATTATCGACGAACTCTAATACGGTCAGTAAAGCGGACCAAACAACACCCACCACTCGTTCAAGTCACGTAAGACCCCACTTTACGCAAATTTTATATACCTAGATTTTGACAAGGCCTATAACATGATTTCAAATCTCGATATTTTCCAGGATCATCCATCGTGCGACTATCTCGACGAATGTCGATTCTCTACTTCAATCATCAATGCCTATTCCTGAGGTACAACTCTTAAATTTTGTATGTATTTTTATTCAACTTTTTTCACACGTTTCTTTTTCTAATCTTTGTTTCGATCGACAGCAACCCGAGGCTGTACAACATTCTTCCCCCTTACCAACACCCCTCGATCCACCTTCCCCTGGTACTAATTTCTCCCTTTATTGCTCAATTCTACTTCATTTTTTATTACGATTTTTCGATTTACTTTCTTGAATCATTTCCTTTCCAGTAAGTATCCCCACCATTCACATTAAAGATTCCCCTCCCCCAACTGTTTCAGAGCAACCGGCTTCCCCTCCTTTTGCGATGCCATCAATTGAATTGCTCTCAGCGTCATTGCCCGAACTAAGCGTACTCGCTCCGTAAGATATGCCGAAATATCGAACCGCAAT
Organism: Sphenostylis stenocarpa; assembly: GCA_963425845.1. Lineage (NCBI taxonomy): Eukaryota > Viridiplantae > Streptophyta > Magnoliopsida > Fabales > Fabaceae > Sphenostylis > Sphenostylis stenocarpa. The sequence continues at coordinate 31,336,739 of OY731403.1, forward strand.
CGAAGAAGATCCTTTCTCAATTCTCGATATTTTGCTGTCCGAAGAGGCCACTCCTCGAGCCACTCATCCCAACCGCCCACAACATCGACCGAGGAAGCACACCATTTGATCCAACGCTTCAGGTCCTTCTTCTACTCTTCGCCTCGGAAGTCTTAGTGGAATCGCGCGAGAAGAAACAATTTTTCCAAGACATCCTTACTTCCATCGAAGCGTTCCTCGAAGATGCTCTCCCAAAGAGTTTCGATGCGGAAGTCGCAGCGACCACCGACTTGCTCAACAGAGCTTATGCCGCAAGGAAGAAAAAGCAATCGATAGCGACCAAGTTAACCGACATTTCTTCCTTTCGGATCGAAAATCGAGTTTACTCAAGACTCGAAGCTCAATCTAGAAGAGGCATTGATCGCACGAGCTTCGGCCAATAGCGAGATCGAACAAGTTGGAGAAGAGACTTAATCAACTTAGGTCGCAGGAGGAGTTCCTCACATCGTAGATAACTTCGATCAAATCCTCCGCGAAAGAAGTGGCACTCTCCCCGGGACGAGCATGGAGCGAAAGCGAAAAATGATGGTCGAAGAGAATTCGATTTGCTTCTTGGGGGCAATTATTAACGGACTTTGATCAACTTAGATCTCAGTATTCGAATTTGTAAAACACATTTGAGTTATATGTTAAATATATTTATTTCCTTTATTTGAGGTTTATAGTCTTTCAAGTATTTACCATTTATCGACAGCACTTTTTCTTTATTATACCAATCAACGATCGAATAAGCATTACTCGACAACACTTTAACAATTTCGAAAGGTCCCTCCCAATTTGGTGACCACTTACCATAACTTTTACATTTCTTATCCATCGGCAAAATCGTTTTCCAAACTAAGTCTCCTTCATTAAATGTTTTCTGTCGAACTCTCTTATTATAGACTCGAGCGATTTGATTCTTTTGTAAAATAATACTATTCAACGCTTGCAACCTTATTTCATCGAGTTCGTTTAATTCATCGTACATCAGGTTCCAATAATCACAACTGGGTAAATCATTTTGTTTTTGTATCCGAATTGACTCGATATTTATTTCGATGGGTAAGACAACATCGTGCCCATAAACTAACTTATATGGAGTATTTTGTAAAGAATCTTTCGGTGAATTTCGATAGGCCCACAGAATTTGTAATAACGTTTCGTGCCAAGTCTTTGGTCTATTGCCAACATGTTTCTTGATGAGACCAATAATTACTTTATTGATTGCTTCGACCTGCCCATTAGCCTCGAGCATAATATGAGGTTGATGCTAATAACCGAATATTTCTTGATTCGACATATCTAACCATCTTTTTCCCAGAAAAACTGTCCCTCTATCGCTGGTAATAGATCGTGGGATCCCGAATCGATAAACGATATATTCTTCGATAAAATCAATTACATCTTGTTGATCGACATCTTTTAATGGAACTGCTTCTACCCATTTTGAAAAATAATCGACAACTACGATTATATATCTATGTCCCTTCGATGACTCGTGGAAAAATCTGTCCGATTAAATCAATGGCCCAACCTCTCGAAAGGCCATGGTTTGATAATCGAGTGTAGTTCGCTAGCCGGAACTTGTCAGTATAGGACCAAACTTCCGACATTCTTCACAGGACTTAGCATACTCGATGCAATCTTTTAAAATCGAAGGCCAGTAATATCCTTGTCGAGTTAACGTCCATCTCATCTTCTGTCCTGTCATATGAGCACCACATATTCCATTATGCACTTCAGCCATTGCTAAGTAGGCATCGTCATTCCCTAAACATCTAAGTAATACTCCATCGATACCTCTTTTATATAATTCATCATTCAATATAACATATTTTACTGCTTGATATTTAATTTTCTTATCGACTCTCCCATTTGGATTTTGCAAATAGTCTATAATCGATTTTCTCCAGTCTTGATCATCTAAGTCGTCGATCTGTAAAATTTCGCTTTCTTGGGTTAATTTTTCTTTTACTTGAATCATTTGTTGTAGATTTTTTAGAGATATTTTATACTTAGATGTAATTTGTGCCAACTCATTGGCTTCCCGATTAAACTCTCGAGGAACATATTCGAATGTTATGTCATCGAACATTCTGCTTAAAGTCATTGCTCTTTCCAAATATCTGATTAAATTGGTATTGATACATTTATATTCTTTTCGTATTTGTTTGATCACTAGTTGTGAATCACCTCTTACAATTACATGTCGGACTTTTAATTTAATCAAAATCTCGAGACCTGTAATCAAAGCTTCGTACTCAGCTTCATTATTCGAGCAAGTAGGCTTAATTTCAAATAATAACTTAGTTGGGACGTTACTTGGTGAAATGATAAGAATTCCCACTCCTGATCTATCCAATGTACTTGATCCATCGAAATACATTATCCATTTATTGACTTCAATAAATAAATTATCAAATGTGTCAACTGTATGGTCTGCCATGAAATCGGCAATAACTTGACCCTTTACTCGATTTCAAAGATTCGAAAGACAATGAGAATTCTGTTAAAGCTAACACCCATTTTCCTATTCGATTATGCATAATAGGTTTCGACAATGTAAATTTCAAAATATTATTTTTGGAATAAACCATCACATCATGAGGCTTCATTACATATTTGAGTTTCGCATATGAGAAATACAAGCACAATCCTAACTTTTCGATATCATTGTATCGAGTTTCAACATCATTTAAAATTCTACTTAGATAATAAACAACACATTCTACACCATTTTTATCCTCCCGTGCTAATAGACCGACTATAGTTCGATCTCGATGCCGATACATATAATTTCAATGGCTTGTTCCTCATTACTCGGTATCAAAACCTGAGGATTTGTCAACATCAACTTGATCTCGCTTCAAAGGCTTCTTGATGTTCCTCCTTCCATCTGAAATCGCTTCCTTTTTCAATTTTAACAAAGACGAAAAAACATAAGTCTTACCAACCAAGTTAGAAATAAATCGCCTTAAATAATTTATTTTTCCCAAAAATGATTGTAATTGTTTTTTAGTCTTTGGAGCGTAAGTATCTAATATAGCCTTTGCTTTATTCTTATCAATCTCGATCCCTTTTCCATGCACTATGAATCCTAAAAATTCACCAGCAGACACACCAAAAGCACATTTTAAGGGATTCATTTTTAGTCCATATTTTCTCATTCTTTCAAAGGATTTTCTTAAATTACCCAAATGTTTATGCTTTTCCTTCGATGCAACAACAATATCATCTATGGAAACTTGCATAAAATCATTGATCAAGTCATGAAAAATTAAATTCATTGCTCTTTGATATGTTGCCCTAGCGTTTTTTAATCCAAATGGCATTACTATCCATTCATAAGTTCCCAATGCCCCGGGGCATCGAAAAGCTGTTTTAGTTATATCATTCTGGGAAACAAAAATTTGATTATATCCTGAATAACCATCCAAAAGACTTAACATTTCATTACCAGCTACTGCATCTATTAGCATATCGGCTATTGGCATGAGATATTCATCTTTAGGAGTTGCTAAATTTAGATCTCGATAATCGATGCATACTCTCATTTTACCATTCTTTTTAATAACTCGGAACAATATTAGAAATCCATTCGACATACCTGGCAAGTCCTAATGAACTTTGCTTTCGAAGTCTTTCGATCTCTTCTTTGATCTTGCCCATCACCTCGGTGCAAATCTCCTCGAGCTTGTTTTATCGGCTTCCCGCCTTCGATGATAGGTAATCTATGTTCGACTAGACTTCGATCCAAACCGGGCATTTCTTCATAATCCTAAGCGAAGCAGTCTTTATATTCTTCCAATAATGATATCATATCCTTTTTCATTTCTTTCTCGAGATATCTACTAACATAAGTAGGTTTTCGGTCCTCCATACTTCCCAAGTTGATTTCTTCTAATGGATCTTGAGCTTCGACTTTTTTGTGATTCGATGTGATGGATCTTTCAAAACCTAAAGGAGAATTATCATAAATGCAATCAAGTATGACTTGATCACTATTATTTGCTACTACTGTCGAGTCAATCGACTTATTTACCTCTATCTTAGTACTACTACTTTCTTGGCCCTCCTTTTCATCTTCATATCATCTCAATCGAGCCAAGAATTTCTCATAATCTTCATTCATTTTCACCGGCCACTTCGAGGCTGGCCCCCTCTTTAATCATGGCAAACCCCTTTTTCTCATTCATCTCCAAGAAACGCTCTCCATGCAATTTTGAATTAAAGTCTTCGACAGTCTCGAAGGTGAATGGTTGAGTGAGCGCCAAATTCTGCAATGACCGACCAGCCTGAGTTACAAATGTTACAAACTCGTGTTGGTCTCTTGGAATTATCTCAAGATGTCCATCTCGATTCCACATAAACAACTTCTGATGAGCCGTAGAAGGCACAACTCCCACTCCATGAATCCACTCCCTACCAAGAAACACATTAAAGTTGGCATGTGATTGGACTACTACAAATACAGTAGGCCTTGTATAAGTCCCCACTTTCACATCTAAAGCAATCATGCCCTCTGAGCTCGAGGATTTCCCACTGAAGTCGGAAATCATGATATTGTGTCTTACCAAGTCTTTTAATTCGATACCAAACCTCCTCAGCATAGTGATTGGCAATATGTTCACCGCCGCACCACCGTCAACAAGGACTTTGTTCACCTTCCGTCCTTGAATTTCGATGTTCAATAGTAAAGGTTTCGTATGAAACCTCATTTCTTCCGATGGGGGATCGATAAAAGCAACGATCTCTATGAGGTATTTCGCATGATGCTTGTGTTACCCATGTGACTTTCTGGCCTCATGTCTTCGTAGTAGAAATCATCCTCTCGATCGACGTGCCCTCGATACTCCTCATACTCGCTAACATATTCCGCGGTAATATCGATATTACCCCAATTTGATGTCCATCCCAACTACCTCCATTTTTGTTATCGACAAAGTCTCTTACATATTGACCCCCAATTGGTGCATTGCTTTCTTCAAAGTTTCTATAATTATTGATCCTTCCCCAGTAAGGGATCCTTCCTCCTCTCCTCCAAGGCCTTCCTCGAAATCTCCTTTGAAATGTAGGAAATCCAAGTATTGGATCCCTCATCATATGAGAGTCTATCGAAAACATCATTATTTTGAAGTCTCGCCTCTTCCTCCTCGAGGAGAATATATTTCTTTTCTAACCCATTGTTTCGATTTCGCTAGCACCCGAACCCACAGATTTCGCCGACTTTCCTCCACCGTGGCTTGGATGGTTTGATCTACTTTATCATTGCAGCTTTTATGTTGACTTTCTATTTTCTTGATCTGTCCCGCCCGAAGGCCTTAGCAGCTCGATCCGTCGAACACCGCACCGCATTGTGGACATAATGTCACCTCTTCATCCTTCTCTTTCTTTCTATTCAAAAACTCGACGAGGGAATCTTCTCGATCGAGGATAGATCTCTCTTCGAATTCTTTTCGAACTCACTTAAGTCGAACTCTATGTCTTCTTCTCGACATATCCATTCTCGATATGTTTGGGATCAATGTCTTCAGTAACATTGACCATACCTATAAAGGTCGAATCCATTAATCGGACATCTTCAGTCATGCCCGTTTGGGACTCGATATACCCTACTTGAACTTCGAATGGACTCGTATCCACTTTCATTGACATCTCCTCAAATTTCAGTCTTCCTTGGTCGATTGCATCTTGGATCGTGTTCCTGAAATGTATACAATTATTAGTCCAATGCCCATAGATATTATGAAATTTGCAATATTTTTGACCATTTCTTTGTTCTGCAGAAGGTAATTTATGATCATCACTCAGCTTAATCTGTTTATCTTTCAATAAAATATCAAAGATTTTATCTTCCTTTGTTACATCAAAAGTATACGTGCGATTTGCCATTTTATCTTTCACTTCATTTTTCTGTAGCAGTTTACAAATATATGGGGCTCCTACTTTGAGCTCTGCTATATTTACTTTTTCATCGACGAATTCTCTCATATCTCCTTCTATCTTGGGATTTTCCTCATATATGTCATTTATATACGCTATCTTATCTTTCCTCAAAGGTTTCTCAAATTTCTTGTACCTTTGTTTCTCGTATTCGATTTGTTCCACTCTTCTCACCTTATCAGCTAACTGAGCCATATCATTCAAAGGTAAATTAACTAACTTTTTTCTAATCGAGAATTCTAAGCCTGTGGAGGCCATTCTAACTAACTCAAATTAAGGAATTTGGGTAAAAGATCTCGACTTCATTTGTCTAAATCTATTCAGATAATCATCTATGCTTTCATGATTGTATCTCTTTACATTCATTAAATCGATAAGACTTACTTGGGTTTCTCCCCTAAAGAATTGCTCATGAAAGTTTCTTTCCAGCTGCATCCAATTGTGTATTGAATTCAGTGGCAGCGACATAAACCAAGTGAAAGCATTTTTTGTTAATGAACTAGGAAAATATTTCATTTTTAATTCCTCGGTCATCGCTAGGTCTCCACATTTGATTTGGTATCGCACCACATGCTCGATAGTGGATTCGCCAATTTCTCTAGCAAACTTGGTAAATTTGGGTATCTTATATCCTCGAGGTAATTCTGTCTCAAGAATCATATTTGGAAAAGGAGAAACAAAGTATTGTTGATGAGGTGGTCTTAATTCCATTCCCTGAAGATTCATTCTTTGTCCCATCAGGTGATTGTACTGCATGTTATTTTGATTGTACATATTTTGACATCCCTCATTTAAATTTCCATAAGTATCATTCCTAACCTGCTGATATTGATCATTGTTTCGATTCCTCCTTAATAAATAAAGGGGATTGATATTAGCGTTTTGGTTAATATTCTGATTGGCATTATTTTCAACCCTTGTTTGTCGAGGTATCGCCAATGCATCTCCGATATGTGACATTTGGTTTGCTAATATCTTAAAACTAGTGGTGGTATTTTGAACTAATGGATTCAGTACTGTAGTCAACTATTGTGATAACATGTTAACCATCTCGAAAATGCTTTCGTCCATTTGTTGTTGAAGTACTCCTAATGAGTTATTGGAAATTCCAGTACCAGCGTTTTCGATAGTCTCAAAATTGGATCGATGATAATCTCTATCGAGTAGGTATCTCCCGTGATTCGAGTTTGCTCTATGATCTAGGTTTGACCCTGGAGGCGTTTGTTGTGTTCCTAAATTCTGCACATTCCCTGAATTCTGGGGAGTTACTAAATTTTGAGACACTCCTAAATTTGGAGATACTCCAAAATTTTGAGGTATACCTAAAGTTTGAAATGTGCCTAAGTTTTGGGGCATTCCTAAGTTAAATCTCGTACTTCGTTGTATTGAAGAAGTACCAGCCCCATTCATATTATTAATCGAAAAGCCAGGCGGTCTTACACTCATATGCGGTCCTGCATATGTTGTTACGGGATTCCCTGTAGTTTGTATATTGTTTGATACTACAGGGCTAGACCCTAACTGAGTGTTTACCGATGTGCCTGAGCTTTGTTCAACATTCACAGGTATCGACATACTCACATTTGTCGATATTATGGGCATATTCCCATTGTGAACTTGCCCCCCAGTGATTGGCAAATGTGAACTATTTGGAATCTCATTGTTATTCTGGTTATGTGGTGTATTTTGACTCATTCTCAATGTCCGTCCACTCCTTAATCTCATACACTTTCGAACTAACCAATTGTTTGTGTTTTTTGACACAAACCCCTACCTGGCGCGCCAATTTGTTTCTGGTGAAAATTTGATCGATTTCGATTTATCGGGAGTTAAGTTCTAATCAAATCTCGACCATGTAGATTCTTTTTACTTAGGCAAGCAACTAGTTTCAATCGAAAAATGCATGAGGATCGAGAATCTTATAATGTAAACCGACATGACCTAGAGTACAGAAAGTACTATTTTTGATGTTTTTTTATTAAGAAATGCGAAGTAAAGAAAGCGTTGAATCGAAAAGCAGTGCGGAATATCAAATTGCAGGGAAATGTAAAAAACGGAAACCTCAAATTTGCATTAAGTGTAAATGGCGAGAAATCGAAATTGCAGGAATGTAAATAACAGGAAATCGAAATTGCAGAAATGTAAATAATAGGAAATCGAAATTGCAGAAATGTAAATAGCAAAAAACTTAAACGCAGAATCTCAACTTACATAAAAGTAAAATAACAAGGAATTGAAAGTGCAGAAACTTAAAGTTGCTAAACGTAAACTTGCATCAAAGTAAATTGCATGAACATAAATTAGCAGGGAAAGTAAAGAAAGCAATACAGACAATCAATGAAAATGGAAACCCAGATCGCCAGAAACTTCATGATTCATCGTTCTTCGGTAGACATTTTCACTTGTGTTTCTGTTGTCTCTGCCAATTTACCCTCTTTTTCAAGTCTTCGCTCTATTTATAGAGCATCCTTCAAGTAACCTCCTAAGAGTAGTTAATAAAACTGTCACCACGATCCTACGTGCACGTCCCTTAGTCTTACGGTTTAAAAATTGCATTCCACGTTCTCACGCATAAGAGAACTGCTCCCTTGATCTTCGATCTCAGCCTTAGTTTAGAAACTGCTTCCCATGTTCTATGTGCGTGTTAACCGCTCCCTCGATCTCGATTTCAGACATCGAGTATTTTGAATTGCTTTTGATTCCCTTTAATTCTTAATTTTGCACTATTCTAATTTCTCAATTCTCTTTAACAATAGACATCGAAATTTGTTTCTTCGATTCTCGATTTTGATTTTCGATGTGTTTTTATCTTTGTGGTCACCAGGTGTCTTTTACCAGTCTTATCAATTTTTTAACCAACTATATGATTTTCGATTTTCTCTCTCTGGTTCTTTCGATCCTGGTATCGATTTTTCTTTTACTAACACAAGCCCAATAAACCCGAAAAATTGATCATGCTAGGCCAAAAAAATTATGACCTAAATAGAATAAGGCCAATTTTGGTACAACTTATTTAGGTTAGGCTAGCCCGTAAGTTTATGGGCTTATACTACTACAGAAAACACTTACTACGACACAATTCGACGTCGGTTTTGATGAAGACCGACGTTGTACAAGACGCGGTGGCAAACTTGTAATTATGAAACAATATTTAAGGTCGGTTATAACAAAACCGACGTAGGAATGGATAAATAACGTCGGTTAGATAACAGACAACGTTAAATGTTTAAATTTAACGTCAGTTTTGTATAACCGACGTTGAAATCCCAAAATCAACGTCAGTTCCATGATTTACCCGACATCGAAAGCATTATCCACGTCGAGTTTTTGAATAACCGACGTCGAATGTCCTAACATATTTTGTATACCTAATTCGAAAGCGCGCAGTTCTTCTTCTGCTTCTTCTTCGTGCTCTGCTACCTCAGTCCTCATCGCCGTGTTGTATCAGCCCACCCTTTAGTGCCCTGCATCTTCATTCTCTGCTACCTCAGTCCTTATCTCTGTGCTTTGCTACCTTAGTTCTCTGCTTCTTCTTCGTTCCTTGTTTGATGTGGTAACGCCACCCCCTTGCCGCCCCCTAGCCGCTCCTCGTTGCGCTCTTAGACGTCGTTGCACCGTCGCTGTTGCCGTGTGCGTGGTACCCCTTGTTTCCCTAAGGAAAGCCCTTCTCATCAGGTTAGATTAAGTGGTATGGATGATTTACAACATGCATTTAACATAAATATGGATGATTTAGAGCATTTCTTGCAAATGAACAGTGGAAAGATGATGGATGATTTTGTATGGTTTGATTTGATCTAGGTTCCTTTAGGCTTTGGAAGTTTGTTTTCGGTTTCGAAGTGGTATATACTCTTTCATATAGATGTACACGTTTGACTGTGACTGTTTTTGGGGTTATTTTCCCATTCTTTACGTGGGAAATCAGATTATCATTATGAGCAACTTGTTTGCTATCTTTTTTTTTTGTATTGTTTTGCTAAACCTTTTCCAATAAACCTTCAATATCTAGGCAAGCCCTTTTGTGTAGTTAGATGGATCGAACTTGGGTCAATGCAAGTCGCATGTCAGAAGAATATGAGAATGAAGTTGACTCCTTTTTGAAATTTGCCGAAAAAAATCTCCCAAAACGAATGGAAAAATCTATTGCCCATGCGTTAATTGTGTAAATGGTAGAGTACAACACTACAAGAAATTTTAATATTACCGACGGTCAAAATCCGTCGGTAAATGTTTTACGAAATTACCGACGGATATGAATCCGTCGGTAATATTTTTATTAAATATTTTACTTATATAGCTTAAGAGAATTTAGAATTGTCATCGACAAGATTTGAACCCAAGTACCTTAGAGTTAGAGGTTGATACTCCAACCACTAAGTTACTAGAATTTTTTGATAATAATTTATAAATAAATTATATTTATATATTTATATTTTTATATTTTTATATTTTTATATATTTATATATTTATATATTTATATATTTATATTTTTTTATTTTTATATTCTTATATTTTTATATATTTATATATTTATATTTTTATATATTTATATATAATTAAATATTTTTATATATTTTTATATATTTATATATAATTAAATATTTATTTTTTAAAATTATTTAATTTAAGAAATTATTATAAATTAATCTAATTATGATTAAATTAAATTATTAAATAAAAAATATTTAATTTTTTAATTAGTTGAATATTTACTAATTGTTAATTTACTAACTGAAATATCCGTCGGTAATTTACAGCATGAATTTACCATATTGACATGGCACGGTGAAGTGGTTGATATTCCAACAAGTATCACAAACTATTAAGGATGATGTGACCTGTGAAGATCGAATAGAGGACATGCTTTGTGATGTGGGTCAAGAGAGCTTTCTTGAAGCACATGCATCTATATATGATACATTGAGGACCGATTCAGAGACACCTTTGTATCCCGATGTACAACTTTCACATGGTTGTCATATGTGTTAAGATTGGTCAATCTAGAAGCAAAATTTGGTTGGAGTGATACAAGTTTTAATGAATTACTCCAACTTTTGAAGGAGATGCTCCCAGACAATAACACCTTGTCGGATCGTATGTATGAAGCGAAGAAGATACTTTGTCCGATGGGTTTAGAATATAGGAAGATACATGCTTGCCCTAATGATTGTGTGTTATACAGGAAATAATTCTCATCTTTAGACCAATGTCCAACATGTGGTGTATCACGTTACAAAGCGAAGGATGGTGATGATTGTAGTCAGGAGAGTGATAAAAAACATCCTCCTGCAAAAGTTTTATGGTATCTTCCAATAATTCCAAGATTTAGGCGGTTGTATGCTCACGAAGATGCTGAAAATTTAATTTGGCATTCAAAGAGAAAAACTTGTGATGGGCAAATGCGACATCCATCTGACTCTCCCCAATGGAAGAATTTTGACCGTCTATTTCCAGGTTTTGGTAGTGATGCAAGAAACCTTAGACTTGGATTAGCAATAGATGGGATGAATCCTTTTGGAAATTTAAGTAGTAACCATAGTTCATGGCCCGTTTTATTGATGATTTACAATCTTCCACCATGGTTATGCATGAAGCGCAAATATGTCATGTTGTGTATGATGATTGCAGGTCCAAGACAGCCAGGAAATTGTTGAACATTCAAGGACTTGATGTTGCAAATAATGATCATGAAGAATGTTGATTTTGATGATGATCCAAGAGCTTAAAGACTTAGAGTATTGAAGATTGAAGATTGATGATTTCTGTATTGTAATAACTCTGTTTTAGTTTGATTGAGTCTGTGATTATAGAATCTAAGATAGCCTAGTACATAGTCTCAGTAACTTAGAAGCTTCAAAAAGCTCAAATTTATCATTCAGAGCTCGGCTTTAATCGATTAAATAGGTAAATAATCGATTAAAACAAGTGAGAAAACCACTTTCTATACAAAGTCACTGTTTTAATCGATTAAACAAGCAAAATAATCGATTATTTCGTACCGTTCGTACATATAATCGATTATTTCACCAAATAATCGATTAATCCGAGAGGTTTGGGTTCTGTCGTATTTGGCTCTGTTTTAATCGATTATCACTCCAAATAATCGATTATTTCAGTCTGTTTTTCATTTTAAATTTCAAATTAACCCTATTTTCGAAAACCCAATTACCAAGAACCCTAGTTTCGAAATCCCCAATTTCTAAACCCTAATTTCCCTACTTAAACTCTGCTTTGGCACTCAGAATGGAAGAACAACTCTTTCCATACAAAAGTTAAGTGTCTGTGAGTGCCGGAGAACTGTTTGTTGCAAGGAAAGGGGGCTTTTGGAACCTGGTGTGGGCTAGAAGCGATAAGAATCACTAAGTGGAGTTCTTAGTGGATTGTGTGTTGTGCCGTCTCTGGGGAAAGCTGTTCTTCATCTCTTGTGGATTTCAAGAGAGGTGTTGTCTTTACTTTATCTCTTTGATTTGTAAACTGTTTGTAACAATTTGTTCTTAGTGACAGCGTTAATCCTCTTTTGAGTGATTAGCAACTGGACGTAGGGTCTTTTGATCCGAACCAGTATAAACCTACTGTGTAATCTTCTCTACTCTTCTCTATTTACATTTACGCAGTTTTTAATCGGTAAAATTTGGGGAAAATTTTGAAAACCTAATTTTTATTAAGAAACCAATTCACCCCCTCTTGGTTTTTGTCCGCCCACGCGAACATTCTCGCTGCGCGATTCTAACAAGTGGTATCGAGCTTGCTTTGATAGTCATTCAAACTTTTCGAAAATGGCCGGACAAAATCAAACTTTTGCCGAAGGTGCGTCTATCAACAGACCCCCACTTTTTGCGGGTCAAAATTATCCTTTTTGGAAAGTACGTATGCAAATATTTTTAGAGTCTGTTGATAGGGGCATTTGGGACGCAATTTTAAACGGTCCATTTGTTCCTAAAATTACAGAGAACGGTGTTGACGTTCTTAAACCTTTTTCTAGATGGACTGTAGAAGAAAGTCGAAAAGCACAATTTGATGTTAGGGCTAGAAACATTATTTCATCTGCTCTAACCCTTGATGAGTTTTATAGAATTTCAGTTTGTAAAAGTGCACAGGAAATGTGGGAAATGCTAAGGGTGACCCATGAAGGAACTGACGACGTCAAAAGAGCACGTAAAAATTCTTTAATCTAAGAATACGAGATGTTCCGGATGCAACCCGACGAAACGATTTTCGACGTTCAGAAACGTTTCACTCATATCGTGAACCATCTCACCGGATTAGGTAAAGTATTTGACGTTGATGAATTAAATGTTAAAATTTTGAAATCTCTCGGATAGGAAATGGCAACCAAAGGTGACGGCCATCTCGGAGTCACAAAATCTTGCCACTATGTCCATGGCGGCGTTATTTGGAAAGCTTAGGGAGCATGAACTTGACCTTGGAAGACTAAATGAGGAAGAGGGTCAATATCAAAAGAAGAACCTAGCTTTCAAGATCGAAATTTCAAAAAGCAAAAATAAGAAAGAAGAAGAAGAAGACTCCGAAATTGATGAAGAAGAGATGAGTCTTTTTATAAAGAAGTTCACCAAGATGATGAAAGCAAAAGGAAGACATCCTTTCAAAGGTAAGGGAAAGGTAAAAGAAAATTCTTCCGTTAATATAAAATGCTTTGGTTGTGGTGAAGCAGGGCATATAAAGACCGAATGCCCAAACAAGAAAAATGATGAACACAAGGGCAAAAAGCAATTCAAGAAGAAAGCATATATTGCTTGGGATGACAGTGATTCAAATTCAGAATCAAGCGACTCGGAAATAGAAGCAAACAATTGCTTAATGGCAAATGATAACATTTCTTCGGATTTTGAGGTTAGTGATTCCGATTCATCCTCTAGTGAAGAAAATGACCATGATGAATTGCAAAATGCTTATAATGAGTTATTTACTGCATTTATGGATATGAAAAACGAATTTAAAGTTGTAAAGAAAAATCTAAGAAGATCCGAAAAGGAAAATGAGTCCTTAAAATTGAAAATTGCATGTTTAGAAGAAAAGGAGGTAGCTAATACGAAAATTGTATGCTTAGATGAGAATAAGGACTTAGCTTGTGCAAATTGTAAAGAGCATGAATATGACATAGATATTCTTAACCATTTGCTTGACAAAGCCGAAAAAGAAATTGATGATCTTAGGAAGCATGAAATGGTAATTGCTCAAAATAATGTAAATCAAAGAGTTCCTTTGAAAAAGAGTAAACCTAAAAAGAAAAGAATATGGGTAGAAAAAGGAACTAGAGCATGTCATGTTAATAATGTATCTTGTTCTAAAGCTACTCCAAATGCATGCTTCTATTGTATGAAACAAGGTCACACTTCAAATAAGTGTAAAATTAAACATTTTGGTGTTCCTAAAGGTAAATATATTTGGGTTCCAATTGTTAAATAAATCTATTTGTATCTTGTATTTATTCAAAGAAAATGGATCATTTAGTATGTTTTAAACAGAATGATTAGGTAAAAACATTTTATCTTTTCTATTGCATGAAGGTTCTTCACTTAAAGATTTTTGCGAAAAGCCTCTAAAATTGTTTTAAACAACTAAAAACAAAGTATTTTTACAAAAGCTTTCTTAAAACATGTTTTTAATCGATGCAGCTTTGAAAGAACCAAATAAAATCACTTAGAATGTTCAAAGAAGTGTTTCTACAGTATTTTAATCAATACAACTTGTTTTTAATCGATTAAAACCATTTAGAACTCATTGTGATCGATCAGATTTTTATTATGAGCGGTCGAATCTTTTAAATCGATTAAAAACGCGTTTCAATCGATTAAAATCACTTAAAGGGTCAGGATGATCGATCAGAATCAAATTATAAGCGATCAGAATTCTTTTCAATCGATTAAAACACGTTTCAATCGATTAAAATCATTTAAAGGTCAGGATGATCGATCAAAATGCAATTATGACCGATCAGAATCGCTTATGATCGATCAGAATTTAGTTATGACCGATCATAACTCTTTTAATCGATTAAATCTTGTTTCAATCGATTAAAACAACTTAAAATTTTTTCTACACTGCGTTTTAATCGATTAAAAGAAGTTTTAACAGATTAAAACTGCACTTTTAACAGATTAAAAGAATCTTTTAACAGATTAATTAAACCAAGCAATTTTGAAAATCTTCTATAAAAACAGTTTGGCTTGAACTTTTTAAACACACATTGAATATAAGTTTTCACACATCCTTTAGCAATCAATCAAGCAACTGCGGTGCAAACACTTTGGAGATCAAGGATGTGCTACTTGTTGATGATATTATTGGATCAACTGATAGTTTGTTATGTGTAGAATTTGCTAAGATTATGCAGGGAGAGTTTGAAATGTCTATGATGGGAGAATTAACATTCTTCCTTGGACTTCAAATCAAGCAACTTAAAGGTGGCACTTTCATCTCTCAAACTAAATACTGCAAGGAGATTCTCAAAAAGTTTGGTATGGACACCTCAAAGGAAGCTAACACACCCATGGGAACTTCATGCTATCTAGACAAGGATGAATCAGGTTTGGAAGTTAATCAAACTATGTATAAAGGTATGATAGGATCACTATTATACTTAACTGCAAGTAGACCTGATATTATGCATTCTGTCTGTGTGTGTGCTAGATTTCAGGCTTGTCCTAAAGAATCTCATCTAATTGCAGTAAAACATATTTTAAAATATTTAAAAGGAACTACTGATTTTGGTTTGTGGTATCCGTCTGATGCTTGTATGAGTTTAATAGGATATTCTGATGCTGATTATGGTGGATGTAAAATTGATAGGAAAAGCACTAGTGGGACATGTCATTTGTTAGGTTCATCCTTAATATCATGGCATTCTAAGAAACAAGCATGTGTAGCTTTATCTACCACTGAAGCTGAATATATTGCAGCTGGTAGTTGTTGTGCTCAAATTCTGTGGATGAAACAACAGTTAGAGGATTATAGTATATATTTAAATGACATACCCTTAATGTGTGATAATACGAGTGCAATTAATCTAACTAAGAATCCAGTAATGCACTCTAGGACTAAACATATTGAAATAAGACATCACTTTTTAAGAGATCATATCAGTAAAGGAAACTGTAAGATAGAGTATGTAGACACTAAACGTCAATTAGCAGATATATTTACTAAGCCTCTACCCAAGGATAGATTCTATGATCTTAGAAGAGACTTAGGGATATTAGAAATAGTTTAAATTCTGCTTAATGTGACTGTTTCTGGATGATTGTTATGTTAAAATTCGTGGTGTAGCATGTTCATAGGTTATTATGCATATAAATCTCAAAAACTTGATATAGCCTCTGGAATAATCGATTACTGGAAGTAATAATCGATTATTTTTCCTCAAAACGTCCAAAACAGGGTATTCTCCTCGGAATAATCGATTATTTCGTGAAATAATCGATTAAATGCCTCTCGATAATCGATTATTTGCTAGAAATAATCGATTAAAGCTGTCCGATATAGGAATAATCGATTAAAGTCTGCTCGATATAGGAATAATCGATTATCTTGAAATATAATCGATTAAATACGACCAGCTTTCCCTCCTAGCCGTTGCCAACGGATATTTTGCCATGGAATCTCTTCTATATGACCGTTGGAAGTGTTTTCTCTATAAATAGAGACATCTAGGTCAATTATACTCACTTCTAACTCTTGTAATCAAGTTTTCTTGAAATCTATACTCTCTTTGCTTCATTATTCCCTCACTTGTCTCCAAAATCTCTTCAAGTTTATCTACTCTTTCAAATGGCCTCATCCTCTCACCCTAAGATTCCTACAAAAAGAAGATCTGCACCTTCCTCTCATTCCCGTCCTAATTATGTAGAAGGATGGATCTCTGATGCAGATGGTCAACAAGAATTTCTAACCTACTGGAAAGAAAAAGCTATTATTTCTCCCAAATTTCTTATAGGTGAGCAATTCATTCGTAGGGGTTTCAATTTTCCTAATCTTCTTGAAATTCAAGGAGTTCTCCCGTTTATCCAAATGCAAGGTACATACTATCCTGACTTAGTTAGGGTATTCTATTCTAGATTCAAGTTTAGGGATCAAATTGCTACATCCCGTGTAAAAGGGGTTACCATAATTCTAGATGATGATATTTGGGAAAATGTTGCTCACTTCCCCATTAGAGAAGATGCTATTAACGTTTATGGTGAGCTAGATGACTTTGACAGGTTTCTAGCTTATCGCTCTTTTCTACGGAATCCCTCAATGGAGATTGGACGTATCCTTCATGCTGGACCTTTAAAGAAGGAAGAACACATGCTTCTACATTTACTCGTATGGATCTTATGTCCCCGGGCTACGAATCATGCCCAATGCTCATCCATTGATCTTCGAATTATTCATGCCATAATGAATAATGAACCTTTAGATTGGGGTGTTCTTGTCACAATGACCATGCTTAAAGCAAAACGTCATCACACTTTCAAAATTCCATATGCCCTTCTTGTATCCCGTATTCTTGAATATAAAGGAGTGAATGTTGAAGGTGAGCAAGCAGTTAGAACAACCAACTTAAACCGCATGCTAGACAAGCACATTGACTCAACTTCAAATGGTGCGAGTCAATGACATCTATGTTCACAAAGATGACGTTCAAAATCAAGGTGATGCAAATGAAGACTCTGATGAAGATATGCCTCCAACTGCTAATTTTCCCTCTAACCAAATCCAAAGTGTTGGAACATCCTCTTCTCATCAAGAATCAAGACAATCCATGGAAGACATGCTTTCCGACATGAATCAAAGAATGCAATCATTCTTCAATCTTTCTGGTGCACGGCATGATGAAATTATTCGCCGTATATCCGATGTAGATGATAGAGTAGGTAGATTAGAAAATAGATTTGATACTCACTTTAATGATGAGGATAGTGAAGAATTTTAGATTTTGTTTTGTTTATATCTTTGTATTGTAATGAATGAATGATTATGAAATAAAATATGATGTTTCTTTCATGCTATGATTGAGGGGAGCTTTCTCTAAATTATGCATATTTTGAGGGGGAGCTCTTATGATTGATGTTGCAGGGTTATTTTTGATTATAATCAAAATAGGGGGAGAAAAATTTAAAGCCTATGATTCAATATTAAAATTTATCTGGTATGTTTAATGTGTTTGTTAGTATGACAGATAAAACAGGTTATTACAAGGGCTTTAAAAGATAATTTTGATCATCATCAAAAGGGGGAGATTGTTGAACATTCAAGGACTTGATGTTGCAAATAATGATCATGAAGAATGTTGATTTTGATGATGATCCAAGAGCTTAAAGACTTAGAGTATTGAAGATTGAAGATTGATGATTTCGTATTGTAATAACTCGTTTTAGTTTGATTGAGTCTCGTGATTATAGAATCTAAGATAGCCGGTACATAGTCTCGTAACTTAGAAGCTTCAAAAAGCTCAAATTTATCATTCAGGCTCGGCTTTAATCGATTAAATAGGTAAATAATCGATTAAAACAAGTGAGAAAACCACTTTCTATACAAAGTCACCGTTTTAATCGATTAAACAACAAAATAATCGATTATTTCGTACCGTTCCGTACATATAATCGATTATTTCACCAAATAATCGATTAATCCGGAGAGGTTTGGGTTCTGTCGTATTTGGCTTCGTTTTAATCGATTATCACTCCAAATAATCGATTATTTCAGTCTGTTTTTCATTTTAAATTTCAAATTAACCCTATTTTCGAAAACCCAATTACCAAGAACCCTAGTTTCGAAATCCCCAATTTCTAAACCCTAATTTCCCTACTTAAACTCTGCTTTGGCACTCAGAATGGAAGAACAACTCTTTCCATACAAAAGTTAAGTGCTGTGAGTGCCAGAGAACTGTTTGTTGCAAGGAAAGGGGGCTTTTGGAACCTGGTGTGGGCTAGAAGCGATAAGAATCACTAAGTGGAGTTCTTAGTGGATTGTGTGTCTGTGTCGTCTCTGGGGAAAGTCTGTTCTTCATCTCTTGTGGATTTCAAGAGAGGTGTTGTCTTTTCTTTATCTCTTTGATTTGTAAACTGTTTGTAACAATTTGTTCTTAGTGACAGCGTTAATCCTCTTTTGAGTGATTAGCAACTCGGACGTAGGGTCTTTTGATCCGAACCAGTATAAACCTACCTGTGTAATCTTCTCTACTCTTCTCTATTTACATTTACGCAGTTTTTAATCGGTAAAATTTGGGGAAAATTTTGAAAACCTAATTTTTATTAAGAAACCAATTCACCCCCCTCTTGGTTTTTGTCCGACCACGCGAACATTCTGCCGCGCGATTCTAACAAGTGGTATCGAGCTTGCTTTGATAGTCATTCAAACTTTTCGAAAATGGCCGGACAAAATCAAACTTTTGCCGAAGGTGCGTCTATCAACAGACCCCCACTTTTTGCGGGTCAAAATTATCCTTTTTGGAAAGTACGTATGCAAATATTTTTAGAGTCTGTTGATAGGGGCATTTGGGACGCAATTTTAAACGGTCCATTTGTTCCTAAAATTACAGAGAACGGTGTTGACGTTCTTAAACCTTTTTCTAGATGGACTGTAGAAGAAAGTCGAAAAGCACAATTTGATGTTAGGGCTAGAAACATTATTTCATCTGCTCTAACCCTTGATGAGTTTTATAGAATTTCAGTTTGTAAAAGTGCACAGGAAATGTGGGAAATGCTAAGGGTGACCCATGAAGGAACTGACGACGTCAAAAGAGCACGTAAAAATTCTTTAATCTAAGAATACGAGATGTTCCGGATGCAACCCGGCGAAACGATTTTCGACGTTCAGAAACGTTTCACTCATATCGTGAACCATCTCACCGGATTAGGTAAAGTATTTGACGTTGATGAATTAAATGTTAAAATTTTGAAATCTCTGGATAGGAAATGGCAACCAAAGGTGACGGCCATCTCGGAGTCACAAAATCTTGCCACTATGTCCATGGCGGCGTTATTTGGAAAGCTTAGGGAGCATGAACTTGACCTTGGAAGACTAAATGAGGAAGAGGGTCAATATCAAAAGAAGAACCTAGCTTTCAAGATCGAAATTTCAAAAAGCAAAAATAAGAAAGAAGAAGAAGAAGACTCCGAAATTGATGAAGAAGAGATGAGTCTTTTTATAAAGAAGTTCACCAAGATGATGAAAGCAAAAGGAAGACATCCTTTCAAAGGTAAGGGAAAGGTAAAAGAAAATTCTTCCGTTAATATAAAATGCTTTGGTTGTGGTGAAGCAGGGCATATAAAGACCGAATGCCCAAACAAGAAAAATGATGAACACAAGGGCAAAAAGCAATTCAAGAAGAAAGCATATATTGCTTGGGATGACAGTGATTCAAATTCAGAATCAAGCGACTTGGAAATAGAAGCAAACAATTGCTTAATGGCAAATGATAACATTTCTTCGGATTTTGAGGTTAGTGATTCCGATTCATCCTCTAGTGAAGAAAATGACCATGATGAATTGCAAAATGCTTATAATGAGTTATTTACTGCATTTATGGATATGAAAAACGAATTTAAAGTTGTAAAGAAAAATCTAAGAAGATCCGAAAAGGAAAATGAGTCCTTAAAATTGAAAATTGCATGTTTAGAAGAAAAGGAGGTAGCTAATACGAAAATTGTATGCTTAGATGAGAATAAGGACTTAGCTTGTGCAAATTGTAAAGAGCATGAATATGACATAGATATTCTTAACCATTTGCTTGACAAAGCCGAAAAAGAAATTGATGATCTTAGGAAGCATGAAATGGTAATTGCTCAAAATAATGTAAATCAAAGAGTTCCTTTGAAAAAGAGTAAACCTAAAAAGAAAAGAATATGGGTAGAAAAAGGAACTAGAGCATGTCATGTTAATAATGTATCTTGTTCTAAAGCTACTCCAAATGCATGCTTCTATTGTATGAAACAAGGTCACACTTCAAATAAGTGTAAAATTAAACATTTTGGTGTTCCTAAAGGTAAATATATTTGGGTTCCAATTGTTAAATAAATCTATTTGTATCTTGTATTTATTCAAAGAAAATGGATCATTTAGTATGTTTTAAACAGAATGATTAGGTAAAAACATTTTATCTTTTCTATTGCATGAAGGTTCTTCACTTAAAGATTTTTGCGAAAAGCCTCTAAAATTGTTTTAAACAACTAAAAACAAAGTATTTTTACAAAAGCTTTCTTAAAACATGTTTTTAACTGATGCAGTTTTGAAAGAACCAAATAAAATCACTTAGAATGTTCAAAGAAGTGTTTCTACAGTATTTTAATCAATACAACTTGTTTTTAATCGATTAAAACCATTTAGAACTCATTGTGATCGATCAGATTTTTATTATGAGCGGTCAGAATCTTTTAAATCGATTAAAAACGCGTTTCAATCGATTAAAATCACTTAAAGGGTCAGGATGATCGATCAGAATCAAATTATAAGCGATCAGAATTCTTTTCAATCGATTAAAACACGTTTCAATCGATTAAAATCATTTAAAGGGTCAGGATGATCGATCAGAATGCAATTATGACCGATCAGAATCAGTTATGATCGATCAGAATTTAGTTATGACCGATCATAACTCTTTTAATCGATTAAATCTTGTTTCAATCGATTAAAACAACTTAAAATTTTTTTCTACACTGCGTTTTAATCGATTAAAAGAAGTTTTAACAGATTAAAACTGCACTTTTAACAGATTAAAAGAATCTTTTAACAGATTAATTAAACCAGCAATTTTGAAAATCTTCTATAAAAACAGTTTGGCTTGAACTTTTTAAACACACATTGAATATAAGTTTTCACACATCCTTTAGCAATCAATCAAGCAACTGCGGTGCAAACACTTTGGAGATCTAGGATGTGCTACTTGTTGATGATATTATTGGATCAACTGATAGTTTGTTATGTGTAGAATTTGCTAAGATTATGCAGGGAGAGTTTGAAATGTCTATGATGGGAGAATTAACATTCTTCCTTGGACTTCAAATCAAGCAACTTAAAGGTGGTACTTTCATCTCTCAAACTAAATACTGCAAGGAGATTCTCAAAAAGTTTGGTATGGACACCTCAAAGGAAGCTAACACACCCATGGGAACTTCATGCTATCTAGACAAGGATGAATCAGGTTTGGAAGTTAATCAAACTATGTATAAAGGTATGATAGGATCACTATTATACTTAACTGCAAGTAGACCTGATATTATGCATTCTGTCTGTGTGTGTGCTAGATTTCAGGCTTGTCCTAAAGAATCTCATCTAATTGCAGTAAAACATATTTTAAAATATTTAAAAGGAACTACTGGATTTTGGTTTGTGGTATCCGTCTCGATGCTTGTATGAGTTTAATAGGATATTCGATGCCGATTATGGTGGATGTAAAATTGATAGGAAAAGCACTAGTGGGACATGTCATTTGTTAGGTTCATCCTTAATATCATGGCATTCTAAGAAACAAGCATGTGTAGCTTTATCTACCACTGAAGTTGAATATATTGCGACTGGTAGTTGTTGTGCTCAAATTACGTGGATGAAACAACAATTAGAGGATTATAGTATATATTTAAATGACATACCCTTAATGTGTGATAATACGAGTGCAATTAATCTAACTAAGAATCCAAGTAATGCACTCTAGGACTAAACATATTGAAATAAGACATCACTTTTTAAGAGATCATATCAGTAAAGGAAACTGTAAGATAGAGTATGTAGACACTAAACGTCAATTAGCAGATATATTTACTAAGCCTCTACCCAAGGATAGATTCTATGATCTTAGAAGAGACTTAGGGATATTAGAAATAGTTTAAATTCTGCTTAATGTGACTGTTTCTGGATGATTGTTATGTTAAAATTCGTGGTGTAGCATGTTCATAGGTTATTATGCATATAAATCTCAAAAACTTGATATAGCCTCCGGAATAATCGATTATCGGAAGTAATAATCGATTATTTTTCCTCAAAACGTCCAAAACAGTGGTATTCTCCTCTGGAATAATCGATTATTTCGTGAAATAATCGATTAAATGCCTCTGATAATCGATTATTTGCTAGAAATAATCGATTAAAGCTGTCTGATATAGGAATAATCGATTAAAGCTGTCTGATATAGGAATAATCGATTATCTTGAAATATAATCGATTAAATACGACCAGTTTCCCTCCTAGCCGTTGCCAACGGATATTTTGCCATGGAATCTCTTCTATATGACCGTTGGAAGTGTTTTCTCTATAAATAGAGACATCTAGGTCAATTATACTCACTTCTAACTCTTGTAATCAAGTTTTCTTGAAATCTATACTCTCTTTGCTTCATTATTCCCTCACTTGTCTCCAAAATCTCTTCAAGTTTATCTACTCTTTCAAATGGCCTCATCCTCTCGCCCTAAGATTCCTACAAAAAGAAGATCTGCACCTTCCTCTCATTCCCGTCCTAATTATGTAGAAGGATGGATCTCCGATGCGAGATGGTCAACAAGAATTTCTAACCTACCTGGAAAGAAAAAGCTATTATTTCTCCCAAATTTCTTATAGGTGAGCAATTCATTCGTAGGGGTTTCAATTTTCCTAATCTTCTTGAAATTCAAGGAGTTCTCCCGTTTATCCAAATGCAAGGTACATACTATCCTGACTTAGTTAGGGTATTCTATTCTAGATTCAAGTTTAGGGATCAAATTGCTACATCCCGTGTAAAAAGGGTTACCATAATTCTAGATGATGATATTTGGGAAAATGTTGCTCACTTCCCCATTAGAGAAGATGCTATTAACGTTTATGGTGAGCTAGATGACTTTGACAGGTTTCTAGCTTATCGCTCTTTTCTACGGAATCCCTCAATGGAGATTGGACGTATCCTTCATGCTGGACCTTTAAAGAAGGAAGAACGCATGCTTCTACATTTACTCGTATGGATCTTATGTCCCCGGGCTACGAATCATGCCCAATGCTCATCCATTGATCTTCGAATTATTCATGCCATAATGAATAATGAACCTTTAGATTGGGGTGTTCTTGTCACAATGACCATGCTTAAAGCAAAACGTCATCACACTTTCAAAATTCCATATGCCCTTCTTGTATCCCGTATTCTTGAATATAAAGGAGTGAATGTTGAAGGTGAGCAAGCAGTTAGAACAACCAACTTAAACCGCATGCTAGACAGCACATTGACTCAACTTCAAATGGTGCGAGTCAATGACATCTATGTTCACAAAGATGACGTTCAAAATCAAGGTGATGCAAATGAAGACTCTGATGAAGATATGCCTCCAGCTGCTAATTTTCCCTCTAACCAAATCCAAAGTGTTGGAACATCCTCTTCTCATCAAGAATCAAGACAATCCATGGAAGACATGCTTTCCGACATGAATCAAAGAATGCAATCATTCTTCAATCTTTCTGGTGCACGGCATGATGAAATTATTCGCCGTATATCCGATGTAGATGATAGAGTAGGTAGATTAGAAAATAGATTTGATACTCACTTTAATGATGAGGATAGTGAAGAATTTTAGATTTTGTTTTGTTTATATCTTTGTATTGTAATGAATGAATGATTATGAAATAAAATATGATGTTTCTTTCATGCTATGATTGAGGGGGAGCTTTCTCTAAATTATGCATATTTTGAGGGGGAGCTCTTATGATTGATGTTGCAGGGTTATTTTTGATTATAATCAAAATAGGGGGAGAAAAATTTAAAGCCTATGATTCAATATTAAAATTTATCTGGTATGTTTAATGTGTTTGTTAGTATGACAGATAAAACAGGTTATTACAAGGGCTTTAAAAAGATAATTTTGATCATCATCAAAAAGGGGGAGATTGTTGAACATTCAAGGACTTGATGTTGCAAATAATGATCATGAAGAATGTTGATTTTGATGATGATCCAAGAGCTTAAAGACTTAGAGTATTGAAGATTGAAGATTGATGATTTCTGTATTGTAATAACTCTGTTTTAGTTTGATTGAGTCTGTGATTATAGAATCTAAGATAGCCGGTACATAGTCTGTAACTTAGAAGCTTCAAAAAGCTCAAATTTATCATTCAGGCTCGGCTTTAATCGATTAAATAGGTAAATAATCGATTAAAACAGTGAGAAAACCACTTTCTATACAAAGTCACTGTTTTAATCGATTAAACAGCAAAATAATCGATTATTTCGTACCGTTCCGTACATATAATCGATTATTTCACCAAATAATCGATTAATCCAGAGAGGTTTGGGTTCTGTCGTATTTGGCTCTGTTTTAATCGATTATCACTCCAAATAATCGATTATTTCAGTCTGTTTTTCATTTTAAATTTCAAATTAACCCTATTTTCGAAAACCCAATTACCAAGAACCCTAGTTTCGAAATCCCCAATTTCTAAACCCTAATTTCCCTACTTAAACTCTGCTTTGGCACTCAGAATGGAAGAACAACTCTTTCCATACAAAAGTTAAGTGCTGTGAGTGCCAGAGAACTGTTTGTTGCAAGGAAAGGGGGCTTTTGGAACCTGGTGTGGGCTAGAAGCGATAAGAATCACTAAGTGGAGTTCTTAGTGGATTGTGTGCTGTGCCGTCTCTGGGGAAAGCTGTTCTTCATCTCTTGTGGATTTCAAGAGAGGTGTTGTCTTTACTTTATCTCTTTGATTTGTAAACTGTTTGTAACAATTTGTTCTTAGTGACAGCGTTAATCCTCTTTTGAGTGATTAGCAACTGGACGTAGGGTC
Organism: Sphenostylis stenocarpa; assembly: GCA_963425845.1. Taxonomy (NCBI): domain Eukaryota; kingdom Viridiplantae; phylum Streptophyta; class Magnoliopsida; order Fabales; family Fabaceae; genus Sphenostylis; species Sphenostylis stenocarpa. Next base: position 31,362,441 of record OY731403.1, read on the forward strand.
TTTTGATCCGAACCAGTATAAACCTACTGTGTAATCTTCTCTACTCTTCTCTATTTACATTTACGCAGTTTTTAATCGGTAAAATTTGGGGAAAATTTTGAAAACCTAATTTTTATTAAGAAACCAATTCACCCCCCCTCTTGGTTTTTGTCCGACCACGCGAACATTCCGCTGCGCGATTCTAACAAGTGGTATCAGAGCTTGCTTTGATAGTCATTCAAACTTTTCGAAAATGGCCGGACAAAATCAAACTTTTGCCGAAGGTGCGTCTATCAACAGACCCCCACTTTTTGCGGGTCAAAATTATCCTTTTTGGAAAGTACGTATGCAAATATTTTTAGAGTCTGTTGATAGGGGCATTTGGGACGCAATTTTAAACGGTCCATTTGTTCCTAAAATTACAGAGAACGGTGTTGACGTTCTTAAACCTTTTTCTAGATGGATCTGTAGAAGAAAGTCGAAAAGCACAATTTGATGTTAGGGCTAGAAACATTATTTCATCTCGCTCTAACCCTTGATGAGTTTTATAGAATTTCAGTTTGTAAAAGTGCACAGGAAATGTGGGAAATGCTAAGGGTGACCCATGAAGGAACTGACGACGTCAAAAGAGCACGTAAAAATTCTTTAATCTAAGAATACGAGATGTTCCGGATGCAACCCGGCGAAACGATTTTCGACGTTCAGAAACGTTTCACTCATATCGTGAACCATCTCACCGGATTAGGTAAAGTATTTGACGTTGATGAATTAAATGTTAAAATTTTGAAATCTCTGGATAGGAAATGGCAACCAAAGGTGACGGCCATCTCGGAGTCACAAAATCTTGCCACTATGTCCATGGCGGCGTTATTTGGAAAGCTTAGGGAGCATGAACTTGACCTTGGAAGACTAAATGAGGAAGAGGGTCAATATCAAAAGAAGAACCTAGCTTTCAAGATCGAAATTTCAAAAAGCAAAAATAAGAAAGAAGAAGAAGAAGACTCCGAAATTGATGAAGAAGAGATGAGTCTTTTTATAAAGAAGTTCACCAAGATGATGAAAGCAAAAGGAAGACATCCTTTCAAAGGTAAGGGAAAGGTAAAAGAAAATTCTTCCGTTAATATAAAATGCTTTGGTTGTGGTGAAGCAGGGCATATAAAGACCGAATGCCCAAACAAGAAAAATGATGAACACAAGGGCAAAAAGCAATTCAAGAAGAAAGCATATATTGCTTGGGATGACGAGTGATTCAAATTCAGAATCAAGCGACTCGGAAATAGAAGCAAACAATTGCTTAATGGCAAATGATAACATTTCTTCGGATTTTGAGGTTAGTGATTCCGATTCATCCTCTAGTGAAGAAAATGACCATGATGAATTGCAAAATGCTTATAATGAGTTATTTACTGCATTTATGGATATGAAAAACGAATTTAAAGTTGTAAAGAAAAATCTAAGAAGATCCGAAAAGGAAAATGAGTCCTTAAAATTGAAAATTGCATGTTTAGAAGAAAAGGAGGTAGCTAATACGAAAATTGTATGCTTAGATGAGAATAAGGACTTAGCTTGTGCAAATTGTAAAGAGCATGAATATGACATAGATATTCTTAACCATTTGCTTGACAAAGCCGAAAAAGAAATTGATGATCTTAGGAAGCATGAAATGGTAATTGCTCAAAATAATGTAAATCAAAGAGTTCCTTTGAAAAAGAGTAAACCTAAAAAGAAAAGAATATGGGTAGAAAAAGGAACTAGAGCATGTCATGTTAATAATGTATCTTGTTCTAAAGCTACTCCAAATGCATGCTTCTATTGTATGAAACAAGGTCACACTTCAAATAAGTGTAAAATTAAACATTTTGGTGTTCCTAAAGGTAAATATATTTGGGTTCCAATTGTTAAATAAATCTATTTGTATCTTGTATTTATTCAAAGAAAATGGATCATTTAGTATGTTTTAAACAGAATGATTAGGTAAAAACATTTTATCTTTTCTATTGCATGAAGGTTCTTCACTTAAAGATTTTTGCGAAAAGCCTCTAAAATTGTTTTAAACAACTAAAAACAAAGTATTTTTACAAAAGCTTTCTTAAAACATGTTTTTAACCGATGCAGTTTTGAAAGAACCAAATAAAATCACTTAGAATGTTCAAAGAAGTGTTTCTACAGTATTTTAATCAATACAACTTGTTTTTAATCGATTAAAACCATTTAGAACTCATTGTGATCGATCAGATTTTTATTATGAGCGGTCAGAATCTTTTAAATCGATTAAAAACGCGTTTCAATCGATTAAAATCACTTAAAGGGTCAGGATGATCGATCAGAATCAAATTATAAGCGATCGATAATTCTTTTCAATCGATTAAAACACGTTTCAATCGATTAAAATCATTTAAAGGATCAGGATGATCGATCAGAATGCAATTATGACCGATCAGAATCGGTTATGATCGATCAGAATTTAGTTATGACCGATCATAACTCTTTTAATCGATTAAATCTTGTTTCAATCGATTAAAACAACTTAAAATTTTTTCTACACTGCGTTTTAATCGATTAAAAGAAGTTTTAACAGATTAAAACTGCACTTTTAACAGATTAAAAGAATCTTTTAACAGATTAATTAAACCAAGCAATTTTGAAAATCTTCTATAAAAACAGTTTGGCTTGAACTTTTTAAACACACATTGAATATAAGTTTTCACACATCCTTTAGCAATCAATCAAGCAACTGCGGTGCAAACACTTTGGAGATCTAGGATGTGCTACTTGTTGATGATATTATTGGATCAACTGATAGTTTGTTATGTGTAGAATTTGCTAAGATTATGCAGGGAGAGTTTGAAATGTCTATGATGGGAGAATTAACATTCTTCCTTGGACTTCAAATCAAGCAACTTAAAGGTGGTACTTTCATCTCTCAAACTAAATACTGCAAGGAGATTCTCAAAAAGTTTGGTATGGACACCTCAAAGGAAGCTAACACACCCATGGGAACTTCATGCTATCTAGACAAGGATGAATCAGGTTTGGAAGTTAATCAAACTATGTATAAAGGTATGATAGGATCACTATTATACTTAACCGCAAGTAGACCCGATATTATGCATTCTGTCCGTGTGTGTGCTAGATTTCAGGCTTGTCCTAAAGAATCTCATCTAATTGCAGTAAAACATATTTTAAAATATTTAAAAGGAACTACTGATTTTGGTTTGTGGTATCCGTCTGATGCTTGTATGAGTTTAATAGGATATTCTGATGCTGATTATGGTGGATGTAAAATTGATAGGAAAAGCACTAGTGGGACATGTCATTTGTTAGGTTCATCCTTAATATCATGGCATTCTAAGAAACAAGCATGTGTAGCTTTATCTACCACTGAAGCTGAATATATTGCAGCTGGTAGTTGTTGTGCTCAAATTCTGTGGATGAAACAACAGTTAGAGGATTATAGTATATATTTAAATGACATACCCTTAATGTGTGATAATACGAGTGCAATTAATCTAACTAAGAATCCAGTAATGCACTCTAGGACTAAACATATTGAAATAAGACATCACTTTTTAAGAGATCATATCAGTAAAGGAAACTGTAAGATAGAGTATGTAGACACTAAACGTCAATTAGCAGATATATTTACTAAGCCTCTACCCAAGGATAGATTCTATGATCTTAGAAGAGACTTAGGGATATTAGAAATAGTTTAAATTCTGCTTAATTTGACTGTTTCTGGATGATTGTTATGTTAAAATTCGTGGTGTAGCATGTTCATAGGTTATTATGCATATAAATCTCAAAAACTTGATATAGCCTCTGGAATAATCGATTACTGGAAGTAATAATCGATTATTTTTCCTCAAAACGTCCAAAACAGGGTATTCTCCTCTGGAATAATCGATTATTTCGTGAAATAATCGATTAAATGCCTCTGATAATCGATTATTTGCTAGAAATAATCGATTAAAGCTGTCTGATATAGGAATAATCGATTATCTTGAAATATAATCGATTAAATACGACCAGTTTGCCTCCTAGCCGTTGCCAACGGATATTTTGCCATGGAATCTCTTCTATATGACCGTTGGAAGTGTTTTCTCTATAAATAGAGACATCTAGGTCAATTATACTCACTTCTAACTCTTGTAATCAAGTTTTCTTGAAATCTATACTCTCTTTGCTTCATTATTCCCTCACTTGTCTCCAAAATCTCTTCAAGTTTATCTACTCTTTCAAATGGCCTCATCCTCTCGCCCTAAGATTCCTACAAAAAGAAGATCTGCACCTTCCTCTCATTCCCGTCCTAATTATGTAGAAGGATGGATCTCTGATGCAGATGGTCAACAAGAATTTCTAACCTACTGGAAAGAAAAAGCTATTATTTCTCCCAAATTTCTTATAGGTGAGCAATTCATTCGTAGGGGTTTCAATTTTCCTAATCTTCTTGAAATTCAAGGAGTTCTCCCGTTTATCCAAATGCAAGGTACATACTATCCTGACTTAGTTAGGGTATTCTATTCTAGATTCAAGTTTAGGGATCAAATTGCTACATCCCGTGTAAAAAGGGTTACCATAATTCTAGATGATGATATTTGGGAAAATGTTGCTCACTTCCCCATTAGAGAAGATGCTATTAACGTTTATGGTGAGCTAGATGACTTTGACAGGTTTCTAGCTTATCGCTCTTTTCTACGGAATCCCTCAATGGAGATTGGACGTATCCTTCATGCTGGACCTTTAAAGAAGGAAGAACACATGCTTCTACATTTACTCGTATGGATCTTATGTCCCCGGGCTACGAATCATGCCCAATGCTCATCCATTGATCTTCGAATTATTCATGCCATAATGAATAATGAACCTTTAGATTGGGGTGTTCTTGTCACAATGACCATGCTTAAAGCAAAACGTCATCACACTTTCAAAATTCCATATGCCCTTCTTGTATCCCGTATTCTTGAATATAAAGGAGTGAATGTTGAAGGTGAGCAAGCAGTTAGAACAACCAACTTAAACCGCATGCTAGACAACACATTGATTCAACTTCAAATGGTGCGAGTCAATGACATCTATGTTCACAAAGATGACGTTCAAAATCAAGGTGATGCAAATGAAGACTCTGATGAAGATATGCCTCCAGCTGCTAATTTTCCCTCTAACCAAATCCAAAGTGTTGGAACATCCTCTTCTCATCAAGAATCAAGACAATCCATGGAAGACATGCTTTCCGACATGAATCAAAGAATGCAATCATTCTTCAATCTTTCTGGTGCACGGCATGATGAAATTATTCGCCGTATATCCGATGTAGATGATAGAGTAGGTAGATTAGAAAATAGATTTGATACTCACTTTAATGATGAGGATAGTAAAGAATTTTAGATTTTGTTTTGTTTATATCTTTGTATTGTAATGAATGAATGATTATGAAATAAAATATGATGTTTCTTTCATGCTATGATTGAGGGGGAGCTTTCTCTAAATTATGCATATTTTGAGGGGGAGCTCTTATGATTGATGTTGCAGGGTTATTTTTGATTATAATCAAAATAGGGGGAGAAAAATTTAAAGCCTATGATTCAATATTAAAATTTATCTGGTATGTTTAATGTGTTTGTTAGTATGACAGATAAAACAGGTTATTACAAGGGCTTTAAAAAGATAATTTTGATCATCATCAAAAAGGGGGAGATTGTTGAACATTCAAGGACTTGATGTTGCAAATAATGATCATGAAGAATGTTGATTTTGATGATGATCCAAGAGCTTAAAGACTTAGAGTATTGAAGATTGAAGATTGATGATTTCTGTATTGTAATAACTCTGTTTTAGTTTGATTGAGTCTGTGATTATAGAATCTAAGATAGCCGGTACATAGTCTGTAACTTAGAAGCTTCAAAAAGCTCAAATTTATCATTCAGGCTCGGCTTTAATCGATTAAATAGGTAAATAATCGATTAAAACAGTGAGAAAACCACTTTCTATACAAAGTCACTGTTTTAATCGATTAAACAGCAAAATAATCGATTATTTCGTACCGTTCCGTACATATAATCGATTATTTCACCAAATAATCGATTAATCCAGAGAGGTTTGGGTTCTGTCGTATTTGGCTCTCGTTTTAATCGATTATCACTCCAAATAATCGATTATTTCAATCTGCTTTTCATTTTAAATTTCAAATTAACCCTATTTTCGAAAACCCAATTACCAAGAACCCTAGTTTCGAAATCCCCAATTTCTAAACCCTAATTTCCCTACTTAAACTCTGCTTTGGCACTCAGAATGGAAGAACAACTCTTTCCATACAAAAGTTAAGTGCTGTGAGTGCTAGAGAACTGTTTGTTGCAAGGAAAGGGGGCTTTTGGAACCTGGTGTGGGCTAGAAGCGATAAGAATCACTAAGTGGAGTTCTTAGTGGATTGTGTGCTGTGCCGTCTCTGGGGAAAGCTGTTCTTCATCTCTTGTGGATTTCAAGAGAGATGTTGTCTTTTCTTTATCTCTTTGATTTGTAAACTGTTTGTAACAATTTGTTCTTAGTGACAACGTTAATCCTCTTTTGAGTGATTAGCAACTGGACGTAGGGTCTTTTGATCCGAACCAGTATAAACCTACTGTGTAATCTTCTCTACTCTTCTCTATTTACATTTACGCAGTTTTTAATCGGTAAAATTTGGGGAAAATTTTGAAAACCTAATTTTTATTAAGAAACCAATTCACCCCGCCTCTTGGTTTTTGTCCGACCACGCGAACATTCCGCTGTGCGATTCTAACAGAAATGACATAGATGTGTATTTGAGTCCTTTGATAGAAGACTTAACACTATTATGGGAGGAAGGAGTAGATGCATTTGATGGGTATCAACAGCAGAAGTTCAAGTTGCATGCAATGTTATTTTGTACCATTAATGACTTCCCTGCCTATGGAAACTTGAGTGAGTATAGTGTGAAGGGGCATTATGCTTGTCCTATTTGTGAAGAAGAGACCAGTTATCTACAATGGAAAGAAGACAGTTTATAACAGGCACAAAAAATTTTTCTCGCATGACCATCCATACCATAGACTGAAGAAAACTTTTAATGGCATACAGGAGGATGAAATTGCCAGAGAACCATTGACTGGTTTACAAGTTTACGATCGAGTGAAGAACATAAGCATTACATTTGGAAAGACCCAAAAAAGGTCTTCTGACAAGAACATGTGGAAGAAGAGATCAATTTTCTTTGATCTTCCATATTGGAGCCATTTAGAAGTACGACATTGTATTGATGTTATGCATGTGGAGAAGAATGTATGTGATAGTCTCATTGGCACATTGTTAAACATTCAAGGAAAGTCAAAGGATGGGATCAAAACACGTCAAGACCTTTGTGAGATGGGAATACGTCCTGAATTACATCCAAGGCTTGAAGGCAATAGAATATATCTACCACCAGCATGTCACACCTTGTCAAAGAAGGAGAAAAGTAGTTTATGTCATTGTCTTCAAAGTATTAAAGTGCCACAAGAATACTCTTCAAATATTAAGAGTCTTGTATCTATGAAAGATCTGAAGTTAGTAGGATTAAAGTCCCATGATTGTCACATTTTGATGCAACAGTTGTTACCCGTGGCTATACGTAACATATTGCCTAAGAATGTTAGACATGCCATTATGCGACTATGATTTTTCTTCAATTCTATTTGTGCCAAGGTTATTGATGAAAAATCACTAGATGAGTTGGAAAATGAGGCTGCGGTTGTGCTATGTCAATTGGAAATGTATTTTCCTCCATCATTCTTTGATATAATGATTCACTTAATAGTTCATGTTATGAGGGAGATACAAATTTGTGGGCCGGTTTATTTGAGGTGGATGTACCCAATTGAGCGATACATGAAGATCTTCAAAGGGTATTCTAAAAATCCATACAGACCTGAAGCTTCAATTGTTGAGCGGTATATTGCAGAAGAAGCCATAGAATTTTGTACAGATTACTTGGAAAGAGTCGTAGCTGTGGGTGTACCTAGAAATCGTCATGATGATAGGCTAAATGGTAAGGGAACTCGTGGTATTAGAGTTCAAACAAAAGATCATGTTGAGTTGAACACCGCCCACTTGTATATTTTGAACAATACAGAAGAGGTTATTCCTTACATAGATGCGCATAAAGCAATCTTAAAGGACCTAAACCCCAAAATGGGTGAAAGGTGGTTGATGAAAGAACATAACAACAACTTTATCAATTGGTTTCAAAGCATAATATTTTCAAGTGACAATGCCTCTAATACACTGAAATGGCTAGCACATGGTCCTAGATATAATGTTATAACTTGGCAAGGGTATGACATTAACAAATACTCATTCTATACGAAGGCACAAGATGACAAAAGTACGGTCCAAAATAGTGGAGTATCTATTGAGGCCACATCTATGCACTTTTCTAGTGCAAAGGACAAAAACCCCATCATGGCATCAATTAGTTACTTTGGAGTCATTGAGGAGATTTGGGAGGTCGACTATACTAAATTCAAAGTGCCTTTATTTAAATGTAAATGGGTTGATAGCAATACTGGTGTCCAAAGAGACCAAATGGGATTTATTTTTATTGATATAAACAAGATTGGTCATAAGGAAGAACCCTTCATAATGGCATACCAGGAAAAACAAGTGTTTTATGTCACTGATCCATCAAATGGTAGGTGGTCAGTTGTCCTCAAAGGAAAAATGATTGATGTCACAAATGAGAATGGAGAAGAATTAAATGATTTTATTAACATTCAAAATTCACCACGCTTGCCTATTGCTATATCCCAATTGGAAGAGGACTTTGTTCATGCTACTCGCAATGACCATGATGAAGGCATATGGGAAAATATTAATACAATCTAAGTTTTGTTTCTATTTATTTATTTTTCTAACATGTAATTGAGGAGACTTTGCATGTGTATTGATATAATTCTATGTTTTTTTCATTACAGGTAAATGGCACGTCCTCCACCATCTCCTCCACCATCTCCACCACCATCTCTTCAGGCATATGGAAAGACATTTTCCAGTAAGAGGAGTCGACAAACTACACGGTTGAAAGGCTTGACCGTTAGACACATATCTGGACATAAGTTATCTGTATCTGTTGATCCTAGGACTGGCAAGGTGTCAGGTCCCTTTAGTACCCAATTTAATAGCTACTTGGGTACACTAGCTAGAGAGAAGGTATTTATTCTATTTCAAAGTGAATTTCATTTCAAATATATTGTTGAGTTGTTTATGTTGTGTAAATATCTATTCTCCATCCTACTTGGATCATGTGGAGGAAACTGTCAAGGACTTGTTATGGCAAGATCTTCTTGTAAGTATGTGTATTTAGTTATTTATATTGTTTATACATTATTATCAATTGGTTAACTAAAACTTGTTTGCTACTGCATGAACACTTTGATATAGTCAATTCTGAGGATGTGAGGAGGAAGATAATGACAGCCATAGCAAAAATGTGGAGACAGTTCAAGTCCACATTGACCACTAAATGGGTGTATGCTGAGGACAAAGTTAGGAAGGGATTAACCCCTTGCCAAAGATATGGCATAGATGAGGACACTTGGAAGAAGTTTGTACATAGTAAGACTGGTTCAGAGTGGGAGGTAATGTTAATTGCTTAATTGACTTGAACATTTTATAATGAGTTGTGTATCTAATACTGTGTTCAATTATGTTGCAGGAAAGTAGACAAAAAGCAAAAGACATTCAAAACAAGAATGTCGCCCCCCACCGTCTGTCTCGTGGTGGGTACGACCTATTGAGTAAGAAGATGATGGAGGAGAAGATTAGACTTCGACAGTCAGAGTTATCCTCTTCTGGTTTAAGCAAAGAGCAGATTCCTCCACCATCTCCTTCAAAACGTCACCAGAAGTGGAAGAGGGATCGTACAAAGCCTTTTGGTGACATGACATCGGAGGAAGCCCGAGAAATTGCTGCTCGAATTGTAAGTAAAAGAAGTTAATTTACTTTGAATTAGTTATATGTAACATGTTCATTAATAAAATTAACTTATAATGTACGATACCTTGGAGGAGCAGTGTACACAGGGAACTTTCATCCCTTCTGGTCGTCAGGATATCTTGACCACTGCTACTGGACGACCAGAACATCCAGGTTGTGTTCGAACTGTTGGCCAAGGTGTGGGTATCCGACAGTATTTTGGGCCACCATCACAGGATATCCGCACCTCCACATCCCTGAGCTAAGAAGATATTGCTGCCTTGGAGATGGCTCTCACAGAGAAATTGACACCAGCCATCAAGGCAAAATTGGAGGAAGAGTTAACTCCTGCCATCAGCGCACGACTTGAGGAGGCCATCATTGCACGTGTGCAGGAGCAGTTCCTGCATATGACCTCCATGGGTACTTCATTTGTTGATGTTCGTCCTCCATCAGGTGCATTTTCAACCACAAATTGGTACTTGACTTGTGTTTCTAAAATCTTAGTCCTTATTGGAATTTACTCTATTTATAGGTCTAAGAGTTAGCACAAAGGGCAGTTGTGCTGAAGCCACTATCGAGGTCACACCTGAGGTGGCATCTATTCATCCTGAATCCACAAAGGATGATCGATATGGCTTGTGGGTTGAGGTAGATGAAGGTCTAAGACTAGTGGCCCATGGATCAGTTCATGAAAGGGCTTCAACCATCCACAATGTGCCTTTGGATCCTAACTTGGTCAAAGTAGTGGTTGAAAAGGTGGTTCACGCTGAGGCTAGTGTCCCTATCCCCACTGAAGAGGTGCAGACAGTGGGGCAAGCCCTTCAGACCTTCATTACTTGGCCCCGACATTTAGTTAGGCCAATCATGGCAAAGGCCTGTATATGTATGGTTATAATACATCTAAAACATAAATAAATTGATTTATTATTTATAATTATATTTTATAAAATATGTAGGATGTTCAAGCAGCCAATAGACTTGGGTAAAACTATTACCACTCCTTCGGATCTAAGGAGAAGACACCAGTTGTGGGGACTTCTCCAAATCCAATTTTTGATCTCTTGTCTCTTTCCCCACATTTGTATATGCAGTCATTCCAAGTTCTATGAGATTCTACATTATTTGGGATGCCTTCTAGCAATATCCCCTTATACATTTCCCACACTGATGCCCTGGAGATTGGGATGGGCAATCAATGTCTAAATATAACTGTTTTACAATTTTGGACATTGTAAGTTCATATCTTTCATGTCTCTTTTCATTTTATTAAATATATAAGGTATAAGTTCACTTAAATTGGCATATTTTAGGATGATGCATGAAATGATAGTGGAGCAGGGCATTGGTCATGTGTATGGATTATTCGAGCCTCAATCCATACAAAAGTCTGGGAATAAGCGTGATCAAATTCTCAGTTACATGCATAATTGGATGACTGATTCTAAGAGAGATATTTACCTTGGAGCATACCATCATTTGTAAGTTATCCTAGTCTCTTCTGGTTTTACACAAGTTTTTTTAATATATTCTAATCATGTGTATATACAAAAACCATTGGCAGCTATTAGTTATTTGTCCAAAGCAGAATCTTGTGTGTTGGTTCTGCTCATTGGGAAGAAAACCTGACATGGAGCTAAAAAACATTGTAAACAAGTAAGTATTTCTTATATTATGTCTAAACATCTTGATTATTCTATTTCTAAGCCCCTTCTTTTCAATATATAGTGCTTTAAAAGTTTGTAGTACATTAGATGGAAAACACACAAGTAAAAGCACAACTCCAAATTGGAATTTTATCAAAGTAAGTAGCCTTTATATATATTATACTATCTATTTTATGTTCAAATTTAATAGTTATTTTTAACATATTTAGTCATTTTTAGTGTAACAAACAAAATGGAGGATACAAGTGCAGCTACTATGTAATGTATTAGATGTGGCTCATCATTTTTGGTAGCATTCAGGATAGTTGGAATGAGGTAAGTTGACATTTGCTATTATATTCAATTCCTTTATTTTAATTGCTTAGGGTTTACCATTCTATTTGTAAACTTCTTACATGCATTTAAAGATATAGAACCTTTGCCTATGGAAACTATAGACATGGTTAGAAACAAATGGGCAGAAAAGTTTGTCCAAGTAGTTAGGAATAGGATTGATTGACAATTTTTTGTGTATTTTGTACATAATTTGGCTGATTTTGACATATATACCTATCATTTTATATATAATAATATATAGTGATTAGCTGAAATATATATACTGTCAATGACTGAGATTATAGCAGGTCGTATACTGTTGGTGGCACTAAAAACAGAGCATTATTTAAAAAAAGGGGGGATATTCTACGTCGGTTAATGCAATAAACGACGTTGTAAGGAATATACAACGTCGGTTATTGCATTAACCGATGTAGTATATACCTCTCAACGTCGGTCATAGAACTAACCGATGTTGTATATATAACTTTCAATGTCGGTTAGTTCAATAATCGATGTAGAATTTACTCGCTTCTACGATGGACATTTGGTTAACCGACGTAGATGTCTAGCACTTTCAACAACGGGTTTTCTGAACCGACGTAGAATCCTTTGACATTCAACGACGTCATTGGAACCGACGTTGAATGCCTTCTACACCCGACGTTGAAAGATCATTTTGTAGTAGTGTTAGATCAGGCTAGCCCATAGGTTTATAAGTTATCCCATTTTATAAAATATTAATTATTTTTATAATAAAAATAAAAGTAATATTATTTTATTAAAAAATATATGTATAATAAATTAATTTGATAATATATTTTGTTATATATATATATATATATATATATATAATTTAGAGAGAATAATAAACTCTAAACATAAATTTCATTTATTTTAGTAATTTGTTATTGTCGTCACCTTTGTTTTTAAGGACCAATAGTTTAATATGACATATTCTTAAATGTAGTATATTTTAAAAGTATAGAAAGTTTTGTTGAATAGAAAGGGTAACTTGTTGAACCAATGAAAATTTGACTCTAAAATTATCAAGATGTACTTGTTAGATGTATTATTAAACATGATCTTTAATTTAACTATGTTGAGTATGAGGAAATTTAGGAGGTAAATAAAGTTTTGAATTCTAATTTTAAATCAATTACAAGAAACACTTCAATTATAGAGGTTTATATACGTGTATTTATTAAGAAAAAGTCAAAAAATGTGTTATCTAATATTTTTAATAAGATATGTTTGATTTGTGCATAGACAAACATAACTTCTCAATACTACATGACTGTAATAACTCTTTTTTATCATTTTATACGATAAAATTTTGAACAATAAAATTGTGTAGATGGTATTTATGATTTTATTTTATCTCGAATATGTTATGAGTTAATTTTAAATAAACAAATGAATGACATATTATTTTTTCAAACAAAATTTAAAAAATTATATAAATAAAAAAATATTTTTAATTAGGTAAAAAATGACCCGTTGGTCTAACATAAGGCTAGACTAAGCAAAAAGATTTGGCCCATTTTAAAATATAGGTTAGGCTAGGCCATTATATTTTTTTTACTTGTCCCGTAGGGACAAGCCAGACTAGGTTAGGCCGTTCGTTTTGACAGTCCTACTTAAAGTCATATCATATAAAATTCAAATGGAGCGATGAATACCTTTGCAATCATCAACAACCTCAAAAAACATATTGAAAAATTACACCAAAAAAATATGAGGAGATTAAAATCCTGCAGTAAAATAATGACAAACTTGTGATGATTCAGTAGAAGGTTATAGAGGACTTGGAATTGGTTCAAAGCAACATTAAGCTAAATTATAGACCTTATGTAATGAGGTAGAAATATCACCACAAGATCTTGATCCAATGGTCTGATTCAAGCAAACTCCTAATTAGCTGACATTACTGCTCAAGCCAAGCACCAACCAAACAATCACTTGCACCAACTACAAAAGTCATCTCAAAGGCATGAGTGGTGACCCATAAAATTGACCATAACTCAAAACCACTAAGCAAGACAACTAACAAAGTATTTAAAGATAAAAACACCAACAAAAAGGCCATAGTTGAGGTAAATCTATAACAAATAATTCAACATTCTCGACAACACACTTAATTCTCATCATCACACTCATAAAATTGATGTATGCGAGGACGATAATGATCATACATCCATCTCTAGAATTATGGAAGGTTTCCTCCCCATAAGATGGAAACCATTCACTTTAAAGAGTATGATGGGTCGATTGATTTGGAGGAACTCCTGAAAATGTACAAAACATAGATTAATCTTTATACTAATAGTGGAGTTATTCTATTTCAAGTTTTCCTTAACACATTATAAGAACTTGCATTACAATTGTACTAAATTCTATTTATAAATCAATTGATTTATATTATACTTAGTAGAAAGATTTCAAACTTGATCTATGGCCAATTGTATGCATATGGCCACATCAATGGTTTTGAAGAGTGTAAAATAAGGAGGGGATGAGTCTCTTCACAACTTCATTGATTGATTTACAAAAGTTTTCAATATAATTTAAACCTAAATCCACATGGCACCTTGCATGTGATATTGATTGCTTTGTAACCTAGTCCCTTTGTAGACAACAAGTTTGCCTTCCCACCTCGAGACCTTAATGAGTTGTATGTGTGAGCAACTAATTACATTTGAATGGAAGATAACAATCTTAAATTTAAAAAAAAAAAAACTCAATGTCATACCTTTTATAAATACTCGAGACAAACCTCCAAAAAGTCAAACATAAACAAATTTAAACAATATATCCCTCTCAATGCTAGATGATAATTCATAATCCAAGAAGCCTTTAACCTATAACAATATATCTCTATTTATAAGGAATTAATAGTTATTCTAATAACAGAACAGTAACCACCATAATTATCTAATTATGGTTACAAAGATTACAAAATATTAATCCAAGATTATTAATTCTCCTTAATACACCTTCTAAAGTTGGGTTGTATATATCAATGAGACACAACTTGGAGACAACTTCTGTAAAATTATGCGGATACAGAGCTTTGGTGAAGACATATGCTAATTGAGAGTTGGATGGCACATGAAACAAATTAATCAAGCCTTGCTGAATTTTTAATCTTGTGAGGTGACAATCCACTTCAATATGTTTTGTTCATTCATGAAAATTCGGATTTTTGGCTATATAAATGGCATATTGACTATCACAGAAAACAGAAAAAGGAGTAATAATGTTGAGAGATAAGTCATGACATAAAAATTGCAACCATTAAAGCTCACAAGTAACAGAGGCCAAGGCTCTATACTCAGCTTTAGAAGATGATCTAGAAACAGTGGATTGTTTCTTAGATTTCCAAGAGCTTAAGGCAGAACCATAAAAGATACAAAAACTAGTAATGGAGTGTCTAGTATTGGGACAAGAAACCCAATCTGAATCAGAAAAAGGCTTGAATACGATGCTCAGTTTGAGAAGGATAAAATAGACCAAGTGCTGGAGAAGACTTTAAATACCTCAAAATGCGAAGAGCGGCATGAAAATGAGTGGTCCTTGGAGAGTCAACAAACTGACTTAGTTGCTGGGCAACAAAACTAATATTAGGTCTGGTATTTGTTAAGTAAAGAAGGTGATCAATAAGCCTTCGAAAGGTAGTAGGCTCATCCAAAGGAAGTCCTTCAGAAGCAAAAAGCTTGATAGAGGCATCAATAGGAGTGCTAACAGGTTTGCAATATGTTAAACCATGTTTAGAGAAAAGCTCCAAATAGTATTTTCGTTGATTAATTATGAGACCAGATTGAGACCGAGCAATTTCAAGACCCAAAAAATATTTGAGAGGATCGAGATCCTTGATATGAAACTGAGCATGCAAGTGTGCTTTGTCAGCAGAAATTTTGGCCATATCATTACCGGTTAATACCACATCATCAACATAAATCAAAAGAGTTGTGATAGAAGAATAAGACTTTTTGATAAAAGGGAGTGATCTGCAGAACTCTGAATAAAATCAAGAGAAATAAGAGCCTCAGTTAATTGTTGGTTCCACTATCTACTTGCTTGTTTAAGGTCGTATAGAGATTTTTGCAATTTTCAAACAAGGCGTGGATGAGAAAGTTTGAAACTTGGTGGAGGCTTCATATATATTTCCTCCGAGAGATCTCCATGCAAAAAAGCATTATCAACATCTAATTGATGAATAAACCATTTATTGGCAGCTGCTAAAGAAAGTAGAAATCGTACAATAGTGAGTTTGATCACAGGAGAAAAAGTCTCAAAATAGTCCACCCCTTTTGTTTGAGTGAATCCCTTAGCCACTAGCCTGGCCTTGTAACGTTCCACACTACCATCAGCCTTATATTTGATACGGTAAACCCATTTACAACTCATAGAACGCTTTCCCTTAGGAAGTCTAACCAGTGTCCAAGTTTGATTTTTCTCCAAAGCTTGAAGTTCTGCTTCCATGGCTCTTCTCCAACACTCCTCTGAATTGGCTTCTTTAAAAGAAGTAGGCTCATGTTGTGTAGAGATAGAAAGAAAAAAAGAAGTGTGAGAAGGAGAATAATTATTATAGGTAACAAAAGAAAAGAGATGATAAAGACAATTAGATGAAACCGAAGAAGAAACAAGATTTTCACAATAATATTCTTGTAAATACCCTGGGGGTTTTCTAATTCTAGTTGAAGCTCTAGTTTGAGGGATAATGACTTGACTTGCAGTATTAGTTGTATCTAAAGAAGGTAATTGAGGTGTAGATAAAGTACTAGTTGGAATAGGATCAGAAAAAAATAGTAGGGTCATTATTCTGGTCAACATTTGGTAGAGAAGAATCAGAGGTTAATATATGTACATAATAAGGAAATATCTTTTCATAAAATAGCACATCTCTAGATATTAAAAAATATTTATTATGTAGATTGAAGAGAAGAAAACATTTAGTACCATTTTTGTAGCCTAGAAAAATACATTTATATGCATGACGATCAAGTTTGGTTCTCCTAGAAGACAAAGTGGTTGCAAAAGCCAAACAACCAAAGACCTTGAGTTCAATGAGATCTGGTTTACAATTATAAATCATTTCGAAGGGGGATTTTTGAGATAATAAGGGAGTTGGCAATCGATTAATAATGTGAATAGCTTATTGAATAGCAAATGACCAAAATTTTGCTAGAAGTTTAGCTTGAAAGAGTAACGCATGACATACATTAAGAATGTGTTGATGCTTACGTTCAACAATTCCATTTTGTTGTGGTCGTTCAACACATGAAGTCTCGTGTAAAATGCCTTTAGTTTGAAAAAAAATCATGAAGATATAACTCTTTGCCATTGTCAGAATGCAACCGTTTCAAATGAACATCAAACTATTTTTCAATGAAATTAATAAAAGAGGGAAGTATGACTTTTAATTCAGATTTAGTTTTTAATAAATGAGCCCAAGTGAAGCGGCTGTAACCATCAACAACAGTTAAAAAATATTTGTGTCCTTGAAAAGAAATGACATTTAAAGGACCCCAGATATCAACATGTATTAGTTCAAAAAATCTAGAAGATGTTGTATGACTGTGTAGAAAAGATAAATTTTTTTGTTTAGAGTAGTGACAAATATAACAAACTTGAAATTTATGAAATGGAATTTTTGAATATTGAGAACATATTTCCTGCTTTACTTTGTTAAGGACATGACCAAGCTTGGAATGCCACAACATAGAGTCATTAAAAGTATTATTATTAGTAACATTGTTGGACAATGTATCATATACAATGTTATTAACAGTGGTAAAAATATGATTAAAAAAAGGATGAATATCAACTAAAGTAGATGCAGTCAAGTCATGCTCAATAGAGTTCAAAAGATAGAAGAGGCCTTGCTTCTTCTTAGCTACACCAATCGTCTTCAGAGTGGATTTCTACACAATGTGACAATTGGTGTCGCAAAAAAATATTAGACAATCAGAAGAAGTAAGCCTCGGAATAGAAATCAAGTGCATTGAAAAATGAGGTACATAAAATGTATTAGGCAAAACTAAGTCATCTAATCTAATAGTTCCAGATAATTTTGCTAAAATAGTATTATGATTAGGAAGACAAATAGGGATAGGTTCAATAGGATTAAGAGAATCAAACAAATTTCGAGAAGGACAAATGTAGTTAGTAGCACCACTATCAAGCACCCATAGAGAAGAAGAGAAAGGTGTACCTGAGGAGGAATTTTTGGGAGTTTGAATATGATTCACAGAGGGAGAAACATCATTATTATGTTGAATGAGTGCCAGAAAAGCATGATATTGCTCCTTTGAAAGAGTAAACTGAGTTTGATTAGAAATTTCTTCTGGGATAATGGATTGAGAAGCTGTGTTTGAATCTGTCACAATCAAATTGGTAGAAGCCTTTGAAGTGGTGTTTCCTTTATTGTTGTTTTTGTATCCAACAGGATATCCATAAATTTCGAAACAAGAGTCAATTGTGTGATTAGTTTTCTTGCATTTTGCACAAAAGCGATTGCCCCTACCATTCCTCTACCAAAACGACCACCACCACAACTATTTGAAGAACCTCCACGCTGAAAGGAATGAGGTTTTGTTGAAGCATTAGTGGAAGCAATAATTGTTGAAGAGTTAGTAGGAGGGGAACTTATTGTAATACCACCAATTTCGCGTTCATGCTATTGAATTAGAGAAAAAGTCTTGGTAATGGATGACATAGGATCCATCATTAAGATGTTAGACCGAACTTGAGAGTACTCCTCGTTGAGACCACGTAAAATTTTTATCACTCAATCATCTTCACGTTCCTTCTTGATTTTCAGCAAGATACAACAAGAACATGGATTATCACAAGAACATACCAATATAGTGCGATACTGATTAAGTTGTTTCCAAAGAGTCTTTAAATGAGTGTAATATTGAGAAACGTTGGAATCACCTTGTTTACACTCATGAATAGAAGCTTGAAGATCAGAGATACGAAACTTATCACCATGAGAGAAATGTTCGCATAGGTCCTTCCAAATCTCTGCCGCAGTATCCATGTAAAGGACAAATTGCGCAATGGAGGTCATCATAGATTGAATAAACCAGGACATGACCGTTTTGTAACAACGCCGCCATGGATTGCAAAGAGACTCGGAAGCCGGAGGAGGAGGAAGCGAACCATCAATGAATTGCTCCTTGTTCTTCGATTCAAGTGCGGTAAGCATATTCTGAGACCAGGCATGAAAATTATACTATGTGAGAAGAGGCGTGACAAGAATGAGAGAGGGATTCTCATTCGCATGAAAAAATAAGGGGTTTGATGGATTCACTAGATGATTAGGAAGCACAGATGAAGACGAATTGGAATTTGTGGAAGATGGAGTTGGAGTGGGAATTGGGGTTGTCATGGTCGAAGTAAAGCAAAGAAACACGGGAAATTTCTGAAAGAAAGTCTTGAAAAAAAAAACTAGGATTCTTTAACAAATATTTCACCGCACCATGTTAGAAAAAGAACCCAAAAGGATTTCCTTATTATTCAAATTCACCACTTAATGTACAATTTGTGTATCTCTATTTATAAGGAATTAATAGTTATTCTAATAATAGAACAGTAACCACCATAATTATCTAATTATGGTTACAAAGATTAAAAAAATATTAATCCAAGATGATTAATTCTCCCTAATACTCCAACAACTTTATCCTTCCCAGTTAATGCATAGTGATACTCACTATTGTAATAAGTTAAAAATATTTTAAGTTTCCAAAGTGTTTGCAATGCGGTGGATAACTTAGCTAGATTCTTTCAATGACACAAATCAATTGTATTGATCTTATAATATTTTTTTATTAAAAAAAGAAATTTGATTTTATGGTTTAGAAATATAACATTCAATTGAAACCAAAATCTAGATGCAAACCAAATTGAAAGAAGTAAGAACACAAAATGTAAATGCAATTTAAATGTAAATGCAATTTAAATATAAATGCAAGAAATGAATCAAATTTGAACAGAATATAAACACATAAAACATAATTAAATTGATTTACAAAATTTAATTGGAACATCAATCTACGAATCTAGATGCATATATTGAAATATCACTGTATCTAATGAAAATAAAACTGAATTTGAACAATTTATATGAATCAAATCAAACAATCATTTAACCTAATTCACAATTGAGTATCAAATCAAATTTCAATCAAAACCTTTTTTGAATTATAAAACATAGCAAAAAAAATCATAATCACAACGTGTGATTCTAAGAATATTAGAGAAATGATGAACAAACTCAAAATGTGTGAATCAATCGGTACAAAACTCAATTTCGCAATTCAAATAATTTTCAATTTGTAGATTGAAATAAATGTTTTAACCCTCTATGAAAGATATCTCCATTCCCACGAATATCAGAAGATAATAGTGTTAAAATTCTAATAAAAAATAATATTAAAGTAATAGAGAAAATTAGAGTAATATAAATTAACTCGAGATAATGTTTATAATAATAACTATCGGGATAAATAAAATATCGGTGAAATAAGAGATCGAGAGAGTTTGGGTTGAGGTATGGAGAGCGTTGTCCTTAGAGAGAAAATCCCCCCCCCCCACTACATGAGTAGAATGAAATAGTATGCACTCCTTTCCAAGATACAACAACCCCTCGGATCAATCAAGTGCACCAAAAGATCTTCGAAACTTGTGAACACCAAAACACTTTGAAAATATGTGTATACTTTAAAATTTGTAAAAATTAGATTTTATATTACTATAAAACCATGTTTATATGTTTTGTTCTTGTATAAGTGTTCTCCTTTTATAGGAGAAGGATGTTGTTAAGTGGTAAAAAGTTGATATAATTATGCCTTTAATTGTTATGAAACCACTTAAGTTATGCTAATTCTAATATATTTTTCTCCCAATATAGGATGAATTCGAGAATACCTTGATACAAGAGTAAGGAGCATAATTGTCAGCATAAGTGGAGTAAAGCTGGAAGAAGGAAGAAGATTTTCAACCTGGAAGTCGCTCGAGCGGGATGAACTCTCGCTTGAGCGAATATTAGTTATTCTTCTCTGGAAGTCAGTCGCTCAAGCGACACAAGATTTGCTTGAGCGAATGTTAGTTATTCTTCTCTAGAGTTCACTCGCTCAAGCGAGCGTTTTATCGCTTGAGCGAAAACAGGCAACTTTCGCTTGAGCGAAAGTTGTTGCTTGTGCGAAAGACGTGAAACCCAAAAGCCCAAATTTTTCCTATAAAAAGAGAAGGTGTGTTTTGAGAAAAGAAAAGCAGTTTTGGAGAAGAAGAGGCCCGACTACTGCAAGGGTTTCGTCCAATCTTCATCAATTCTTCACTTCTTCCACATTTGGATCATTGTAATGGCCAACATGAGTGGCTAACTTCATTCTCTTGGGATTGGGTGCACTTCCTTTGAACTCTTTTGTATCATGGTGATATTTTGAGATATTAATCTATGTTTTGATGTTGTTATTCTTATCCTTTGTGCTTTGGAGTGATTTATTCTTGATGTTTGGGGTATGATTGGAAAAAATATCTTGAACCCTAGATCACGGAAAGAATATTTGTTATGTTAAATGCCAGGAATGGAATGAATGTATCAATTGCGTAACATCCTAAACCTAATGCTGGAAAATCTCTTAATTGTGTGAGGAATCAACATTTATTAGGTTTTTTTATGAATTTCATGTGTGAGGAATCAACATGGATGATTTGAGTAGGTGACATCAACATTGTTAGGTTAATTGATGTTCTTAAGTGACATAGCCATTACAAAAGAGGGATAAGGAATGAAACCAATCCTAAGTGTCTTTAATTGATATTTTCTCAACAATTTATAGTTCTTTGTCATTTAACTTCAATTCAACTCTTTATACAAAACCCATTCTATTTTAATCTACTTAGTAAGCATAAAACTTGGAATTTCCATTGAAACTGTTTCTCGTGGGATCGACTTTTCTTTAATCAAAATACTATACTGCGATTGATAATTTTGGTACGCTTACCAATAATTCAACAAGTATTTCTAGCGCCGCTGCCGGGGAATAGTGTTCTTTGAGAATTCTTTGTTTAGCTTATTGAGTATTTTATCTTTATTTCTGTTTGTTTTATTTTTCAGTTTTAATTATTGTCTTGTGTTAATCTTTGCTTGAGTTATTCTTTTGATTTATGCGTTTAAGAGGACAAGTATCTTTAGAGTAGTTAGAATTTAATCCAGAGATTGAAAAAACAACTCGGAGGAACCGGGGTAAAAGAAGAAGGGAAACTCAAGAACAAGCCACAAGAGAATCTGTTAACTCTTCTTCCACACTCAATTTATCATACCCAATTATAGAAGATATGACAGAAGATGGAGCAAATTTGAATCTAAAAATCCAAATCAAAATCAAAATCAAAATCCAGATTCAAATCCACCTATAAGAACTCTCAGAAACTATGTTATGCAGCAAGGTCTAAGACATTTTTTCAACATTGTTGTACCGGGCGATCAGGCATTGCAGATGAATCCAGTTTTCTTAAGCTTGATTAATGCTCATCAATTCACTGGATTGGATCATGAAGACCCCTATATTCATTTGTCTACTTTTTATGAGTTGATTGGTACCATGGGATTTAGAGCAGCAAATCTTGAATCTGCATATTTGAGATTATTTCCTTTTTCTTTGGCAGGTAGGGCAAAGGAGTGGTTGCAGGCACATCCTAATCAGAGTTTGACTAATTGGAGTAGCGTAGAAGAGAAGTTTCTGAACAGATTTTTCCCACTATCCCGCTACATCAAAGCAAAATCCGACATCACTTCTTTCAGACAAGGAGCAGATGAATCTTTTTGTGAAGCATGGGAGAAATTTAAATCATTGTTGAGAAGATGCCCAAATCATGGATTTGATGACATTGCTCAGTTGAATATTTTCTATGCTGGCTTGCGACATGATGCAAAGAGGCTATTAGAGGCTGCATTAGGAGGATCCATGTTGGATGTAGAAATTGAACATGCCACAAGAATTATTAATGCATTAACATTTACAAACCAACAAGCCCAACATGATAGACATCTAGTTCAAAGAAAGCGAGTTCTTGAACTTACCACATCAGATGCTATCTTAGCCTAGAATAAAATTTTGACTCAACAAATTGAAGCATTGAACCAAAAAATAGGGAAATTACCTCAACAAATGCACACAGTACAATTCATTCCTAATCAACAGATGAGTTGTGATGTGTGTGGAGGTGATCATGCAAATGAACAATGCTCTTATCAAGACAACATTCAACAAGAAGAAGATAACTATATGGGTGCTCAAGGTAGTAGTCAAGGCAGATAAGGTAATCTCCCTAATTCTAACAATTATCAGAATAATTTTGCACAAGGATGGAGAGGGAATCAAAATCAGAATCAGAATCAGAATTTTGGGTGGAAGCAAGGTGTTAGCTCATCTACTAGACAACCTACATTTCAACAGCAGTCATATCAGCAACCTCCATATCAACAACAACAATATCCTTCAATGCCTGACAGAATGAGTAAATTGGAGGATACTTTGGAAAAATTCATGCAAAGCACTATGGCTAATCAGAAAAATACTGAGGCTTCATTCAGAAATATAGAGACCCAGATAGGCCAACTGGCTAAACAATTATCTAAGCAGCAAGGAGGACAATTTTCAACTAACGCACAAACTAATCCAAAGGAGCAATGCAAGGCAATAACTACAAGGAGTGGTAAGGTTATAGGAGAAGGGATTGGTGACAACCTGGCTGTAGAGAAGGAAATTCTGCAAGAAAAAGAGGATGAAAATAATAAAGATGAGTGTGAAGGAGAAAAAGAGAAAAATGAAAGTGAGAGTATAGAAAAAGAAAAAAATACTGAAAAAGAAGAAAAAAATAAAAATAGTGAGAAAAAGAGGGAGAAAGATGAGAATCAAATACCGCAATTAAAGGATTTACCATATCCTCGTCATGCTTCCAAGAAAGATAAAGAAAGACAGTTGGCAAGATTCATGGATATTTTCAAGCATTTACAGATTAATATTCCATTTATGGAAGCTATGGAGTAGATGCCGACTTATGAAAAATTCATGAAAGAGTTGTTAACTAAGAAAAGGAGATTTACTGCAGAAATAGTGGAGCTAGAAGCAGGAAGCAACGCTATAATTCAGAAATCATTACCTCAAAAGTCCAAGGATCCTGGCAGTTTCACTATACCGGTCACAATTGGGACATTACAAGTAGGTAAGACATTACTTGATTTGGGTGCTAGTATAAATCTAATGCCTTTGTCCATGCTTAAAAAAATAGGAGACTTGGAAGTAAAGTCTACAAGAATGACACTGCAGTTAGCTGACAGATCTTTAAAATTCCCTTATGGTGTGGCAGAGGATGTTTTGGTCAGAGTTGATAAATTTATGTTTCCAGTTGATTTTGTTGTGATAGATATGGAGGAAGACACTGAAGTTCCTCTTATACTAGGAAGACCTTTCATGAAGACAACAAAAGTTATTATAGATGTTGACATGGACAAGTTGAAAATTAAAAGTGGAGATGATGAAGTTAATTTTAATCTGTTTGAAGTTGTACAATAACCGGAAGACAAGAAATATTGCCTCAGAATAGATACTTTGGAGGAATTACCCATCTCAAATGAAAAACAAGATTACAAGCCTGTTGCACAACCCCAAAGACATCTCAATCTGACTATAAAGGAAGTTGTTCAAAGAGAGGTACTGAAACCTCCTGAAGCAGGTATGATTTACCCAATCTCTGACAATCGTAAGGTGAATCGTGAGATGACAAATATTCGCAATGAAAAAAATAAATTCATTCCAACAAGGACAACCAAGTGTCGCCACCGTCAAAAAGAGGCGGTCGGAGCGACGCGATGGTTCCGACTTTCCAATTTTCGCATTTTTATGGGTGTGGTTACAACGCCTTTAGGTTGTCCGATAACCGGGCTGAACCTAGGGGCGAGGTTTTCGAAAAAGTGTTCTTGGATTGTCCGATAACCAGGCTAACCCAAGAACTAACTTTGAAGGGTTCTTATGGATTCGCCACCGATGTTTTTACCAGAAACATCGGAAAAGAAAACAAGAAGGCAATGGTTTTCGAAAAACCAACTTTGGCCATTATAACCAGAGTCGGGTAAGGGAGTTAGTTACGTGTGGGGAAGGTATTAGCACCCCCACAACGCCCCTTTCGGGTTCCCTATGATGGACTATTCTTAAAATAAAGACAATAAAATTATGCTTCTACCCTATTTATTTATTACAGAATTTAAATAGTTATCTACATGATCCTAATATCTAATGCATACAAGGAAAACAGTAAAAGAAAGCGATAAAAGAGAAAAGATATGAAGGAGAACCTCCGAAGCGAGCTTTTATAAATGTTGAACTTGAGGACGCTTTTTGGCAGTCCCCACACTCTACAGAGACACTCCTCTCTCGATAAAAAAATAAAGGTGTCACCCTACCGAGGGCCGGATGTCTCAAAAAAAGAGGACATCCTTAACCGATTTCTACCTTAATGGAAATCGGAAGGCTCACTCGAACTCTGGAAAAATACTCAGAGTCACTCTAAAGTGCCAAAAGGCTTCCTAGAGAGTGGTAGGAGTGAATGGTGTGTTTGAAAATGGGTGGAATGAGGCTCCTATTTATAGGAAAAAGTGCTAGGTCGGGATGACCATATGGGATTTCGGGAAGGCCTTCTCGCCATTCGGGAAGGCCTTCTCGCCCTTGCTATTTGGGAAGGCCTTCTCGCCCCCACCATTTGGGAAGGCCTTCTCACCATTTGGGAAGACCTTCTCGCCATTCAGGAAGGCCTTTTCGCCATTTGGGAAGGCCTTCTCGTTAGAATTATTTTTTTATTTTTATTTTATTTTATTTTATTTTATTTTTTATTTTTTGTGCGAGAAAAACCTTCCTACTCTAATATGGGGCCTAATAGTCTCTCCTAGTGGCTTTTTAGGCTTTGTCCATCTTCGAATAGGAGGTCATCTGCTCTTATTTTGAGGCCGGGCAAGATTAGGGGTCTACACCAAGGGATGGATAATGCGTATAGATCACCTTGATCACTCACCTGCATGAGCCCTAAAGCAAACAGGCATCAAGCTAAAGACGTTAAACAAGCGCTCCAAGGAGGCAACCCAGTGTTTTTCTTTAATTTCTTTTCTTTTTTCTTTTGAGTTGTTAATCATTGGATTGCATTTGAATTTCATGTGCCAAGTAAAAATTCACTGAAATTCGCTCAAGCGACACAAGTTTCGCTCAAGTAAATGTTAGTTGTTTCTCTCTATTTTTCTTCGCTCAAACGGAAAAAAATTTTGTGCACACATTCGCTCAAGCGACACAAGTTTCGCTCAAGAGAATGTTAGTTGTTTCTCTCTATTTTTCTTCGCTCAAACGAAAATAATTTTTTGTATGCACATTCGCTCAAGCGACACAAGATTCACTCAAGCGAATGTTAGTTGTTTCTCTCTGCTTTTGGTCGCACAAGCGAATAATAGGTACACTGATTTTCGCTTGAGCAAAAGTGCCCAGATCTAGTTTTTTAAAACACGTGGAGTGGGTCAGTTTTTCATTTTACAGAACTCTTTCAAAAACCCACTCTCTCCCAAACGAGTTTCTCTCTAATCCAAGCTTTCATTACACAAATTTCACCCTTTCTTGCATTATTCTGCATGTTCTGTGATACTTGTGCTTGGATTTCACCGATTAGAAGTTCAAATTTCTCACTTCTTTCACTATTTCTCATCCTTGCATTGTACTTCTGCATTTTCTGCGATTAAGGTGAGAATTGAGTTTCTTTCTTATGTTTCTTTACTTAATTGCATGAGGATTGGTGTTTGTGGCTGAATTGATTGGATAGATTGCATATATAGGGGTTAAAAATTCTGCTACATACCAAGTGTTCGACAAAATGTTTCAAAGAGATTTACTTGATTTTTAGGTGATATAAAGGGTGTAATTGCTAATGAATTGCTTAATTATGTAAGTGGGGAAGGATTCATGTTAGAAATTAGGGCCATAGAAGTTCGAAAATAAGGTGCATGCCAACTGTTTGATGAAATGTTCAAGTATGAATTATAGTGTGTTTTTTGCAATTGAACATATCAATAGTCTAACATGCAGACCTAAGTAGCAGTATATTCATGATGGGATCAAAATATTAGACTAACTATGAGTATCATGATGTTTCAGATGGGTCTAAGAAAAGAGTCTCAAGGTGTTTCATCATCCAGGCTGCTGGAAAAAGGCCAAGGACTGAGCCTACAGGCATTCAGATTGATAGAAGAAGATTTAGGGATGCTGAGAGGCAGGCGAGGTTTGACAGAATCATGAACTGAACCTTCATTCCAGAGAGAAGAGTATAATTGAATGAAGGGGAGAATCCAGAATTCAATAATGAGTTAACCTGCTGGAATTGGAGGTAGTTGGCGCTCCCAATGCCCAAGTATGATCCAGAGATTGTAAAGGAGTTCTATGCCAACGCCTGCCTAGTTGAAGGTGAGTCATTTAGGGCGCGTTCCAAAGTGAGAGGCAGGTGGGTTCCGTATAATAGGAACGCCATTAATGATCTGCTGGGGAATCCACTTTTTCTTGAGGAAGGTCATATTTGTGACTTCTAGGTCATCAGGAATAACAGACGTCTAACTGAGATGCACTTTAGGGATGATGACGTCGCAAGAGCCCTATGCTTGCCTAGAAGGACCTATGAGGCAAACCATGCTGGGAAGGCTTTAAGGATTTTAAGGGCCAACATGACCATAATCACTCAGATCTAGACTTCTTTTTTGTTGGCCAATATTGTTCCCATCAAGCATAGTTCAGATCTGAATATGCCCAGGTGCCAAATCATCAAGTGCATTCTGGATGGCACTATGATTGACATTGCCGCCATTATTTCTAAAGAAATTTATCAGTTTGTGGTTTTGGAAAGCGGGCGATGAGCAGAGCAAGCGAAGGCTCTTGGATTCCCTGCCCTCATTACAGCCCTCTGTGCAGCCCATGGTGTGGAATTTAACCCAACAGTGAACATCCACCCACCAATTAATAGAAGATTCATCGAGCGGCACTGTGTGAACCCTGCAGAAGGGGAGCCACAGCCTGTTGAATTATTGGCAAGCGTACCAAAATTATCAATCACAGGATAGTATTTCGATTAAATAAAAGTCGATCCCACGAGGAACAGTTTCAATGAATATTCCCAATTATGCTTACTAAGTATATTAAACAGATTGAGTTTTACAAATAAGAGTTGAATTGAAATTAAATGACAAAGAACTGTAAATTGTTGAGAAAATATCAATTAAAGACACTTAGGATTGGCTTCCTTCCTTATCCCTCTTTTGTAATGGCTAAATCAATTAAGAACGTCAATTAACCTAACAATGTTGATGTCACCTACTCAAATCATCCATGTTGATTCTGAAAGAATTAATGGTTGAGTTCAAGAGGGGGGGTGAATTGAACTTTAAAACTTTTTCGCAAAACTTACTTTCTTTTGGAAGAATGAGTTATCTTTATTCAATCTTTGCAAAGGTAATTTGGTTTAAACACAGCACAATTAAAGACAGAAATTAAAAGAGATGAAAGAAGAATATTAACACACAAATTTATACTGGTTCACTCTAATCCAGAGCTACATCCAGTTCTTGACAAACCAGTCAAGTTCCACTAATACCAAGTGAAAATTACAACCAGTAGATACTCACCAATCTACCCCAAGAACTATCTTGCAAAACCCACAAGACGAGAATCTTGAAAACCACCCAGGTAACCAAATCCGATTCTTGTACCAAGTGCGGATTACAATCCAACCTGCACAAACAACTTTTACAAAAGAATATGGAAAGAAAAAACCTGGACTTGAAGTTTCTAATTGTCCAGAACCAATTCTATCAGCACTTTCTCTCTTTGAATGACCACAATTCGATCACAGACACCTTATGATATGAAAAATATTCTTGAATGCGGAGAAAGTCACGTATGAAAGATTCACAGATTGATTTCACAAGTTTTCTCAAGTAGTGTATTGTATTGTATATTTCAAAAGATAGATCAAATCTGTATATATAGAGTAAATCAGAAAATCAGAATGCTTCAACTGTCAAAAACTGTTTCGGAGAGTCAAAAGATCGATTAGTTTAAAGTAAAACAGTTTAGAAGAGACTCGATCGATTAGAAGCTGAAGTATGATCGATCAGACCAGAGTTATGATCGATTAAAGCTGAAGTATGATCGATCAGACCAGAGTTATGATCGATTAGAATGAAACTAAGATCAATCAGAATATTGTTTTAATCGATTAAAATATCGATTCAATCGATTGATTTCATTTAAAGCTCCATTCAATCGATTAAAACATCGATTCAATCGATTGATTTCATTTAAAGCTCCATTTAATCGATTGATTCGAGTTTTTAATGGATTGAAACAACTTAATGAAAATGACGAGCTCTTACGTTTCAATCGATTGAAAGTCATTTCAACAGATTGAAATCCTGCAAACACTTAGTTAAAAAAATAGTCTCTCTGTTTTAATAGATTGAGAAATATTTCAACAGATTGATTTTCTAAAAAACTCTTAGGCTGAAAAAAGGTCTTTTCGTTTCAACAGATTTAAAAATATTTCAACAGATTGAAAATGCGAAACTTGATATTGAAAATTCATTGAGTTATTTTAACTTGTTGATTACGTGAATCAATCAATTGAAAAAACGATTATGTATGATCATTTATTCTTTTAAGTAATTTTAACAGATTGAAAATCCTTTTCAACAGATTGAAAAACTTAGTTTTTGATCTTTTAATACTTAGATGTTAGTTTTTCATGCAGAAAAATGATTTTCAATGGGATGCAACATTATAAGGTGCTTATCACAGAATATATTGTCCTATCAAGAGATTAAGTGCTTAAACTAAAAAACCTAATCATCTACACACCCACAACCTAAGCTATATCTATGTCTTCATCAAAACCACCAAGTGCTTGTCTTCATCAAATCCACCAAGTGCTTCAATCTCCCCTATTTGATGGAGACAAATAACCACTGCACCTGCATAAAAAAATAACAGACCAGAGACATATATTTTGTGATGTGTGTGTAGTGACAGTTTTAAGCAGCGCAAAATACTTCTCCGCCTATTTGACTGCATCAAATAGAATGTTTTAGTTACAGTCCAATGGGGCCACGTGGATACCCCAAATATAAAATAGAACATTAAAAACTAAGAAAAGAGAACAGAATAACAGAAACATAGAAAATCTTCATTCGTCCCCGGGGCCTTGATTGAATTGCAGTTCCACAATCCTGTTGTAAATGTCTTCTAGTTGATTATCAATATGCTTGGAACCTTGCAATGAAATTTTCATCCAAATAATGTTGCTAGAGCCCTCGGAGCAGCGATCATCTCTATATGCCTCCTTTGGTCAGTTTGCAGTTCGCTCATTTGATGTAACATTGTTCTTTCGAACTGAGACAGAGGCGTGCCACGGTCAGGCGGTGGATTGTATGGAATCATCTCCATTGGGTTTACTTCTTCTTCCATTGGATCAGAAGGACGTGCTGCAGAAGTTCCAGGAATATCAGTGTTGATTCCTTCCTCTTGCTCTTCTTCTTCACTTTCTTCACTTCTCCCAGCATCTTCTTTCGAGATCCATTCACCATCAATTTTAATGAATCCCATTTTGTGAAGCACAGAATTATTTATTTCATTCGTTGGTCGGACGGTTTCAACAAGTTCTCCTTCTACATTGACACCAAAATGTGTTAAAAATTTAGAAATCAGAATAGCATAGGGATACCTGAAGTCACTAAGTCTCTTGGCTTTGATCATGTGATCCTTGATGACAAAGACCCAGTTCACACGTATTTTGTGATGAATGCAGTACATCAGAACTAAATCTCCTTCATTTAGCACCGCATGATTGCTCCCCCTGGGTGTAAGCTGCCAGGAAACAATGAAAGCGAGAATCCTTTCTTCCAGTTTCAGCTTCCCAGTGTTGAATGAACTTACAGAATCATGCCTATTCTTCAAGCAAGAGCGGAAATACTGAACTTTATTAAATTCTTCAACATCCGAAGTACACCCTTTGGTGACTTTCACACCTACATCTTTTATTCCAGCAACTTCCTT
The DNA here is from genome assembly GCA_963425845.1 of Sphenostylis stenocarpa. NCBI lineage: Eukaryota > Viridiplantae > Streptophyta > Magnoliopsida > Fabales > Fabaceae > Sphenostylis > Sphenostylis stenocarpa. The sequence continues at coordinate 31,393,510 of OY731403.1, forward strand.
CCGGACATTAGGTGTTATCTCAATGTCTACTCCTTTTACTTGAGTTATTAGAGTGGAACCTTCAAAGGACAAGTTAGTGAAGAAGACTTTAATTAAGTCGGGGTAAATCCTACCATTCAACTCCAGAAACGTCTGAAGCTTTTGGTGTTGCGAGTAGTTTTCGAATGCCTCTGAATCCTTCGACATCAAACCAGGAGAACTTTAACATCTTTGGAATGTTGACTTGCTTCCTGCTCAATTCATGGATAAACAAATCCATTTTCTCTTGGTCCCCATTGAACCAAGTTTCAATCCTTCCTCCAACATTCGTTCTTGCCTTGCGAGTAGAGGATTCGCCTCTGCTGGACTTCTTCCTACCAGACTTTGTGCGCTTGAACATATTTGATTTTTGGGATGAGCAGAACAGAGAAGAACCGAGAAAAGAGAAAGTTCAAAGAAGAAAATAATACTGTAGGAATGAGAATACACAATCTTTATCAGCTTCAAAAATTTTTGTCTTTACTGATTTATTGTTTCTGTGCAGTGATGATAAAGAAGAGAGAGAATTGCTACTGTACACTTTAATTACCCTTTCATCTGATATCCAATCAGAGTCAATCAACTTTTATTGGATATCTTTGATATTTAAGAGAGTAGTTGAAGTTTATCTTGTTGTAAATGCATTCAATCCACTCTGCAGAAATTGTTTAGAGACAAAGTACATACAACTAGCCCTAGAAGAAAAATAATCAATTGATATTTCGTGAAACTAACTGATTTTGTAATCATAGATACTTATAAGTGAAATAAACCGATTGAATCAAAAATTAAATCGATTATTTTGTAAAAGAAAATTATTCAGAGTACCATTAGTGAATTCAATCGATTGAATCGAAGATTGAATCGATTGATTTATAAAAGAAGGTGTGCGAGCTACAAGATTAATGAAATAAATCGATTAAAAGTTTATCTAATCGATTGAACTAATAACATATCAATACCAGAGTAAGAATCAGGAAATCAACAGATTATTTTGCAATTTCAATCGATTAAAACAAATAATATCAAGTTATTCATGCAATTATTAATCGATTGAACTTATTATCGACTGTTAAAAAGCATACGATTCTTGTAACAAAACAGTTATGCAATACTAGATATATCTAGAATTCCTAATTCAGTCCTAAGCATATTAAGTCTGTCTCTAGGAAGTGGTTTAGTGAATAAATCAGCTAAGCTGTTTTTCGATTCAATGAATAAAATCTCACAGTCACCCCTAGATATGTGTTCTCTAATAAAGTGATGTCTAATTTCAATATGCTTAGTTCTAGAGTGTTGAATAGGATTTTTAGTTAAGTTTATTGCACTAGTATTGTCACAAACCAGAGGTACCTTGTTTAGAGTAACTCCATAATCTGTTAGTTGTTGCTTAAGGTAGATGCTTTGAGCACAACAGCTCCCAGCTGCAATGTATTCAGCTTCTGCAGTTGACGAGGCAACACACGCTTGCTTTTTGCTATGCCACGATATAAGACTGCTCCCGAGTAAATGACAAGTACCGGAGGTACTTTTTCTGTCCAATCTACATCCTGCAAAGTCAGAATCGAGAAAATCCAACAAGTTTAAGGGATGCACCATCAGGATACCATAGTCCAACATTAAGCTGTTCCCTTAAGGTATTTCGAGAATCCTTTTGGCGGCGGTAAGATGAGATTCCTTTGGATTTGCACTGAAATCTTGCACAAAGACACACACTAAACATAATGTCAGGTCTACTAGCGGTTAGATATAGTAGTGAACCAATCAAACCTCTATATTTAGTTTGATCAACGGGTTTTCCTTTTTCATCTAAGTCTAGACAACAGTTAGTAGACATGGGTGTAGAGGACACCTTGCAGTTTTGCATATCAAATTTCTTTAACAATTTATTGCAGTATTTAGATTGACTAAGAAAAATGCCATTTCTTAATTGTTTAACCTGGAGACCAAGGAAAAAATTCAATTCTCCCATCATAGACATTTCAAATTCACTTTGCATTTCTTTTACAAACTTATTACACATGACATTATTAGTGGAACCGAAAATGATATCATCCACATACACCTGCACCGGAATAATGTCGAGTTCAGATTTCTTAATGAACAGAGTTTTATCAACCTCACCTCGCTTGTATCCTTAATCAATTAGGAAGTTACTTAACCTCTCATACCATTGTCTAGGTGCTTGCTTTAAACCATAAAGGGCCTTTTTCAATTTGTAGACATGGTCGGGATGCTTGTGATCTTCAAACCCAGGAGGTTGAGAAACATATACTTCTTCATTGATGAGTCCATTCAGAAAGGCACTCTTTACATCCATGTGTAGTAATGCTGAAACCACTTAAACAGGCATAAGCTAATAACAATCTAACGGCTTCAAGTCTAGCTACAGGTGCAAAGGTTTCATCAAAATCAATACCCTCTTGTTGGTTATACCCTTTGGCTACCAATCTAGCTTTATTTCTAGTAATAATGCCGTGTTCATCTAGCTTGTTTTTGAATACCCACTTAGTACCAATTACATTGATATCTTTGATTTTAGGAACTAATTCCCACACTTTATTTCTTTCAAATTGATTAAGCTCATCATGCATGGCACTAACCCGAGTATTCATCATTTAATGCTTCTTTAACTGACTTAGGCTCTGTTTGTGAAATGAATGCCATATGATTACAGAATTGATTAAGAGAATGTCTAGTAGATACTCCCTTATTGATTTGCCCGATGACATTGTCTAGAGAGAGATCTCTTGGAACAATCCACTCTTTGGGAAGATCTTCCAGAACATCTTCTTCCTGTTCTTCGATAATTGTTGGTGGATCAACTTTTGCGGGGTCCAGCTGATGGATCATCTTCTTCAACAGGTATAATGATCTGTGTTTACGGCATGTTTCAACTGATGAGAATTATCAGTTAAATCTTCTTCATCTGCGAGTACTGTTGTTCTATTACTGCACCACTCGAGAAGACTCATTAAACACAACATGTACTTGATTCTTCAACTGATTTTAATCATAAATTATAAACTCTATATGCATGACCGTGAGTTGAGTAACCAAGAAAATTTCCTTTATCAGATTTTTCATCAAACTTGCCAATATTTTCTTTCACATTGTTTAAAACGAAACATGTACATCCAAAAACTCTGAAATAGTTTATGTTGGGTTTTCTTCCTTTGTACGAGTTCATATGGGGTTTTCTTAAGCATGGGTCTAATCAAGACTCTATTCAAAACATGACAAGCGAGTGTTTCCTGCATCTGCCCAAAAGTATTTAGGTAAAGAATTTTCACACAACATTGTTCTAGCAAGTTCTACAATAGATCTGTTCTTTCTTTCCACAACACCTTTACGTTGAGGAGTTCTTGGAGCAGAAAAATTGTGTTTTATGCCAAACTTTTCACAAAATGATTCAAACTTTTCATTTACAAATTCTCCACCATTGTCACTTTGAATTGATGTAATAAAATACCCTTTTTCATTATGTAAAACCTTGGCAAGCTTTTTGAAAGATTTGTACAGAATCAGATTTGGCTTTAAGAAAAATAGTCCAGGTAAATCTGGAAAAGTCATCAACAATTACCATGATATAAAGATTACCACCTAGGCTTTTATTCCTTGAAGGACCAACCAAATCCATGTGAAGCGAGTTCCAAAGGTTTACAAGTTGAAACAATATTTTTGTTTGAAAAAGATTTTCTAGTTTGTTTGCCTTTCAAACAAGCTTCACAGATTTTGTCTTTCAAGATCTGAAGCTTAGGCGACCCGAAACTAATTCTTTTGAAATCGGTTTGTCAAGATGGTTAAGATGTATATGAGCAAGTCTTCTATGCCACAACCAAGATTCTTCTTCTTTAGTAAGAAGACAACTTTGAGATGATATAGACTGTTTGATATCTAACATGTATATATTGTTTAACCTCTTACCTACCAACATTACCAGTATCGGATTACGGCTCACGAGATAAGGCACTTTTCTGGTTTGAAAATGACTTTGTGACCAAGATCACATAACTGACTTATGCTTATCAGATTGTGCTTGAGACCTTCAACAAAAAAAACATTGTGAATGATTACTGATTCACCATCACCAATATCTCCAGAACCTAGAATTCTTCCTCTGTTGTTGTCTCCATAAGTCACATGACCTCCATTCTTCAATTTCGACTACGGAATTTTGAAATGTCACCTGTCATGTGCCTTGAACATCCGTTGTCTAGATACCAAAGGGACTCTTGTTGCTGTTCCTGAAAGATCAAACATCAAGTATTTGGTACCCTTACGTATTTTGGGTCCTTAGGAGTCAAATTTTCTGTTTAACATGTTTTGGAACCCATCTCTTTCTACCTTGCGGCACAAAATATTTTCTAGCATAACAGTATTTTATAGTATGTCCTTTCTTCATGCAGTAATGACAAGATGAGAAAGGGGATGCTGTTGTTTTTCTGTATGAAAAGAAGTTCAAATATTTTTTTGTTTTTACCCCAGTCTTAGGTTTGTATCCAATTCCACTATGTTCAAACACACAGTTTTGAGACCCAAGGAGTGCATTTAAATTCTCTTTACCTTGAGTAAATTTTGTCAAAGTTTTAGTCAAGTAATCAACCTTATTTTGTAAAACAATACACTTTTCACAATTCTTATTAACAACAACATTATCCGCAGATGCATAGATTATATCTAGATGTTCTAAATCTGTTTTGCTTTCTAATAATTCATTTTCCAGAACTTTAACTCTATTTTCTAACCAGTTATTTAAACCTTTCAACCGATTATTTGTATGAGATAAATTTCTGGCTTCACTATGCATTTCATTGAAAGCATTTAGTAATGTGCTTGTAATTCATTTCATTCTCTGTAGGAGTTGAACTTACATGTGATGAAGAGGATTCACGACCGACCATCAAACACAGGTTCACCTCTTCACTTTCGGATTCGAAGTTGGAAGATGAATCATTGTCTTGCCAGGCTATATAAGCCTTTTTCCCTTTGTATCTTGATTCTTTCTTGTTCGATTCTTGGTCTTTTCAGGACAATCACTCTTTATGTGACCCTGTTTACTACAAGAATAACAAGTAATATTATTTTGAACAGATTCGATCTTTTTATCATTGTACCTTTTTACTTGGCCAATTCTGTTCTTTCTTCTAAGAAATTTTCCAAATTTCTTAACCAATAAAGTCGAGTTCTCCGATTCATCTTCTTCAGATCCACTGTTTTCTTCAATTGTCTTGAGAACAATATTTCTATTTTTCTTTTCTGCATTCTCTTGTTCTTTGAACCGATTGATTTCCAACTCATGTTCCCTCAACTTACCAAAAAGTGAAGCGGTAGTCATTTCAGTCAAGTCTCTTGATTCAGATATAGCTGTCACCTTTGGTTGCCACGTTCTGTCCAAACACTTTAAGATTTTGATGTTCAATTCTTCTTTGTCAAAAATCTTTCCTAACCCAATTAGATGATTGACTATGTGCGTGAACCTTTTCGCACATCCGCAATTGTTTCTCCTTGCTTGCATTTTAAACAATTCATAATCCCCGATTAACTCATGCTTTCTTGCCCTTTTCACATCGAGATGTTCCTTCATGTGTAACCTCTAAAATTTCCCACATCTCTTTGGCAGAGGCACATCTGAGACACCCTGAAAAACTCATCAAGATTTAAAGCGAGAGGTAATAATATTTTTTGCGAGTATAATCATATTGGACTCTCCTATTTTCTACATCGAGTTAATTCAGCCCAATCTTTTTCAACTAATTTACCATCTACAGTATGAGTTGGTTTGTAAGGACCATTAACAATTGTTTCCCAAATGCCTCTATCAAGAGATTCAATAAAGATTTTCATTCTAACCTTCCGAAAAGAATAATTCACACCGAGAAAAAAGTGGAGGACTCGTTTATGGAGGCTCCTTCTAAAAAATTCATCTTTCCCTCGACCATTGGACCGATTCCTTGAGTAACTTACAAGAACCAGCTCTGATACCAATTGAAAGAATTAATGGTTGAGTTCAAGAGGGGGGGTGAATTGAACTTTAAAACTTTTTCGCAAAACTTACTTTCTTTTGGAAGAATGAGTTATCTTTATTCAATCTTTGCAAAGGTAATTTGGTTTAAACACAGCACAATTAAAGACAGAAATTAAAAGAGATGAAAGAAGAATATTAACACACAAATTTATACTTGGTTCACTCTAATCCAGAGCTACATCCAGTTCTTGACAAACTAGTCAAGTTCCACTAATACCAAGTGAAAATTACAACCGAGTAGATACTCACCAATCTACCCCAAGAACTATCTTGCAAAACCCACAAGACAGAATCTTGAAAACCACCCAGTAACCAAATCCAGTTACTGTACCAAGTGCAGATTACAATCCAACCTGCACAAACAACTTTTACAAAAGAATATGGAAAGAAAAAACCTGGACTTGAAATTTCTAATTGTCCAGAACCAATTCTATCAGCACTTTCTCTCTTTGAATGACCACAATTCTGATCACAGCACCTTATGATATGAAAAAGATTCTTGAATGCAGAGAAAGTCACGTATGAAAGATTCACAGATTGATTTCACAAGTTTTCTCAAGTAGTGTATTGTATTGTATATTTCAAAAGATAGATCAAATTTGTATATATAGAGTAAATCAGAAAATCAGAATGCTTCAACTGTCAAAAACTATTTCAGAGAGTCAAAAGATCGATTAGTTTAAAGTAAAACAGTTTAGAAGAGACTCTGATCGATTAGAACTGAAGTATGATCGATCAGACCGAGTTATGATCGATTAAAACTGAAGTATGATCGATCAGACCGAGTTATGATCGATTAGAATGAAACTAAGATCGATCAGAATATTGTTTTAATCGATTAAAATATCAATTCAATCGATTGATTTCATTTAAAGCTCCATTCAATCGATTAAAACATCGATTCAATCGATTGATTTCATTTAAAGCTCCATTTAATCGATTGATTCGAGTTTTTAATGGATTGAAACAACTTAATGAAAATGACAGCTCTTCTGTTTCAATCGATTGAAAGTCATTTCAACAGATTGAAATCCTGCAAACACTTAGTTAAAAAAATAGTCTCTCTGTTTTAATAGATTGAGAAATATTTCAACAGATTGATTTTCTAAAAAACTCTTAGACTGAAAAAAGGTCTTTCTGTTTCAATAGATTTAAAAATATTTCAACAGATTGAAAATGCGAAACTTGATATTGAAAATTCATTGAGTTATTTTAACTTGTTGATTCCGTGAATCAATCAATTGAAAAAACGATTATGTATGATCACTTATTCTTTTAAGTAATTTTAACAGATTGAAAATCCTTTTCAACAGATTGAAAAACTTAGTTTTTGATCTTTTAATACTTAGATGTTAGTTTTTCATGCAGAAAAATGATTTTCAATGGGATGCAACATTATAAGGTGCTTATCACAGAATATATTGTCCTATCAAGAGATTAAGTGCTTAAACTAAAAAACCTAATCATCTACACACCCACAACCTAAGCTATATCTATGTCTTCATCAAAACCACCAAGTGCTTGTCTTCATCAAATCCACCAAGTGCTTCAGATTCCTCACACATGAAATTCATAAGAAAACCTAATAAATGTTGATTCCTCACACAATTAAGAGATTTTTCAGCATTAGGGTTAGGGTGTTTAAGCACTTGATACATTCATTCCATTCCTGACAATTAACGTAACAAATATTCCTACCGTGATCTAGGGTTCAAGATATATTTTCCAATCATACCTCAAACAATCAAGAATAAATCATTCCAAAGCATAAAGGATAAGAATAACAACATCAAAGCATAGATTAATATATCAAAATATCACCATGATACAAAAGAGTTCAAAGGAAGTGCACCGAATCCTAAGAGAATGAAGTTAGCCACTCATGTTGGCCATTACAATGCTCCAATTGATGAAGAAGAGAAGAATTGATGAAGATTGGACAAAACCCTAACAGTAGTCGTGTCTCCTCTCCTCCAAGACTGCTTGCTTTTCTCAAAACACAACTTATCTTTTTATAAGAGAATTTGGGCCGGGTCTCGCATCATTTATTCGCTTAAGCGCTCTTATTTCTTTCAATTTTACTCCAATTATGTTGACAATTATGCTCCTTACTCTTGTATCAAGGTATTCTCAAATTCATCCTATATTGTGAGAAAAATATATTAGAATTAACATAAGTTAAGTGGTTTCATAACAATTCAAGGCGTAATTATATCAACTTTTTACCACTTAACAACTCCCCCCAACCTAGAATCTTGTTTGTCCCAAGCAAAGTAATTTTTCCAAAACAAAATCATCACCTATTATCTTTTTCTCTTCTAGAACCATAACATAAAAATTTTCAGAGGTGATGCTCACACCTCCAAATGAAAATAGAACACATAAGCATTCAAGTTATAGAAACCAACAAAGAATAATTAGTCCTCAACTATCCTCAGAGAAGCATTATCTCTCAAATAGAGTTATATATACTCATTTTAATTCTCACAGGTAAGTGTTTATCTCATTCAATCACTTCATTTAGACAATCCAATATTGATAATCATCTTCAAGCAATCAACAATTGTTAAGCAAGACTTAAATCAAAAAGGTCTTTTGAGGCTTGTAATGGGGCTGAGCTAAGAAAGAATTATTGGTTTTTCTGGGATATACAAAAATATTTGAGAAATTCAACTCATATGAATGATTCTTGATTAACAATTCTTCAAGTCAGGTTTCAAATTTCATGCTTTTGTCCCTAACACAATGACAATGAGTTAATAACCTCACAAGTTATTACCCCCCTTTTGACTTCTCTTTTTTTTTTTTTTTTTTTTGCTTTTGCATGTATCCTTTTTTTTTTGGCTTTGCAAATTTTTAAGCTTTGCTTTTCCATTTTCTTTACACTTTTTTTTTTAACAATAACACCCCAACAATACCTGTAGGACAACAATAGCAATACCCAACAATAAGAAAAATAGTGACATTCATACTCATTTCCTTTCTCAAATATAGGAAGGTAGATAAATAGTGTTTAGGCTTAAAGGTTCTGTTTAAGAAACAATATTATTTTTGGCTCAGAAGGGGTTCTAATGGATGTCCTATAATTAATGCAGGGTTGACTATTTGGCTCTGGGTTATTTCTACTACAAAGAAAAAAATGCCTTTATCATTTTCAAGTCTTGCCAACATGTAATCACATCAAAGAATCAACCAATATCAGTTATCATCACAAAGTGTTGACACTCAATTTATCTGTTTTGGGTTCTCTGCTCACCTGGGTTTTGACTAGCTTCTCCAATTCAGTTAATTCCTAATTTTCCTCATCAATTCCTTTTCACTATCATACTCAATATCCCAAAATCACTTGTTATTGGAAACAATCAAAATTATTTTTCACGTTCTAGATTTGAATTAGACAATAAGCAATAATCTTATATATGGCTCTAAAACAAATTATGGGACAACAAGGGAATTCAAAATTTAAAATAAAGCAATTAAAAACATTAAATTAAAAACAAAGGAATTAAAAACATTAAAAGCAAAGTAAGTTTCCTCCCTCATTTTCTTCACTTGTCATGTACTCCTTATCTTGTGCTTCAGCCTCAGCTGCAGACTTTCTCACCCCCTCCAGAAAAGTTGGACTGTCCCCAGGCCATTGAAGTAAGGCTTCAAAGTCTTGATGAGAATTGCACTGTGTACCTGGAGTAATCTTGCAAAGAAAGAACCTAAGGAAGAAAAATGCACAAAAAACTTAAATTGCAAAAAAAAAAAACAAATTCAAAACATTGGGTTGTCTCCCAGGAGCGCTTGTTTAACGTCTTTAGCTCGACGCCTATTTGCTTTAGGGCTCATGCAAGTGAGTGATCAAGGTGATATATACGCATTCTCCATCCCTTAACTGTCCTTGTGGGAACACATTTATTCTTTTCATTGCAAATAACCTTACAACTGTCAGAGATTGGATAAATCATACCTGCTTCAGGAGGTTTCAGTACCTCTCTTTGAATAACTTCCTTCATAGTCAAACTAAGATATCTTTGGGGTTGTGCAACAGACTTGTAATCTTTTTTTTTTTCATTTGAGATGAGTAATTCATCCAAAGTATCTATTCTAAGACAATCTTTCTTGTTTTTCAGTTGTTGTACAGCTTCAAACAGATTAAAATTAACTTCATCATCTCCACTTCTAATTTTCAACTTGCTCATGTCAACATATATAATTACTTTGGCAGTCTTCATAAATGGTCTTCCCAGGATCAATGGGACTTCCTCATTTTCCTCCATGTCCATAATCACAAAATCAACAGGAAATATGAATTTGTCCACTCTAACTAAAACATCTTCTGCTACTCCATAAGGAATCTTTAGAGATCTGTCAGCTAGCTGCAGTGTCATTCTTGTAGGCTTTACTTCCAAGTCTCCTATTCTTTTGGGCATAGATAATGGCATGAGGTTTATACTAGCCCCTAAATCAAGTAATGATTTTTTCACCGGTAATTCACCAATTGTGACTGGTATAGTGAAACTTCCAGGGTCCTTGGACTTTTGAGGCAATGATTTTTGGAATATAGCACTACATCCTGCCTCTAACTCTACTGTTTCATCAGTAAATCTTCTTTTATTAGTTAAGAGCTCTTTCATGAATTTAGCGTATGTTGGCATTTGCTCCATAGCTTCCACAAATGATATATTAATTTGCAATTGCTTGAAAATATCCATGAATCTTGCAAACTGTCTTTCTTTATCTATCTGTGAAGGAGCCTTGGGATACGGTAACTTCTCTACAAATGGTTTTTGACTTCCTCCTTTTTCTATCTTCTCTTCATTCTTCTTATTAGGAATATGTCTTTCTTTATTATTCTCCTCTTCTTTCTCTTCATCTTCTTTTACCAAAACTTCTTCTTCAACAACTATATTGTCACCAATCCCCTTACCTACAACTTTTCCACTCCTTGTAGTTATTGAATTGCATTGCTCCCCGGGGTTGGTTTGTGTGTTAGCTGAAAATTGTCTTCCTTGTTGCTGCTCAGATAATTGCTTAGCCAATTGGCCTATCTGGGTCTTTATATTTCTGAATGAAGCCTCAGTATTTTTCTGATTAGCCATAGTGCCTTGCATGAATTTTTATAAAGTATCCTCCAATTTACTTATTCTGTCAGGCACTGAAGGATAATGTTGTTGTTGCTGTTGATATGGAGGTTGCTGATATGACTGTTGTTGAAATGCAGGTTGTCTAGTAGATGAGCTAACACCTTGTTTCCACCCAAAATTCTGATTCTGATTTTGATTCCCTCTCCATCCTTGTGCAAAATTATTCTGATAATTATTGGGATTAGGAAAATTGCCTTGTCTGCCTTGACTACTACCTTGGGCCCCCATATAATTAACTTCTTCTTGCTGAATGTTGCCTTGATAAGAACATTGTTCATTTGCATGATCATCTCCACACACATCACAACTCATATGTTGATTAAGAATAGATTGTACTGTGTGCATTTGTTGAGGTAATTTCTCTATTTTCTGGTTCAATGCTTCAATTTGTTGCGTTATAAGTTTATTCTGGGCTAAGATAGCATCTGAGCTGTTAAGTTCAAGTACTCCCCTCCTTTGAATTAGATGTCTATCATGTTGGGCCTGTTGGTCTGTAAAGGCTAGTGCATCAATAATTCTGGTGGCATGATCAATTTCTACATCCAACATAGATCCTCCTGCTGCAGCCTCTAATAACATCTTTGCGTCATGTCGCAAGCCAGTATAGAAAATATTCAACTGAGAAACGTCATCAAATCCATGATTTGGGCAACTTCTCAACAGTGATTTAAATTTCTCCCATGCTTCACAAAATTTCTCATCTGCTCCTTGTCTGAAAGAAGTGATGTTAGATTTTGCTTTGATGTAGCAGGATGGTGGGAAAAATCTGTTCAGAAACTTCTCTTCTACACTACTCCAATTAGTCAAACTCTGATTAGGATGTGCTTTCAGCCATTCCTTTGCCCTACCTGCCAAAGAAAAAAGAAATAATATCAAATATGCAGATTCAAGATTTGCTACTCTAAATCCCATGGTACTAATCAACTCATAAAAAGTAGACAAATGAATATAAGGGTCTTCATGATCCAATCCAGTGAATTGATGAGCACTAATCAAGCTTAAGAAAGCTGGATTCATCTGCAATGTATGATCATCCGGAATGACAATGCTGGAAAAATATCTTGGACCTTGCTGCATAGCACAATTTCTAAGAGTTCTTCTAGGTGGATTTGCATTTGGGTTTTGATTTGGATTTGTATTTGGATCTGGATTCAGATTTGCTCCTTCTTCCGCCATATCTTCTATAATTGGGTTTGGTAAATCAAGTGTGAAAGAAGAATTAGCAGATTCTCTTGCAGTTTGTTCTTGAGTTTCCCTTCTTTTGAAGATACATATCCTCTTAAACGCATAAATCAAAAGAGTAACTCAAACAAATATTAGCACAAACTAAAAACTAAATAATAATAATAAGGATAATAACGATGATAATAATAACGATAATAATAATAATAATAACGATGATGATAATAATAATAATGATAATGATAATAATAATAATAATAATAATAATGATAATAATAATAATGATAATAATAATAATGATAATAATAATAATAATAATAATAATGATAATAATGATAATGATAATGATAATAATGATAATAATAATAATAATGATAATAATAATAATAATAATGATAATAATAATAATAATGATAATAATGATAATAATAATAATAATAATAATAATAATGATAATAATGATAATAATAATAAAAACGAAATAAAAATAAAATACTTAATAAGCTAAACAAAGAATTCTCAAAGAACACTTGTTCCCGACAGCAGCGCCAGAAATACTTGTTGAATTATTGCCAAACGTACCAAAATTATCAATCACAGTATAATATTTCGATTAAATAAAAGTCGATCCCACGAGGAACAGTTTCAATGAAGATTCCCAATTATGCTTACTAAGTATATTAAACAGATTGAGTTTTACAAATAAGAGTTGCATTGAAATTAAATGACAAAGAACTGTAAATTGTTGAGAAAATATCAATTAAAGGTACTTAGGATTGACTTCCTTCATTATCCCTCTTTTGTAATGGCTAAATCAATTAAGAACGTCAATTAATCTAACAATGTTGATGCCACCTACTCAAATCATCTATGTTGATTCCTCACACATGAAATTCGTAAGAAAACCTAATAAATGTTGATTCCTCACACAATTAAGATATTTTCCAGCATTAGGGTTAGGGTGTTTAAGCACTTGATACATTCATTCCATTCCTGGCAATTAACGTAACAAATATTCTTACCGTGAACTAGGGTTCAAGATATATTTTCCAATCATACCTCAAACAATCAAGAATAAATCATTCCAAAGCATAAAGGATAAGAATAACAACATCAAAGCATAGATTAATATCTCAAAATATCACCATGATACAAAAGAGTTCAAAGGAAGTGCATCGAATCCTAAGAGAATGAAGTTAGCCACTCATGTTGGCCATTACAATACTCCAATTGATGAAGAAGTGAAGAATTGATGAAGATTGGACAAAACCCTAACAGTAGTCGTGTCTCCTCTCCTCCAAGATTGTTTTCTTTTCTCAAAACACAACTTATCTTTTTATAAGAGAATTTGGGTCGGGCCTCGCATCATTTATTCGCTTAAGCGCTCTTCTTTATTTCAATTTTACCCCAATTATGTTGACAATTATGCTCGTTACTCTTGTATCAAGGTATTCTCGAATTCATCCTATATTGGGAGAAAAATATATTAGAATTAACATAAGTTAAGTGGTTTCATAACAATTCAAGGCATAATTATATCAACTTTTTACCACTTAACACAGCCATAGGCACAACAACCACACCAGCCAAGAGGAGCCCAATAGCCACCCCCACCACCTCAGCAACCAGATTTTCAGAGAATGATGCAATACATGGAGCATCTAACTTTGCAGAAATCAGCGACCCATAGGGGTCAATGTTGTAAGAATTAATGGTTGAGTTCAAGAGGGGGGGTGAATTGAACTTTTGAAATTTTTTTCAAAAAACACTCTTTCTTTTGGAAGAATGGTTAATCTTTATCCAATCTTTTATTAGGCAGATTTGGTTTTAAACAAAGCAAGAATATAAGCAAGAATTGAAAAGAGATGAAAGTAGAAATTCAACACAAGAGTTTATACTTATTCACTCTTTCTCAGAGCTACATCCAGCTCTTGACAAATCTGCCAAGTTCCACTAATTCCAAGTGAAAATACAAACTAGTAGATATACACCAATCTACCCCAAGAACTATCTTACAACACCACAAGATAGACTCTTGAATTAACCACCCAGTAACCAAACCCAGTTACTGTAACCAATGCAGATTCAAAACCCAATCTACACAATTAACCTTTGTACAAGTATATGAAAAGAATAAACCTGGACTGCAGCTTTAACAATATCAAAGTCCAAAAGCAATTTCCCTAACTCAGAACTTTCTCTCTTGATGATCTTTCAACAATCTTGATCTAAACACCTTATGATATGAAAAGTTTTATGAATGCACAGAGAAAGGCACGAATATGAGAGCTCTAAGATTGCTTTCAAATGTTTTCCAAAATTTGTTATGCCAACAGAGAAATCAAAATTGTATTTATAGAGTAAAAGTGAGAAACTGATAGATTCAATCACTTTAAAATAACTTGGAGTAGCAGATGACCGATCAGAATAGTTTTATGACCGATCAGAACTAGATATGATCAATCAGAATTGAGTTGTGATCGTTTAGAATATTTTTCAATCGATTAAAATGACGTTTCAATCGATTGATTTCATTTAAAAACTAATTCAATCGGTTGTTTCGAGTTTTCAATGGATTGAAATAGTTAGAAGAAAAATGGTAGCTCTCTGTTTCAATAGATTAAAATATATTTCAACAGATTGAAATCCTTGTGATACTTTAGAATGAAAAAATGATCTCTCTGTTTCAACAGATTAAAACTCATTTCAACAGATTGAATTTCTGAGATACTTCAAAGTAAAAAATAACATCTCTCTGTTTCAACAGATTGAACTTGATTTCAACAGATTAAAATTGCGAAACCTTTAATATGAAAAAGATCATTAAGAACATTTTAACCTGTTGATTCTGCGATTCAATCAATTAAAATTTTGACAGCATATGAACATTTCCTATTTTAAGTTATTTTAACAGATTGAAAAACTCAGTTTGTTCTTTTAATGCTTAAAGGTTGTTTTTTCATGCAATAAAATAAGTTCAATGAGAAGCATCATTTAAAGGCGCTTATCACAAGATCTATTGATCAATCAAGAGATTAAATTCTAAACCTATAACCTATTCACCTACACACCCACAAACTAAACTCTATAAACTCTTTATGTCTTCATCAAATCCAACAAGTGCTTCAAATGTAATATTAATGAAAATTTTTATAACTTATCTTTGCATATTGCTCCAGGTATGCAGTGGACGTCACCACAGAAATTTGATGCCTTAGTTCAATGGCCTGGGGACAGTCCTTATTTTCCAGGAGGGGGTGAAGGTGCAGCTGGTGCACAAGGAGCACAAGAGGAAGAGGAGGAATCGAAAGAAGAAGAATCGGAAGAAGAAGAAAGTGAAGAAGAAGATTAAGAGGGAGAAAATTTTAATTTTAAGTTCTTTTTTATTTATTTTTATTTTGGTGTGTTTAAGTGAATTGGGTAATTTGATGTTTTAAGTTTTGTGTTTGAATTTATTTGAAGTTGTTTTGTTTGAATATTTTGAATTGATATTTAATGTGATGAATGTTTAAATTATTGTGATTAAATTATTGTCCCATATAATTTGTTTTAGAGCCATATATGAGATTATTGCTTATTGTCCAATTCAAATCTGGAACTGAAGAAAACCATTTTGATTGTTTCCAATAACAAGTAATTTTGGGATGATGAATATGATAGTGAAAAGGAATTGATGAGTAAAATTAGGAATTAAGTGAATTGGAGAAGCTAGCCAAAACACAAGTGAGTAGAGAACCAGAAATAGATAAATTGAGTGGCAACACTTTATGACGATAACTGGTATTCGTTGATTCTTTGATGTGATTGCATGCTGGTGAGACTTGAAAATCATAAAGGCATTTTTTTTCTTTATAGTAGATATAACCCAGAGCCAAATAGGCAACCCTGCATTAATTATAGGACATCCATTTGAACCCATTATGAGCCAAAAATAATATTGTTTCTTAAACAGAACCCCTGAGCCTAAAAACTATTTGTGTACCTTCTTATATTTGAGAAAGGAAATGAGTATGAATTTTACTAGTTTT
Source organism: Sphenostylis stenocarpa (assembly GCA_963425845.1). Lineage (NCBI taxonomy): Eukaryota > Viridiplantae > Streptophyta > Magnoliopsida > Fabales > Fabaceae > Sphenostylis > Sphenostylis stenocarpa. The sequence continues at coordinate 31,409,898 of OY731403.1, forward strand.
CCTATTGTTGGGTATTGCTATTGTTGTCCTATGGGTATTATTAGGGTGTTCTTAAAAAAAAGGTGTAAAGGAAAAGGAAAGCAAAGCTTAAAAATTATGGCAAAGCCAAAAAGGATACATGCAAAAGCATGAGAAAAAAAAAGAGAAGTCAAAAGGGGGGAATAATAACTTATGAGATTATTAACTTACTATCATTGTGTTAAGGACAAAAGCATGAAGCTTGAAACCTGACTTAAAGAATTGTTAATCAAGAATCATTCATATGAGTTGAATTTCTTAAATACTTTTGTATATCCCAGAAAAACAAATGATTCTTTCTTAGCCCAACCCCATTACAAGCCTCAAAAGACCTTTTGATTTAAGTCTTGCTTAACAAATGTTGATTGCTCGAAGATGATTATCAATATTGGATTGTCTAAATGAAGTGATTGAATGAGATAAACACTTACCTGTGAGAATTAGAGATGATTATATATAACTCTATTTGAGATATCATGCTTCTCTGAGGATAGTTGAGGACTAATTATTCTTTGTTAGTTTCTATAACTTGAATGCTTATGTGTTCTATTTTCATTTGGAGTTGTGAGCACCACCTCTGAAAATTTTTATGTTGTGGTTCTGGAAGAGAAAGAGATAATAGGTGATGGTTTTGTTTTGGAGAAATTACTTTGCTTGGGACAAACAAGATTCTAGGTTGGGGGGGAGTTGTTAAGTGGTAAAAAGTTGATATAATTATGCCTTTAATTGTTATGAAACCACTTAACTTATGTTAATTCTAATATATTTTTCTCCCAATATAGGATGAATTTGAGAATACATTGATACAAGAGTAAGGAGCATAATTGTCAGCATAAGTGGAGTAAAACTAGAAGAAGGAAGAAGATTTTCAATCTGGAAGTTACTCGAGCAGGATGAACTCTCGCTTGAGCGAATATCAGCTATTCTTCTCTGGAAGTCAGTCGCTCAAGCGACACAAGATTCACTTGAGTGAATATTATTTATTCTTCTCTGGAGTTCACTCGCTCAAGCGAGCATTTTGTCGCTTGAGCGAAAGACCGAAATCCAAAATCCCAAATTTTTCCTATAAAAAGAGAAGATGTGTTTTGAGAAAAAAAAAAACAGTTTTGGAGAAGAAGAGGCGCGACTACTGCAAGGGTTTCGTCCAATCTTCATCAATTCTTCACTTCTTCCACATTTGGAGCATTGTAATGGCCAACATGAGTGACTAACTTCATTCTCTTGGGATTGGGTGCACTTCCTTTGAACTCTTTTGTATCATGGTGATATTTTGAGGTATTAATCTATGTTTTGATGTTATTATTCTTATCCTTTGTGCTTTAGAATGATTTATTCTTGATGTTTGGGGTATGATTGGAAAATATATCTTGAACCCTAGATCACGGTAAGAATATTTGTTACGTTAATTGTCAGGAATTAAATGAATTATCAATTGCTTAACATCCTAAACCTAATGCTGGAAAATCTCTTAATTGTGTGAGGAATCAACATTTATTAGATTTTCTTATGAATTTCATGTATGAGGAATCAACATGGATGATTTGAGTAGGTGACATCAACATTGTTAGGTTAATTGATGTTCTTAAGTGACATAGCCATTACAAAAGAGGGATAAGGAAAGAAATCAATCCTAAGTGCCTTTAATTGATATTTTCTCAATAATTTACAATTCTTTGTCATTTAATTTCAATTCAACTCTTTATGCAAAACTCATTCTGTTTTAATCTACTTAGTAAGCATAAAACTGGAAATTTCCATTAAAACCGTTCCTCGTGGGATCGAGTTTTATTTAATCGAAATATTATACTGCGATTGATAATTTTGATACGCTTCCCATTAATTCAACACATGTTCGTTGCAAGTAGAAGTCACACTTATCGCATATATAAATTGATTAAATCAAAGACAGAGGACTTGACGAGTCCCTACGACTTCTGGCACACACCAAATAATATCTATAACATTAAAATCGTTGTGCATTCAACACTAAAATAATGTCAAGCTTAGATGCAAGTACATGAGCATAGGTGTAGACTTGGCGTATAGGTGTAAACTTTGATTTATATATATATATATATATATATATATATATATATATATATATATATATATATATATATATATATATATATATATATATATTATATATATATATATATAATAGTAATAATAAAAAAAATGAAATAAAACTTTATATAATATAATAGAATTTATTTATTTATTTTAAATTACAAAAATATATTTTCAACATTCTCCCCATAATTTAAAATAAAGTAAAGTAAAATAAAATATTTGTGGAATATCATTTATAAAAAAAAATATTGTACTTCAGTGTGAGGAACATTTCAGTTTGAGTTTTATACCTAGTTTATATGAACTTCTAGCCAAGAAAAATGTAGAGACTTAATAATATTGAACTACATTTCTTGACCGGATTTTAGTACATAACACATATAATATAGTTGTTTAGTTAGTTCTAATCCATTGTTACATGTTACGACCTTGCGCACATATTTTGTTTCATGTGTGTCAATTAGAGACTTACCCATGTCTCATAATGGCAACCTGACCACCACACTCATTGGGTGAACCCTCAAAGGATAGTTTGTGACTCATACCGGTACAATAATTATCATTGGATTCATCAAGAGGTAATTTAAATATAATGATACATATTCCTTATTATTGCCACAATTTAAAGTATACATCACTCTAGGAATGAGATACAAAATTTACTCAAATTAGATGGTGTATTTTAGTTAATAACAACTTCTTTATTACCCATTGAACTCTATTCATGGGATTGCCATTCAATTGAACTTGGGATTCCTTTATCATAACTTAGTTGATGGGCTTTAATCTAATTAGAGGTAAAGAGGGGGAGGATGAGGAATGCTTACTTATAATGGGGTGACATATCTAAGGTTATTCAGTGGAGGATCCAACCAGTAAAGAGTGAAGAATGAGGCAGATGTAGAGGAGTTGTTGATATATAAAAAGAGAAGCATATTTGAAAATCAAGGAAACATATATTGCTTTAATTTTTAAAAAAATTGATAGATTAGGAAATTTTCCATTTTAAAAGTTATTGCAAATATTCTTTTTATATGTTATTATAATGTTCAACTTGTATTATTTGTTATATCATGAATGATAATTTTAGTCATAAAGTTTGCACATTGTTTATTATTTTCTTTTTAATATTTATTATTTTTTAATGATTGAATTAATGATAAAAATATGTGAATAACATATTTTAAAACAATAGAAAAATGACATTAACGAGGGTTTTAAAACCTTGGAGAAGTATTGATGTTAACGGTTCTAAAATCATAGAAAAGTACCAGTGTTAATGTGTTAATGGAGGTTCTAAAATTGTAAGGAAGTATTTATTCTAAACAGGGGTTTAAAATCATAAGTAGATTTATCATTTTAGAGTTTACTCAAAGATAAACTATTAGTTATTGTGGTTTTACTAAATACAAACAACGAGTAACATAATTAATAGGGGTTAAAATTGTTGAATGCCAAAAATAACATGTTCTTTTGTAGTGTAGCAATATAATTATGTTGGTTGGAAATATGTGTTTAGTTGTGACTACTTTCATTCATTATAGAGAAAATTTTGAAAAACAAAATAAATGTATTACCTTCATCTTATTTATATTTTGCGATTATTTTCTTATCATTATGATCTCTTTCATTATCCAATTAATTCCTACATATTCTTAATCCAATTTAAATTCTTACTTTTAGAACACTAAATTTGAATTAATTGTTAGCTTTCATTTGTTGGTTGAAACTTACTTCAGACAATGAATTGATTGTTAACTTTCATTTGTTGTCTTAAAATTCCTTTTTATCCCTTCTTTTCATATTGTTAAGATTATTAACATTATATAATGATTATATGGTCAATTTCATTGCTTTATCCTACATATGCTTAATACAATTGAAATTCCAACTTTTTAAACTCTAAATTTGAATTTGTTGTTGACTTTCATTTAGTGATTGATACTTATTGCAGATAATGAATTGGTTGTGTAGCTACTCCTGCATACATCGCTAATGAAAGGTTATTGGTTTTAAAAAATGACACAACAACACGTGACCTAAGTAAGGTAAAATGTTGACATCCTACAAAATAGGTGGCTTTAAAATTTAAATTTAAAAATTTGAACTATTTTATTCTACAAATGTTTTATTAGTATATTTATGTTAGTTATGATTACGTCCTTGGTTGTAACTACCTTCATTTGCTATAGGACAAAATAGAAAAACAGTGTATTGCCTTTTTTATAATAATAATAATAATAATAATAATAATAATAATAATAATAATAATAATATTATTATTATTATTATTATTATTATTAATATTATTATTATTATTTTCTTTTTATCATTATGATCACTTTCATTGTCCTATTAGTTCTCTCATATGATTAATCCAATTTAAATTCTTAATTTTTTGAATACTAAATTTGAATTGGTTGTTGACTTTTATTTATATGTTGAGACTCACTACAATAATAAATTGGTAATTGACTTTCACTTGTTGCCTTCAAATTCTTCCTTTTAGCCTTGATTTTTATATCAATATATAACATTATTAAGTAGAATATGATGATTATATGATCAGTTTTATTGTCATGATAATTCCTATGCATACTTAATCCAATTTAAATTCTTACTTTTTAACGCAACATAGAAATTGGTTGTTGACTTTCATTTGTTAACTAACACTCACTACAAATAATGAATTGATTGTTGATTTCATTTGTTGGTTTTGATTTGTTGCCTTCAAATATTTTTTGTCTTTCTTTTCATATTAACATTATATGATGATTATATAGTCAGCTTTATTATCCTATTAATTCACGCATATGCTTAATCCAATTTAAATTCTTACTTTTTAAACACTAAATTTGAATTGGATATTAGTTTTCATTTGTTAGCTAATACTTAATGTGTGAGAACCCAATTTAAGGAAATTAAAAGTAATAATGGTTTAGTGAGGGGTAAAGTTTGAAATTTTACCAGTTAATTTAAAAAGAGTTAGAAATAGAAAATTTTGACAATTCAAACTTCATTCTCATAAAATCATCTCTCTACAACTCTCTTTCTCTTACTTCTCTCTAAATTTCTTGCTTCCTCTCTCATCTTTTTCTAGATACAAACACACAGTGCGTCTAGAGTAAAAGATATCATTGCATAGCTTGCATGTGGGGCCTATGATATATGCATGTGAGTTTTCTCATATAAAGATGAATTTTGACTAGTTTAGGAATATTATGGTATATTTAATTTATTAATTGGGGTGGATAATGAAAGTGATGAAGATCTTATTGAATTTTTTTATAAAACGAAGATCTTGTTGATTTGATAAAGTCAAAGACTAATATGATGAAGTCAAGGGTTACTTAGGTTAAAAGGGTAGAGTGATTAGTGAGTCTGCATCTATACATAGGTATAATCATTGATATCTCTCTGCTGCATGAGGTTTCATCATTTAAAAGAATTTGAAAATGCCTCTAAAGATGTTTAATCTATTAAAAGCCAAAGTAATCGGTTAAATGATTTTTAAGAAATTGTTTTAATTGATATTATATGAGCTTTATCAATTAAAATGTTTTTAAAACTTACATAATAGATTTTTAACTTATATGCTTTCAAAATAATCGATTATTTTCATTAAAAAGTTTTTTGAAAATCTTCTACTAGTGTTTTAACTGATATAGATTCGAAATAATCGATTAAAATCACTTAAGATGTTTTGAAAAATGTTCTGGAAGTTTTTTAATCGATTAAACTTCGAAATAATTGATTAAAACCACTTGAAAAGCTTTTTGATCGATGTAATCTCATATATGACCGATCCAAATTATTTTAATCGATTAAACTGTGAATTAATTGATTAAAACAACTTAATGAACTTTTTGCTAATTGTTTTAATCGATTAAAATTGGTTGTTATCAGTTAAAATCACTTAGAAAGTTTTATGAAAATATTTGACAGAATTTTAATTGATTAAATTGCGAATAAATCGATTAAAACAACTTAAGGGATTTTTTCAAAGTGTTTTAATCGATTGAAACGTTGTCGTATTAGTTAAAATAAATATGGAAAATAATCAAGAACATTTTAACAAATTAAAAGATGTTTTAACATATTAATTCAAGACTTTTAACAGATTAAACGATTATTTTAACAGATTAATTAAACGAGAAGTTAGAACAAATCTCTATATAAACATGATTGCTTCACTCTTTTAATATACACTTTTGAGCAATCAATCGGGCAATCATAAGAGTTATTTTCAAGAAAGAATCTCGCAAGTTTGTGGAGTTTTTCAAAGTTCTTTCTTGAGGCAATTTTTTCATTCTTTTGGTGAAGAAACTCATTCTGTAGAAGCTACATAATCCGGGTTTGATTGTTCTAGTTTCTTCTCTTTGTTTCTTTACTGTATTGTGGGTGTCTGGAATTTTGGGCATTGGTTCTGTAGCTGGAATTTGGCTGCAGATTGGTAGAAGAACTGGAACTTGGTTCTTGGGTGGTGTGTGTCTGGAATTGTTGGGCACTAGTTCTAGTAGCTGGAATTTGGTTGTAGGTTGGTACAAGAACTAGAACTTGGTTCTTGGGTGGTGTGTGTCTGGAATTGTTGGGCACTGGTTCTAGCTGGAATTTGGTTGCAGGTTGGTTCAAGAAGTGGAATTTGGTTATTGGTGAAGGTTTAGGTGCAAGATTTGGAATTTGGGTCTTGTGGTAGATTGAGTGTGTGATTAGAATCTGTAATCTGTAAAACATTCAATCTAGTGGAACTTAGCTGGAATTTGGCTGAGAACTGGAAGTAGCCCTGAGATTAGGTGAACCAGTATAAATCTTGGTTGTATTTCTCTAAACCTTACTCTCTTTATTTCTGCTGCTACCTTTATTTTAATTGCTTGCTTTTCTTGATTCAAGAATTGGTCAGAACTCTTAATCTTTGAAATAAATAATCTGTAAATTGCGAAAATTTTTCAAAGATCAATTCACCCCTCCCTCTTGATCTTAGCCTCTTTTTCTAACAATTGGTATCAAGAGCAAGGTTCTTGAAAATTACTCAAGTCTTTCTATCCAAATGGCTGAAAACAAAGTTTCTGAGGGTGCTTGTATTAATAGACCTCCACTGTTTTGTGGTACATATTATTCATTTTGGAAGATAAGGATGAAAATATTTATTGAATCTATTGATATAAATGTTTGGAATATTGTTGAACAAGGATCTTATGTTTTCAATAGAGAATGGTTCAGCTGGAATGATCATGAAAAGAAACAAATTCAAGATGATTGCACTGCCAAGAATATTTTTACATCTGCACTTAACAAAAATGAATTTTTCAAGATATCACACAGTCAAAATGCCAAACAAATGTGGGAAACTCTTAAGATGGCTTATGAAGAAACTCCAAAAATATGTTTGATGGCTAATTCGAATTCCCAAGCATCCAGTGTAAGTTCTGACTCTTCAACAAGTATTATGAATTATAGTTCATTACAAAATGCCTTCTATGAAATGCATGCAGTAGCAAAAATATTAGAATTTGAAAATAAAAGATTAAAGAGCATGAACAACAAATTAGAAAACAAAATCATTCTTCTTGAAAAGAAAATTGTTGATGAAGAAACTAAGGATGAAAATCTGAAAATAGGTGATAATAATTCTGATTGCATGTGTAATGATAAAAAAGATTGTGAAAATTGTCCTGAGTTACAAAAGAAATTAGCATATCTAATAAAAACTGCATCTAAACTTGCACAAGGAAAAACCAGTCTTGATGTTATACTTGATTCTCAAAAATTGGTTATTGATTGTGGTGGTATTAGTTTCACACCTCTTGTTGGAAAGAAAACTAGAGCATTTAAAAAATATTTTGCATATAGTAAATTTGTTTCATCACCATTCATTACCTGCTTTTACTCGTATGAAAAGAGGTCATTCTGTTAAGTTTTGTAGAATAAAGAAATATGCTATTCCAAAAGGAAGAATGAAGTGGGTTCCCAACAATTCATTTCAAATAACTTGATTGGACCCAATAATTATAAAAAGGTACCAGGATATATGCTAAATCTGTTTTGTAGGAACAAAATTTGGAAATTCTTTGGTACACTGATCAGCAAATATTGATTATGGATTCATGGAATGAATATTTTAATTGATATAAAACTATTTTAATCGATTAAATTAACTTACAGAGAAATTTTGAAAAGTTGTCCGATACAGTTTTAATCGATTAAAACCTCTTAGGTTTACAACTAATATTCCATATCTCTATTTTAATCGATTAAAAAGGATTTACATCAGTTAAAATCATTAAAGAGTTAAATTTAATCAATTCTTTTTCGATTTAATCGATTAAAATTTTGTGATCATTTCATTAAACATATTTAGTACAAATTTAATCAATTCTTTTTTGTGTTAATTGATTATTAAACGATTGCTACTTCTGACCTAAGATTCCAGATCAAATTAATTGATTAATTTGATAATTAATCGATTAATTCGCTCTTGGAAATCACTATAATATGTTTTAATTACAGAATTTTCTGCAAATCAAAAATTAATTCTTCAAGATTCGTTCTTATCACTTCTGTAAAAAGCATTTACTGTGTTTTTTTTAACCAAGTCAATGTCTATCCAATTATCAAATTAACTGATGTACCCACTGCCCAAAGCAAATGATTCTGCACTCTGTCAAGGGAACACGGTTAATTAAAGCCGAAACATTACAGTTCTGACATTTGGATTTCAAAAATATGAATCTGATCTTCATTCAAGAAATCAGGTTCTCCATAAACTCATATATTTCTCAGCTTCTCCTCTTTCTCTTGTTTTCATATTTTTTCCAAATTTCTTCTTGAATTTATGCTTCAAACATGTTTAAAAGATCAAAATCATGGAAGAAACATAAAGGGGAATCTTCCTCCGCTGTCAATCCTGGTGGACATTTAGAAGCTTGGTTCGATGGTGACATTAGTAGAACAAATACCTTCATTGCTGAATTTAGTCAGAAACAAATTGTAATTCCCAAGTTTATAAAGTTCAATTGGCTAGATTAAGAAGGATTTACAGCTTTAAGAAGGCAATTGAAAAGACAAAAACTAAAAACCTTCATGGAGTATATTAGGAATATTCAACCTGATTTGGTTCGTGTTTTCTATTCCAATCTGACCGTAAATGGATTTACCATAAAATCTCAGGTAAAGGGAGTTAATATGGAAATCACTCCTTCTATTTGGGAGCAAGTTGTTGGTGTCAAAGACTCTGGTGTTAAAGTATCTAGAGGGAATGTCTCTGACTTACCTGAGTTCAACAAGATATAATATTTCAGATCCTGCCTCAAAGATCCGAATGATTTGGTAAGGGGTTTAAATGTTGGAAAGTTGATGCTTGAACCAAGGCTACTAGCCTTCATTGTTGCATGGATACTAACTCCCAGGGGGAGCGATCATGCATTGCTAAATGAAGGTGACCTCGCTCTCATGTATTGCATTTCAAATAGTATTCGGGTCAACTAGTATATGTGATCAAGGATCACATCTTGAAAGCAAAGAGATTATTCGATTATAAATTTCCATATGTCATGTTAATTAACGAATTTCTTTAGATATTTTGAAGTAGACCTTGCAGGATAAAATGTGGAAACCCCTAAAGCATCAAACGAGATTGATGATTCCAATCTATGAAAAATGAGGTTCATCAAAATTGATGATGAATGGATCTCCAAAGCTGAGGCTGGAATGTCCGAAGATGAGGATGAAGATGAAGAAGAAGTTGATCAAGGTCAAATTCCTTCTTCTCCGACTGCTGCTCCTGAGTCCACTGGTGGTCAAACTTCTTATGAGAACATGGAGATCATACCATACATAGAGCAACCTGACCGTGGAACTCCACTTTCACAGATTGAACAAACCATGCTCTCTCAAATGGCCTCATTGCAAGAAAATCAAAGGAAACACATGCAAATGATTTACCAGTACTTCCAGCAGACCAACACACAATTCTCCAACCTGGGAAATCAGATTGCTGACATTTATACCAAATTGGAGGATATGCAATTGAATCAGGGAAACTGGGAAGATTAAGTCTCATCAAGAAGGGTCCTTTCTATCATATTTTTTTCCTATATCGCTGCTTTTATCTGTTTTTTTTTATCTTGTTGGTCTGTAATATTAACTGGTAATTGACCAGAAACACTCCTTGAACATCCTTAAATATGATGCAGGTATTTAGATTTAAAATTAGAATTGAATTAGAGACCCTAAATAGACTAAATCACACGTCCTGATAGTTTTAGCTGATAAAAAATTATTTTAATCGATTAAATCCATTAACAGGCACATTTAATAGACAATTCGTATCATTTTAATCGATTATTTTATGATGAAATCGATTAAAAGCTATAGGTTATGGATCTGTATCAACTAAAATTGATTTACATCAATTAAACTCACTAACTAAGATGTTACATTCTGGATTTTGTGCGTTTTTTTACTGCTTAAAATCCTGATCTATATAGTCCAAAAGATTTTGTGACTATTTGAATTTAGGATCAAGACAAAACTTTTATATAAACTGAGAAACAGTTAGCTGATATATTCACAAAATCTATTACTCGTGATCGATTTTATAAAATTCGAACTAAATTAGGCATTTTGGATGCATCAAACATCACTTAGTTCTTATTTCTGAATGTTTTAATTGATATCAACCATCTTTAATCGATTAATTTCACTTATAATACTACTATTTGTACTATTTTAATCGATTAAATTTCGATTTAATCGATTAAATGCTCTCAAGATTTTAATGTACATCTGTCATTCTTGTTTTAATCGATTAAAATGTTATCTATATCAATTAAAATCATTAACATGATCAATTTAATCGATTATGTCCTATTTTTAATCGATTATTATTTTGAAAAGAAAATTAAAGGCTTTAGTTAATGGTTGTTCTTGTAACATGCTACTAAAGAAAGAACGTGTCTATTGTATTCATTACAAACGTGTTAACGAAGATAAGTTTGAATCACCTTTAATTTATTCTTAAAAGGAATAATACATCTCATTGGTATCATGAAATTCTATTTTTTTTCTTTTTGATTATAATGTTGTTTTAAAAATAAATTTTGTTATCATTACATGCTAGGCATATTGCTTGTTTTATCCCTCTCTTCCCTATTTTTTTGATGAAGTCAAAGGGGGAGAAATGATTAATTCTTTAAATACTCAATAATCTAGGGGGAGAAATGATTAATTCTTTAAATACTCACTAATCTAGGGGGAGAAATAATTGATATTGAATACTCATTAATCTATGTATCCAAGTGACTTCTTCTGCAGATCAAAATCTTTCAAAGAGGTGTTTGTCTTCATCAAATAGGGGGAGACTGAAAGTGATGAAGATCTTATTGAATCTTTTGATAAAACGAAGATTTTATTGATTTGATGAAGTCAGAGGCTAATCTGATGAAGTCAAAGGTTACTTGGGTTAAAAGGGTAAAGTAATTAGTGAGTCTGCATCTATACATAGGTATAATCATTCATATCTCTCTGCTGCATGAGGTTTCATCATTTAAAAGAATTTTAAAATGCCTCTAAAGATGTTTAATATGTTAAAAACCAAAGTAATCGGTTAAATGGTTTTTAAGAAATTGTTTTAACTGATATTATATGAGCTTTATCAATTAAAATGTTTTTAAAACTTACATAACAAATTTTTAATTGATATGCTTTTGAAATAATCGATTATTTTCATTAAAAGAGTTTTTGAAAATCTTCTTCTAGTGTTTTAACTTATATAGATTCGAAATAATCAATTAAAATCACTTAAGATGTGTTGAAAAATGTTCTGAAAGTTTTTTAATCGATTAAACTTCGAAATAATCGATTAAAACCACTTGAAAAGCTTTTTGATCTATGTAATCTCATATATGACCGATCAGAACTATTTTAATCGATTAAACTGTGAATTAATTGATTAAAACAACTTAATGAACTTTTTGCTAACTATTTTAATCGGTTAAAATCGGTTGTTATCAGTTAAAATCACTTAGAAAGTTTTATGAAATTATTTGGCAGAATTTTAATCGATTAAAACAACTTAAGGAATTTTTTACAAAATGTTTTAATCAATTGAAACGTTGTCGTATCAGTTAAAACAAATCTGAAAAATAATCAACATTTTAACATATTAAAAGATGTTTTAACAAATTAATTCAAGACTTTTAACAGATTAAAATATTGTTTTAATAGATTAATTAAACCAGCAGTTAGAACAAATCTCTATATAAATAGGATTGCTTCAGTCTTTTAATATACACTTTTGAGCAATCAATCAGGCAATCGTAAGAGCTATTTTCAAGAAAGAATCTTGCAAGTTTGTGGAGTTTTTCAAAGTTCTTTCTTGAGACAATTTTCGCATTCTTTTGGTGAAGAAACTCATTTTGTAGAAGCTACATAATCCAGGTTTGATTATTCTAGTTTCTTCTCTTTGTTTCTTTACATTTCTTTATTGTATTGTGGGTGTCTGGAATTGTTGGGCACTGGATCTATAGCTGAAATTTGGCTGCAGGTTGGTACAAGAACTGGAACTTGGTTCTTGGGTAGTGTGTGTCTGGAATTGTTGGGCACTGGTTCTGTAGCTAGAATTTGGTTGCAAGTTGGTACAAGAACTGGAACTTGGTTCTTGGGTGGTGTGTGTCTAGAATTGTTGGGCACTGGTTCTGTAGCCGGAATTTGGTTACAGGTTGGTTCAAGAACTGGAATTTGGTTATTGGTGAAGGTTTAGGTGCAAGATTTGGAATTTGGGTCTTGTGGTAGATTGGGTGTGTGATTGGAATCTGTAATCTGTAAAACATTCAATCTAGTGGAACTTAGCTGGAATTTGGCTGAGAACTAGAAGTAGCCCTAGGATTGGGTGAACCAGTATAAATTTTGGTTGTATTTCTCTAAACCTTACTCTTTTTAATTCTGCTGTTACCTTTATTTTAATTACTTATTTTTCTTTATTCAAGAATCAGTCAGAACTCTTAATCTTTGAAATAGATAATCTGTAAATTGCGAAAATCTTTCAAAGATCAATTCACCCCCCCCCCCCTCTTGATCTCAACCTCTTTTTCTAACAAATAAAGCTTCTTAGGGTAGGCAAAAGTCCTATATTGATTAAAGGAGGTGACCTTTGGAGTTTGTAGTTGAGGACCCTGTGTTCTTGAGATTCACTCATACCACTAGTATTAAGAGTACAATTACATCCAGAAAGATATTTCCTAAATTTATTAGGTCAAATAAGATTTAAGGAGGATTGGTCTAATGACTTATGAGATTGTTTTACCACCTTAGTTAGTTTACCTGTATGTATTCCATGAATCTTACCTGAGAAAGTTTGTACATCCATAAGTCATGTATTAGAGATGGTCGAGATGTAGGTTGGGAAGATTTATATATTGAAGTTAGGCAAGTTAGAATTGGGGATCAAAAAATTAGGAAAACTTAGGGGCAAGTCTATTAGAACAGTGAAGGTGTCGTGGGATAACAAGTTGAGTGTTTTCAGTTGAGAGTTATATCAAAGCATGAGAGAATCTTATCTCTTTGATAAGTGAATTTTCAAGGACAAAAATTTTGTTGTTAGGGAGAACTTGAGATCCCAATTAAAGGAAGTTAAAAATAATAGTTAGTGAGGGGTGAAGTTTGAAATTTTACCGATTAAGTTAAAAAGAATTTATAAATAGAAAATCTTAACAATTCAAACTTCATTTTCACAAAATCATTATCTCTCTACAACTCTCTTTCTCTATCTTCTCTCTAAATTTATCGTTCCCTCTCTCATCTTTTTTAGATCTAAGCATGCCTTAGTACTCTTGGAATAGAGAAGATCATTTCTACCCGATTAAAATCTCAAATAGAATAAGTTTCTCTTTGCCCATTTTATACCATTTACATGTAAATTTGTAGAACTTGCATGTGAGTTTTGTCAGATAAAGATGAATCTTGACTAGCTTAAGAATATTATGGTATACTTAATTTGTTAATTGGAGTTTTCTATGAGCAAGATCTAACTTCCTATGAGTTTGGGCGTTTTTGGAGTTTTGGAATCAAAGGTTGAAAATTTGAGGTAAAGGAAGCTAATACTAAATTTCTTACAACCTTAAAATAGATGATCTGGATTGTAATGATAACTTGGTCGCATTGTCTAATTTATAGGGAGTTGATTGTGAATTGATATTATTGATATATGTATGAGATTGAGTGAGTTAAATTATATTTATTATGTGAAAAAGATGTGTATGGAATGTTAAGGTAGGATAACAATATTTGGAATAGATATTACATGTTCTATAAGGAAATGATATAATAGAGTCTCAAAGGATAATGGTTAATGCCTGTAAATTATTTTAAATTGTTTTTTCATAATTTGTTATCTGCATATTTCACTCAAGCGACAACTAGTTGCTCATGCAAAATGTGTAGAAGAGGAAATGGCTCCTCTCGGTTATATTTTTAGTTAAGTGAAAAACTCCCAATGATTTGAGATTGGTCTCGAGTGTATTTTTGTTGCGAAGAAATTTTCGCTCAAGTAAAATTTCTCAAAAGTTTTATATCTAAACTTCTAAAAATCATAAAAAATAGTTTCGAAATCCAAATTTAACGTTCTATATACCCAAATGGAAGCCTTGGAAATCATGAATCAAATAAAACAATAATTAATAAAAAATAATATTTGTAGAAAAAGTTATGGTCAAACTAATAGATAAATATCAAATTAGAAAAATACATTTTGTTTGTAAATGTGATAAATGAAGTGTATATAACTTAGAATGTTAGAACATATGATATGAGCATGAACTGAAAATTGTTGAGTATTATTATATGCATAGAAAAATATTTTGTTGTAATGTGAAAATTATCATGATATTTGTACATTATATATGATGAATTATAAGATGATGTGGTGTTTCACAATGTAGATAATAAATTGATACCTTGTTAATGTAAATTATATAAATATCTATTATATGTGTTTTGAGATGTTACACAATGTAGATAATAAATTGATTGTTGACTTTTATCGATTGTCCTTAATTTTTTTCTTTATTCCTTATTTTTCTATCATTAAGGTTATTAGTATTATATGATGATTATATGATTAATTTCATTGTTCCTTTAATTCTTGCCTGTGTTGCCTTCATCTTTTTTTTATATTATTTTCATATCATTGTGATGTTATGTAATTTAGTGCATGTTTGAACATTTTGTAGGATATTTGAAAGTATGAAGTCATGTTCACAAGGCTTGAGTCAATGGTTCTAGTCTTGAAAATAAAATGTATACAAAACGAATTCCTTTTATTTACTTCTAAAAATAAAATAGAGGTCTAAAAATTTTCAAAGAGATAATATGTATAAGAAATATTGTTGATATTTTGGAATGTATTAATGTTATTCATATTGTTTATTATAGGAAACAACCTTTTTGTAATTTAAGAATTATATTGGTGGTATAGTGCTTTATATCTACAATAAAATAGTGTATTTTTTTTGGGTATATATGAAAAATGTAATAACCATATGATGAAAGTCATTTTTAGGTATTTTAAATTAAAAATATGGTGAATTCTTTAGTAAACAATCAATAATTCGTATATCATACTTACACAAATATCTTACATAATGCAACTTTCAAATGAGATATTATAATTTTTGTGAACTTATAATTTATGACAACACTTAAATGAGATAATTTATAAATTATTAGAATCCTTTCATATGGTTAAGCTTCAATGTAAAAGAAGTGAAAATTATGTAAAAATTAAACATACACCAACAAAAGAATGGAAGAAGACTTTATTATCTCATTGTCCAAGAAACTTACTCAGAATAACAAAGAGCGAAACACTATATATAAAATAAAAAATAGATTAAACAGTTAGAGAAAAAATAGACTGATAAAATTGAATCCCAACAAACACCCTCAAGCTCCACCATATATATTTGTCATTCTAAGCTTGGGGACACCACTCTTGAACATACCATACTCGAGTGGTTTGTTAAAAACATCAGCAACTTGAAGAACAATGTTAATGCGAAGCAATTGAAATAATTTGGTTGGATGCTTTTCACAAACAATATGAAAATCTATCTTGATATGCTTTGTTCATTCGTGTAAGTTGGGATTGCTTGCTATGTATCTTTTAGATTGGCTATCACAATACATAACAATAGGGAATTGAGCATCAATCTTGAAATCTTCAAGCAAATATTTCAACCACTGAATTTCATAAGTAACAATAACGAGTGTGCAATATTCTACTTTAGAAGAGGATCATGAAACCGTTGACTATTTCTTGGATGTCTAGTTGATTAGGGATGAACCTTAGAACACACAAAATCTAGTTATAAAATGTCTTGTTTGTGGACAAGTGGCCCAATCCGAGTCATTGAATTCCTTGAGTTGTAGAGTATAATTGCTTCGAAAAAATAACCCTTGTTCAGGAGCATTTTTAATGTAACAGGATACAAAGAGCAGTAAGTTGGTGATTGACAGTGGGTGCTTAAAGAAATTGGCTCAGAAATTGAACAGCAAAACTTATATAGGGTCTTGTGTTTGTGAGATATAATAATCTTCCTATCAGTCTTCGAAAAGAAGTGGCATTTTCAAAAGGAGCATCCTTTTCAAACATAAGTTTGTTATCCTTGATCATTGGTGTAGAACATGGTTTGTCGGCAAGTGATCTTGTGTCAGTAAGAACATCTAAAGCATATTTCCAATGTGAAACATGAATGCCTTTGTTGGACCACACAATTTCTAGCCTAAAAATAGACTTCAAACCTCCCAAATTCTTAACTTTAAAAGTTTCATTCAAACGTTGTGTAAAAACTTCAATGTCAGAGATGGATTCCCCTACAAGTGTAATATTATTTACATATACAAGTAGGATAGTGAAATAATTTGTAATGTATTTAGTGATTAAAGAGTGATAAAAAAACATATTGAATAAAACCAATATTTTTGAGGAAGGAAGATGTAACACCCTACCTTATAAACCTTCAATTAGAAGAATTAATAATTTTTAGCAGATTTTTTTTTTAAAACCAATAATAATCTTTCCCTCATACATAATATTAATATATAAATTTTCAATAACCCATTCCTGCATTTCATCATTTTAAAAAGTACTAAAAGTAAACATTCATAATTACATATAGATAAAATATTAGTACAGTCCTTCAAAATATTAAGGGCAACATTGGGGATACTTCATACAGAGCAGCTAACTACACAAAAGAGTGAATATTACTTAGTACCATGTAGGTCTATATACTACAAAAGATTGTCTATAAAAGTTTGGATATGTTTATCCCAATACATGTTGCCATCATTGGGGCTCCCAACTAATGAGTATGAGTGTCATATTCATCGGGTGTGGAATCTGTGTCATCTCCCCTCTCTTCAAACAATGACCGATCAGGTCCAACGTGAAAGTGATGAAGATCTTAATTGAATCATTTGATCAAAAGAAGATCTTGTTGATTTGATGAAGTCAAAAGGAATTTCGGATGAAGTCAAAGGTTACTTTGTCAAAAGGGTAGAGTGATTAGTGAGTCTCCATCCATACATAGGTATTATCATTCATATGTCTCTGCTGCATGAGGTTTTTTCATTTCAAAGATTTTGCAAATGCCTCTAAAAAGTGTTTAAACTATTAAAAACAAAGTAATTTGTTAAAAGGTTTTTAAGTAAGCTGTTTTAACTTATATTATATGAGCTTTATCAGTTAAAATGTTCTTAAAACTTTCGTAACAGGTTTTTAACTGATAGGTTTTCGAAACAATCGATTAAAACATTTTAAAACATACACTAGAACTATTTTAGTTGATACTTTAAAACATACACTGCAACTACTTCCAGTGCAGAATTAATTGATTATTTCGATCATGTATTAGTTTGTACTGTAACTACACTAATTTCTCTTTTAGGCACAACAAACTGAAGATCTCTGGTACCTTGACAGCGGCTGTTCTAAACATATGACAGGTGATATTACAAAGTTTTACAATTTAAAACCTAAGAATGGTGGGACTGTTGTCTATGGGGATAATAATAAAGGAAGAATTCTTGGAATAGGTGACATCAAATGCACAAAATCAGGTATTATTAACAATGTATTATATGTTGAGGGTTTAAAACATAATTTGATTAGTATTATCCAGTTGTGTGATAAAGGACACAAAGTTATCTTTGGTCAAGATCAATGTCAAATCATCAAATCAGATTCAGAACAGGTACTGATTACTGGTAAGAGGATCAATAATATTTACATGTTAGATACTAATTCTGCTAAAAATTGTTGTTTAATTTCTAAAGAGAATGATTCCTAGTTGTGGCATAGGAGGTTAGCTCATATTCATATGAATCATCTTAATAAATTGATTTCTAAAGACCTTGTAATTGGCATACCTAAACTTAAGTTTGTGAAAGACAAAATATGTGATGCATGTCAAAAGGTCAAGCAAGTAAAGAATTCCTTTTCTCAGAAAAATATTGTTTCAACATCAAGACCTCATGAACTTTTGCACATGGATCTCTTTGGTCCTTCTAGAACTATGAGTTTAGGGGGAAATCTATATGCATTGGTTATAGTAGATGATTACTCAAGATTTACCTGGACAATATTTTTAAAATTAAAATCTGATACTTTCCATATGTTTAAGAAATTTGCGAAACAAATTCAAAATGAAAAAGGCTATTTCATCTCTTGTATTCAAAGTGATCATGGGGGAGAGTTTTCAAACGAAAATTTTCATAAATTTTGTGATAAACATGGTATTAAGCATAACTTTTCTGCTCCTAGAACTCCTCAATAGAATGGTGTAGTTGAAAGGAAAATCGTTCTCTTGAAGAGTTAGCTAGGACAATGCTTAATGAGAAAGCATTACCAAAATATTTTTGGGCTGATGCCGTTAGTACTGCTTATCATGTATTAAACTGTGTTTTAATCAGACCTTTTCTTAAAAAAAACTCCCTATGAGTTATACAAAGGTAAAAAGCTGAATATAAACTATTTTTTGTCTTAAACAATGGAAAGGAAAATCTTGGAAAGTTTGATTCCAAATCAGATGAAGGTATCTTCTTGGGTTATTCATTGAATAGTCATGCTTATAGAATCTTTAACAAAAGAATAAATACTGTAGAAGAATTTGTTCATGTTGTGTTTGATGAGACTAACCCAAGTATGCAGGATAATTCTGAGTATAAAACAGAAGATGATGTTTTAACTGATAAAATGTATCAGTTAAAATTGCCATAATCAACAATTTTTCAAAAACAGGAAGAATCTATTGAAGAAGCTGAAGAGCAGTTGCCTAAAGAATGGAAGACTCTAAGAAATATTTCAATAGACAACATCATTGGTGAAATAAATCAGGGAGTTTCCACTAGAAGATCTTTAAATAAATTTTGCAATCACATGGCATTTGTATCACAAATTGAACCAATAATCATATTTGATGCATTAAAGGATAATAACTGGATTAATGCTATGCATGATGAATTAAATCAATTTACAAGAAATGAAGTATGGGAATTAATTCCAAAACCAGATAATGCCAATATTGTAGGAACTAAATGGGTTTTTAGAAATAAAATGGATGAAAATGGTATAATTACTATAAACAAGGCCAGATTAGTTGCTAAAGGGTATAATCAGCAAGAAGGAATTGATTTTGATGAAACATATGCTCCTGTTGCTAGATTAGAGGTTGTTAGACTTCTACTTGCTTATGCTTCGATAAAGAGTTTTAGGTTATTTCAAATGGATGTCAAAAGCGCTTTCTTAAATGGCTACTTGAATGAAGAAGTTTTTGTTACACAACCACCTAGTTTTGAAGATCATATTCATCCTGAATATGTTTATAGATTAAAGAAAGCCTTGTATGGTCTCAAGCAAGCCCCAAGACAATGGTATGAAAGGTTAAGTAATTTTCTCATATCAAAGGGCTATCAAAGAGGTTTGGTTGATAAGACTTTATTCCTGAAAAAATTAAATAATGATGTAATTCTAGTTCAAGTATACGTTGATGACATCATATTTGGAGCCACTAATGAGTCTTTATTAAAGATTTTATCAAAGATATGCAGGGAGAATTTGAGATGTCTATGATGGGAGAACTCAACTACTTTCTTGGATTACAAGTTAAACAACTTCAAGGAGGAAGTTTTCTCCATCAATCTAAATACTACACAGAGCTTTTAAAGAAATTTGAGACGCAGCATTGCAAAGAAGCATCAACACCAATGTCCACCAATTGCTATCTTGGTTCTGATGAAAAAGGAAAACTAGTAGATGAAACTAAATATAGAGGGATTATTGGTTCTTTATTATATCTCACAGCAAGTAGACTTGACATTATGTTTAGTGTTTGTATGTGTGCCAGGTTTCAATCTGCACCAAAAGAATCTCATCTTACTGCTGCAAAAAGGATCCTCAAATATCTCAAAGGAACTTTAAATGTTGGGTTATGGTATCCTGGTGAGTTCAAACTAAATTTAATTGGATACTCTGACTCAGATTTTGCAGAGTGTAAGCTTGATAGGAAAAGCACCAGTGGCACTTGTCATCTCCTTGGAAGCAGTCTAATCTCATGTCATAGTAAAAAGCAATCATGTGTTGCCCTTTCTACAGCTGAAGCCGAGTACATTGCAGCCGGAAGTTGTTGTGCTCAATCCCTCTGGCTCAAACAACAACTTGAGGATTATGGTTTAATTCTCAGAAAAATCCCTCTTTTATGTGATAATACTAGTTCCATTATATTAACTAAAAATCCAATTCAACATTCTAGGACAAAACATATAGAAATTAGACATCATTTCATTAGAGATCATGTTTTGAAAGGTGATTGAGAAATTTTCTTTATAGAAACTGAAAAACAATTAGCAGATATTTTTACAAAACCTCTTGCTCGTGATCGATTTTACAAAATTCGCACTGAATTAGGCATTTTAGATGCATCCAACATCACTTAATTTTTAAAATCTGGTTGTTTTAATCGTTAAAAACAAGCTTTAATCGATTAAAAGCACTTATACAAAATTTTTCATACTATTTTAATCGATTAAATGTCGATTTAATCGATTAAATGAGCTTAAGGTTCTAGATTTCTAATTTCATCACTGTTTCAATCGATTAAAACAATATTTTAATCGATTAAAAACAGTAACAAGAACATTTTAATCGATTTTGTCCTGTTTTTAATCTATTATTACCCTGGAAAGAAAATTAAAGGCTTTAGTTAATGGTTGTTCTTGTAACATGCTACTAAAGCATGATTCCCTTATCTTTACACGTATCTATTGTATTCATTACAAACGTGTTAATGAAGATAAGTTTGAATCAACTTAATTGGTATTTCAGTGAGTAATACATTTTGTTGATATCATGATTTCTTATAATACTAGGTTCAAAATAAATTTTGTTACATGTCATACATATTTTACTCCTCTGTTCCCTATTTTTTATGAAGTCAAAGGGGGAGAAATAATGGTGTTTTTATTCTCACTATTTTAGGGGGAGTAGTAATATAGGGGGAGAAATGATTAATGTTTGAATACTCACAATGATTAATGTTTGAATACTCACTAATCTATATATTCAAGTGATTTCTTTTGCAGAGATGATATTATTCAAAGAGATGTTTGTCTTCATCAAATAGGGGGAGATTGAAAGTGATGAAGATCTTAATTGAATCATTTGATCAAAAGAAGATCTTGTTGATTTGATAAAGTCAAAAGGAAATTCTGATGAAGTCAAAGGTTACTTGGTCAAAAGGGTAGAGTGATTAGTGAGTCTGCATCCATACATAGGTATTATCATTCATATCTTTATGCTGCATGAGGTTTCTTCATTTCAAAGATTTTGCAAATGCCTCTAAAAAGTATTTAAACTGTTAAAAACAAAGTAATTTGTTAAAAGGTTTTTAAGTAAGCTGTTTTAACTGATATTATATGAGCTTTATCAGTTAAAATGTTCTTAACACTTTCGTAACAGGTTTTTAACTGATAGGTTTTCGAAATAACCGATTAAAACCTTTTAAAACATACACTGGAACTATTTTAGTTGATATGTCTTCAAAATAAGCAATTGTTTTCATTAAAGGAGTTTTTGAAAACCTTCTGCCAGTATTTTAACTGATATAGAATTGAAATAATCGATTAAAATGACTTAGAATATTTTGAAAAGTGTTCTGCCAGTATTTTAATCGATACAAACTCGAAATAATCGATTAAAAAACTTGAAGTGTTTTGAAAGTTGTTCTGTCAGTATTTTAATCGATACAAATACGAAATAATTGATTAAAACAATTAAGAGATTTTTCCAAAGAGTTTTAAATCGATTAAAACAGATTGTTATCGATTAAAATCACTTTGAAAGTTTTATGAAAACTTTTGACGAGTATTTAATCGATTAAAAGGCGAAATAATCTATTAAAACAACTTAAGGGACTTTTTACAAAGTGTTTTAATTGATATAAACGTTGTCGTATCAGTTAAAACAAATCTGGAAAATGATCAAAAACATTTTAACAGATTAAAAGAAATTTTAACAGATTAAAACAAGACTTTTAACAGATTAAAAGATTATTTTAACAGATTAATTAAACCAGCAGTTTGGAAAATCTTCTATATAAACATAATTGCTTGAATATTTTAAAACACATCTTTTGGCAATCAATCAAGCAATCATAAGTGCTACTTTCAAGAGAAAATCGCGCAAGTTTTGTGAAGTTCTTTCTTGAGACAATTTTTGCATTCTTTTGGTGAAGAAACTTATTCTGCAGAGTTGCATAAACCTAGTTTTGGGTGTTCTAGTTTCTTCTCTTTGTTTCTTTACTTTTCTTTTCTGTATTGTGGGTGCCTGGAAGTGTGGGCACTGGTTTCTGTGGCTGGAATTTGGCTGCAGGGTTGTTCAAGAACTAGAAATTGGTTCTTGGTGAAGGTTTAGGTGCAAGGACTGGAATTTTGGTTCTTTGTGGTAGATTGAGTGTGTGATTGAAGTTGTAATCTGTAAAACGTTCAATCTAGTGGAACTCAACTGGAATTTGGCTAGGAACTGGACGTACCCCTGGGATTGGGTGAACCAGTATAAATCTTGGTTGTATCTTTCTAAACCTTTCTCTTTTTAATTCTATTGTTGTCTTTATTTTGTTTGATTGTTTTGTTTGATTCAAGAATTGATCAGAACTCTTAATCTTTGAAATAGATAATCTGTAAATTGCAAAAATCTTTCAAAGATCAATTCACCCCCCTCTTGATCTCAGCCTACTTTTCTAACACAACGAGTACCGCAAGTACAAGGGAAATAAAGAAAACAAAAAGACAAGAGGGTGAGCAACAGTTCATACATCATTTTAAAATCAACATCATAAACATTCACAAGTCAATCAAATTCCAAATGATTAATGTTAGTGATGCATGATCCTAATATGTTTTCTAAAATGTTTATGCATGCGGGCACGAATCATTTCTTAAATCAGTGCTGGGGTAGCCAGGAGTTGACACTACTAGGCATGGAAAATCCACCCACATAATTGTTGAGACCCATACTCAAATATAAACCCAGTAGCTCACTGACCATTGATATACGGTAAGAGCATAGTACAGGAGAGTTTGTACAGTGGGATCCCCGACAACAGGTAGCTAGCCTAGGTCTTTTGGGGCCTCCAACCACTACCCTTCCTATCCTCAAGTCCTCCCTCAGGGCCTCCCTATCGTATTCTCAGAGTCCATAATCTCTGATTCCCTAGATTTCACAAATCACCATTTTCAGATGAGTAATGTATGAGTCCATAAGTGGTTTTTCTTAGAAATTCACATTTTTCCAAAAATTTTGATAGAGTTTCCCCTGTAATACGGACTTCCCAAAAATTTCCAATCACCTGTTACAAGCAGAAAACTTCCAATACAGTTCAAAAAGAATTCACAACCCATCATCCAATTTTTTTCAATTTAATTTTCAATGAACTTTCTCATGAAAAACCACCATGCATATAAATGTTCACTCAGAGACAATCCATATCATAATAGAGTATCAAACATGTACTTTACATCATCATATACGTAAGCAATTCATTATCACTTTCACAACCAAGCATATAATGAAATCAAAATTATCAATCATAACAAATTTAGACAATTTCAACAAATAAGGTTAAACAAGTTTATGATGTAATCCTTACTATATAGCTCACCCCTTACCTGATACGTCCACACTTATTCCTTTGAAAGCTTGATGTTGTGTTTCAGCAAAATCTATATACGTAATAAAATATTAGTTACAATTTTATATTTCTATGTTTCTATCTCATGAGAATTTAAATTCACTTTGTGTTGTTAATCCATTTCTAATAATATTTTAAACTCACATTCAACTTACAAATATCTTAGAAAATTATCCTATTTTGTATGCACTTAGAGTAGGAAGAATCCTAATAGCAAACATGGACAAGGTTTAGTATTTCAAAATTTTCTAGAGTTATATAAGCTGCTTTGGCATGAGATTTGAGCCAAATTTTCAATAACTTAATTACCTACAATATTGATGAAGGAAATAAATTCAAATACCCTATAGAATAGATGCAGTTTTCAGTTTTCAGTGGTTGTTTCCAGCTAGGCTCAACTACAATAACACTCTGAACATGCCTTGGATTATAAATCATGCTACACATAAGCTATTAACATGAAAAAAATTTATAAATTTTGAGAATGTAATTTCCTACAACTTTTATGAAGGAATTAAGTCCTAATTTCACACATATCAATCCCAGTAATTCAAAAATTGAGGCTGTTGAAACAGGGATACCTCTTAACGTCACAGCTAGAACACTTGACAGTAAAATGGGCATAACTTGAGCTACAAATATCCGTTTAATGTGAAATTAGTTTCTAAATTTCAAAACCTTAAAGAGATACAACTTTCACGAAGATACTAATTTCTAATTCTGTTCACACAAGTCTCAGAAATTAAATGAATAGTACTTACGAATTAGGATTCTTAAAGTTTTTAGCTTAACCACTTCTAATCCTCAATTTTAAGCATTATTCTAGTATTCTAGGTGTAAAACCTACAATAACACTCTTCCTACACCCATTCAAGCTCAGCCAAGTGAGGAGAAAAATAGAAAATGCACCATTTTGATTGAGAGAAACAAACTTACCTCTTGGAGCTCCTCAAGAAATGTAGAGGCCGCATGTAACACACAGATTTCAAACCACAATCCGCTCAGCGGATTATATTACAAAAATTTATCCATTATTTTTTTCCTTTTACTCTAGTCAGGATTTGAACTCACAACCCCTAAGATTCAAGTATTACTCCAAACCATATCAATCATCATATGTTTCTTGTTAACTCATACACATAATAAACTTTTAATGTACTCACACTCAATGCATACAAGAAAACAATAATTTCTAAATATGACCATTAAAATTGTTAAGTCCATACTCAACGTTCAAGTACACACATGAGTATTTTCTAACAATTATAAAATAATAGAAAAATTATATTTGTTTCAATGCACATACAAGAATCGAACTCATGACCCTCAAATCTTATGACAAGGGTCTAACCAAATGATCCACTCCTCATCTCTATAATGTTATTAAATTCTTAATTTAATTACTTCTCTTACTTTCAATTTCTACCCTAAATCATATAATTACTATCAGGCGCCCAGTTGCTCGTGAAACGGATCAATTTTAAGTATTTTCTAAAAATTTCAAAAAATCATAAATAATCTAATAAACATAAAACTCTACATTCACTTTACCCAATTCCTTATAATTTAATTATTAAAATTTTGACAAAGATTTTGTCAAAATTTAACAAGGCATAGGTACTGAGAATTAGGATGTTACAGAAGACAACTTTGCAAACCGTTGTTTGTTGGCTTGTTTTAAGCCATATAGAGATTTTTAATAACTTACAAACTTGACCATTTTTCGAAGTGCAAAAACCTAAAGGACACACCTTCATTCAACTCACCATGCAAGAACGCGTTATTAACATCCAATTGTTTTAAATACCAATTTTGAGTGGCAACAAGAGCGAGTAACAACCTAATGGTAGTAAGCTTGGCAATCGATGAAAAGGTATCTAAGTAATCAATCCCTTCTATTTGTGTGTACACCTTTGCAACAAGTCTGACTTTATACCTTTTTATGCCTCCCTTTGCATTATATTTGATTTTATACACCCATATGTATCCAATGGGTTTCTTTCCTTTTGGTAAATCTATCATACACCAGGTTTAGTTTTGTTTCAAGGCTTGTTGCTCTAGTTTCATGGCTTCACACCATTCAAGTGACTTGATAGCTTGTTCATAATAGTGTAGTTCTTCATGAGAGGCTCTAGCTAAAGTGAAGTGTAGAAAGTATATTAATCAAGAGAAGTAGATATAGGATAATAAGCATTATCATTTTCAACAACTACTTCATTACTGGTATAGTTCATAATGTTATGATGATACTCCTTTAAAAAACCAGGAGCCCTTCTTTGTCTCTTTGATCTTCTCAAGCCCTTTCTTTTATCTTCATTATTACCTCATTATGATTCAAGGATTGCTCATTAATGATATTTTGGGTTCTATTAAGAATAACATGTTCAAGAGAATAATTGAAACTATCATTTTGTTCTTTAGATTTATTATTAGAATTAGGAATTTTTTGATAGGTAAAAAATAAGTTCATAGAAATTAACATTCCTAGAAACATGTATTTCTCTTCTAACGATATTCAGAACCACACACCCTTACCAGCCTTATAGCCAAGAACACACATTTCTTGGTCGTAAAATCAAGTTTAGTTCTATCTCTTTGTAAAGTAGAAACAAAATAGAGAGAGTCAAACACTTTTATGTAATGCAAATTAGGAAATTGATTATAGACAAGCTCATAAGGAGTTTTTTTCTAAAACTTTAAAAGGTATTATGGTTATAAGAAAAACTACATCAATGACAACATAAGACCAAAAAATAGTAGTTAGTTTAGACTGAAACATTAAGCTACGTGCCACATTCAAAATGTGTTGGTGCTTTCTATTTACAATCAAATTTTGTTGGAGAGTTTCTATGTAACTAGTTTGATGTATAATTCCTAAACTATCAAACTATCCCAAGAAAGCTCATTCCTATTACTAGTTCTTATTATTTTACTTCTGTAATTGAATTGATCATGAACCAAATTAATAAATCTAATAAAGGCATTTCCAGTTTCAACTTTATACTTCATTAAGAATATCTAGGTAGATCTACTATGATCATCAACCTCATTAAAAAGTATTTATATCCTTGAGCAGAAGTTGTGTGAAACAAACCCCATATATCTATGTGTATTATGTAAAAAATATGTTCAATACGACTATCACTATGCTTAAAAGGAAATTTATATTGTTTTGCATAGTGGCAACCATCTCAAACATTTTTATCTTCGAATTGAACATATCCAAAAATATTACTAATGTGCTACAAAATCTTATTAGAGGGATGACCAAGCTAGAGATGCCAAAATTTTGTGTCATCATCTTGTCTTTTTGTGTCCCATTCCCTACTATAAATATTGACCAAGTTTTTTATTCCATGAGCGTATAAGAATTAATGGTTGAGTTCAAGAGGTGGGGGTGAATTGAACTTTGAAACCTTTTTCAAAAACCACTTTCTTTATGGAAGAATGATTAATCTTTTATCCAATCTTTTATTAGGCAGATTTGGTTTTTAACAAAGCAAGAATATAAACCAGAAATGAAAAGAGATAAATGTAGAAATACAACACAAGAGTTTATACTGGTTCACTCTTCCCAAGAGCTACATCCAGTTCTTGACAAATCTGTCAAGTTCCACTAATACCAAGTGAAAATACAAACTAGTAGATACAAACCAATATACCCCAAGATCTACCTTACAACACCACAAGATAGACTTTTGAAAACACCACCCAGCAACCAAACTCAGTCGCTGTAACCAGTGCAAATTCAAACCCAATCTACACAATTAAAGTTCGTACAAGTATTGAAAAGAATAAACCTGGACTGCCGCTTTTACAATATAGAAGTCCAGAAGCAAATTTTCTAACACAAAACTTTCTCTCTTGAAGATCTTTCAACAATCTTGATCAAAATGCCTTATGATATGAAATGTGTATGAATGCTCAGAAAAACACACAAATATGAGAGCTCCAAGATTGCTTTTAATCGATTTCCAAATTGTGTATCGAAAGAGAAATCAAAACTGTATTTATAGAGTAAAAGAGATAAAACTAATAGTTTCAATTGATTAAAATGATGTTTCAATCGATTGATTTCATTTAAAACTCTTTCAATCGGCTAATTCGAGCTTTTAATGGATTAAAACTGCTAGAAGTAAAAATGGTAGCTCTCTGTTTTAATAGATTAAAATTCATTTTAACAGATTGAAAATCTGAGATACTTAAAATGAAAGAATGGTAGCTCTCTGTTTTAACAGATTAAAATTCATTTTAACAGATTAAAAATCTGAGATACTAAAAATGTGAATTATGACTTAGAACATTTTAATCTATTGTTTATCAATTTAACATATTAATACTGCGAAACCCTTAACATAAAAACATTATCAAGAATATTTTAATCTGTTGATTCTACGATTTAATCAATTAAAATATTGGTTGTATATATACATTTCCTATTTTAAGTGATTTTAACAGATTAAAACTACTTTTTAACAGATTAAAAAACTCAGTTTGTTCTTTCAAAGCTTAAAGATTGGTTTTTCATGAAGTATGATAAATTCTATGAAATGCAACAATTATAGGCGCTTATCACAAGATATACTGAAATTATCAAGAGATTAAATTTCATACCTATAACCTATCTACCTGCACACCCACAAAATAAACTTTATATGTCTTCATCAAATCTAACAAGTGCTTCAATCTCCCCCTATTTGATGGAGACAAATATTCACCGCACCTGCATAAAAAAATAGTAACAGAGCAACAGAGACATAGAGACATATAATTGTGTTGTGTGTGTGTGTAGTGATAGCATAGTAGCGTATTCTTCTCCCCCTGTTTGACTTCATCAAAGAGATAAAAGTGTTCATATACAGTCCATAAGTACCATATAGGTACCCAAAAAAATAAAACAACCAAAACAAACATAAGCAAATAAAGCTACAAAACAGAGATTTCATTCATCACCATTCCAGGGACCTTGATTGAATTGAAGGTCCCCAGTTTTGTTGTAGATGTCATCCAATTGATTATCAATATGATGGAATCTGGCAATGGAATCCTCATAAAGATGATGTTGGCGAGCTTGCAAAGCATATGTCATCTCCATGGGCCTCCTTTCATTAGTTTAAATTTCATTCATTTGGTGCAGCATAGTCCTTTCAAACTATGAAAGAGGTGTGCCACGATCAGGTGGAGCCACATAAGGAATCATGTCCAATGGAGACTTGCTAAGCCATAAGATCTTCCATGGGATCTGTTTGTCTTGGTTCAGTAGCACTCGGAGCACCAGTGTTCTCAATGTCGTCCTCTTCTCCTTCTGTAACATCAACCTCTTCATCTCTCCCAGCTTCCTCTTTGGAAATCCAATCACCGTCAATTTTTATGAACACCATCTTATGAAGGATTGAATTATTTATCTCATTTGTGGGACGAACAACCTCAGAAAGTTCTCCTTCTAGATCAACACCAAAATGAGTGAGAAATTTTGAAATTAAAATAACATAGGGATACCTAAAATCACTTAACCTTTTTGCTTTGACCATATGGTCTTTGATAAAAATACCCAATTCACTCTGATTCTGTGATGGATACAATACATCAGTACCAAGTCACCTTCATTCAGTACTGCATGATTGCTCCCCCTGGGAGTAAGCTGCCAGGCCACTATGAATGCAAGCAATCTTTCTTCAAGTTTAAGCTTCCCAGTATTGAAGGAACTCACAGAGTCACGCTTATTTTTTAAGCAGGAACGAAAATGTTGAACTCTTCTACATCAGAAGTATATCCTTTAGTGACTTTAACCCCTTCATTATTGAGTCCAACAACATTTTTCCAGACAGTGGGAGTAACTTCAATGTCCACTCCTTTGACTTGAGTTTTAAGAGTAGAACCTTCAAATGACAAGTTAGTAAAGAAAACTTTGATAAGGTCAGGATAGATTCTACCATTGAGCTCTAAGAAACTCTGAAGTTTCTGGTGTTACAGTAGTTTTTGCACCCCTTTGAATCCTTCAGCATCCAACCACGAGAATTTTAGTATTTTGGGAATATTGATCTATTTTCTGCTCATTTTGTGAATGAATAACTCCATCTTCTCTTGATTCCCATTGAACCAAGTTTCAATACGCCCTCCTCCTGACGTTTCTTGGGTAGCAGCTGAGGATTCACCTCTGTTGAACTTCTTCCTTCCAGATTTGGAGCACTTGAACATGATGAGAGAAATAAACTAAATCTAATAATCGTTTTACCTTGTCAAGAGTGAACACAAGGTTTTTGAACAAGAAGTGAGAAGATTTTGATTCTTCAACTGTTTTGAATAGTCAAATTTGTCTTGTAGTGAATTACCTCAGTCTGTTCCCTGCGTCAGAGATGGAATAGACAGAAAAGAAACAATGGGTACAACAATTTACTCGATTACCTGCTTCAATCAAGATTTATGTACTTCTAATTTCCAATCACAGTCTTCCAACATGAATTACTGATGTAATTAGATAAACATTACATTTAAGAGAGTAGCTGAAGTGGTGTGCAGTTGAAAATGCACTTAATTCAACCTGCAGTAAATAATCAGAAGCAGAGCAAACAATACTAGCCCTAGAAAATTAATCAATTGTTTTACCATATAATCAATTAATTTTCGCTTAATGATATAGAAGCAGATTATCAAAAGCAAAATGAATCGGTTAAATCGATTTAATTCAAAAGAAAAATATGCAGAGCTAAAGAATTTAATGAAATAAACCGATTAGAAACATATTTAATCGATTAATTTGGCAATGGATCAGGAACAGATATTGAGAACCAAGAAATCAAAAGATTATTTCGTAAGTTTAATTGATTAAAAACACATAGTTTGAAAAATATTTCAAAATTTTCAGACAACTAATAGATTAATCATATTATCAACCTGTTAAAAAGCACAGAATCATAATAGAGTATCAATTATAAAATACTAGATAGATCCAAAATTCCTAATTCAGTTCTAAGCATATTTAGTCTATCTCTAGGCAATGGTTTGGTGAACAGGTCAACTAATTATTTATCAGTATCAATGAATAAAATTTCACAATAACCCCTAGAGACATGTTCTCTAATAAAGTGATGTCTAATTTCAATATGCTTAGTTTTAGAGTGTTGAATAGGATTTTTAGTTAGATTGATTGCACTAGTATTATCGCAAACCAAAGGTACTGTGTTGAGAAACACCCCATAATCCTTCAATTGTTGTTTGAGGTAGATACTCTAGGCACAACAGCTCCCAGCTACAATGTATTCAGCTTCTGCAGTTGAGAGAGCCACACACGCTTGTTTTTTATTGTGCCATGATATGAGGTTGCTCCCCAGTAAGTGACATGTACCAGAGGTACTTTTCCTATCCAATCTACAACCTGCAAAGTCAGAATCAGAAAATCCAACAAGTTTAAGAGAAGTACCTTCAGGATACCATAGACCAACATTAATGGTTCCTTTAAGATACTTGAGAATCCTTTTAGCAGTAGTGAGGTGAGATTCCTTTGGATTTGCCTGAAATCTAGCACACAGGCAAACACTCGTTTGTATCCTTGATCAGTTAAGAAATTACTTAGCCTTTCATACCATTGTCTAGGGGCCTGCTTTAATCCATAAAGTGCCTTTTTCAACTTGTAGACATGGTCAGGATGTTTGTGGTCTTCAAAACTAGGAGATTGAGAAACATAAACTTCTTCATTGATGAATCCATTTAGAAAGGCACTCTTGACATCCATTTGAAGCAATCTGAAACCACTAATACACGCATAAGCTAATAACAATCTAGCAACTTCAAGTCTAGCTACGGGTGCAAAGGTTTCATCAAAATCAATTCCTTCCTGTTGATTATATCCTTTGGCTACTAACCTAGCTTTATTTCTAGTAATAATATCGTGTTCATCTAATTTGTTTTTGAATACCCACTTAGTACCAATTATATTGATATCTTTGGTTTTAGGAACTAATTCCCACACATTATTTCTTTCAAACTGATTAAGTTCATCATGCATTGCACTAACCCAATATTCATCATTTAATGCATCCTTAACAAATTTAGGTTCAATTTGTGAAAGAAATGTCATATGATTGCAGAATTTATTAAGAGAATTTCTAGTGGACACTCCCTTATTGATTTGTCCAATCACATTGTCTAGGGAAAGATCTCTTGGGACAATCCATTCTTTAGGAAGCTCATCCAAGCAATCTTCTTCCTGTTCTTCAACAATTCTTTCTAGTGGATCAGCTTTTGTAGGATCAATCAATTGATCACCTTCTTCAACAATACATTGTTCTGTATTTCTGGGATGTTTTAACTGATAAAAATTATCAGCTAATTCGTCATCATCTGCAGTACCTGTTGTTTTACTCTGCAACACTCGAGGAGACTCATTAAAAACAACATGTATTGATTCTTCAACAGATTTTAGTCTTAAATTATAGACTCTATATGCATGACTGTTAGAAGAATAGCCAAGAAATATCCCTTTATAAGATTTTTCATCAAACTTGCCAATATATTCTTTCCCATTGTTTAGAACAAAACATGTACATCCAAAAACCCTGAAATAGTTTATGTTGGGTTTTCTTCCTTTGTAAAGTTCATATGGGGTTTTCTTAAGAATGGGCCTAATCAAAACTCTATTCAAAACATGACAAGCAGTGTTTACAGCATCTACCCAAAAGTATTTAGGTAAATAGTTTTCACAAAGCATTGTTCTAGCAAGTTCCACAATGGATTTGTTCTTCCTTTCCACAACACCATTCTGTTGAGGAGTTCTTGGAGCAGAAAAGTTGTGTTTTATGCCATACTTTTCACAGAATAATTCAAACTTTTCATTTACAAATTCTCCACCATTGTCACTTTGAATAGAAGTAATGAAATAACCTTTCTCATTATGTAAAACCTTGGCAAGCTTTTCAAAAGATTTGAAAGAATCTGATTTGGCTTTTAGAAAAATAGTCCATGTAAATCTGGAAATATCATCAACAATTACCATGATATAAAGATTACCACCTAGGCTTTTGTTTCTTGAAGGACCAACCAAATCTAAGTGGAGCAGTTCCAAAGGTCATCTCCTATGTCTCCAGAACCTAAGATTCTTCCCTTGTTGTTATCTCCATATGTTACGTGACCTCCAGTCTTCAATCTCAGTTTCTGAAATTTGGAAATATCACTTGTCGTATGCCTTGAGCATCCGCTGTCCAAGTACCAAAGTGATTCTTGCTGTTGTTCCTGAAAAATCAAGCATCAAGTATTTGGTACCCTCAAATAATTTGAGTCCTTAGTGGTCAAGTTTTCTATTTAACATATTTTGGAACCCATCTCATTTTACCCTATGGCACAAGATGTTTTGTAATATGACAGAATTTTACAGTATGCCCTTTTTTCATACAATAGTGACAAGATGAGAAGGGAGATGCTGTTGATTTTCTGAAACAGAAAGAAATTCAAATACCTTTTAGTTTTAACCCCAAACTTAGGTTTATAACCAATGCTAGTATGATCAAAAACACAGTTTTGAGACCCAAGAAGTGTATCTAAATTTTCTTTACCTTGAGTAAACTTAGATAAAGTTTTAATCAAACACTCAACCTTTTTTCTGCAGAGAGATACACTTTTCACAATCTTTGTTAACAGCAGCATTATCAGAAGATGAATTATTGTAGATTATTTCAAGATGTTCTATATATATTTTTCTTTCTAATAATTCTTCTTCCAGAACTTTAACCCTATTTTCTAACCAGTTATTTAGTCTTTTTAACCGATTATTTGTATAGGATAAATTCTTAGCTTTATCATGCATTTCATTGAAAGCAGTTAATAATGTGCTGTAATTCATTTCATTCTCTGTGGGGGTTGAACTTACATGAGATGAAGAAGATTCATAGCCAACCATTAAGCATAGATTCACTTCATCACTTTCAGATTCAGAACTTGAGGATGAATCATTGTCTTGCCAGGCTATGTAGGCCTTTTTCCCTTTATACTTCATATCTTTCTTGTTTTGATTCTTGGATTTTTCTGGACATTCACTTCTTATATGTCCCTGCATACCACAAGAATAACAAGTATAAGTATTTTGAAGAGAATCAATTCTTTTATCATTGTACCTTTTAATCTAGCCAGTTCTGTTCTTCTTCTTAAGAAATTTCCCAAACTTCTTAACCAACAAATTAGGATTCTCAGATCCTTCTTCATCAGAGTCACTACTTTCTTCAATTGTCTTGAGAACAATGTTTCTGCTTTTCTTTTCTGCATTTTCTTGTTCTTTAAACCTGTTGATCTCCAACTCGTGTTCCCTTAGCTTACCAAACAATGATGCAGTAGTCATCTCAATTAAGTCTCTTGATTCTGATATGTTTGTCACCTTTGGTTGCCAAGATCTGTCCAAACATTTTAGGATTTTGATGTTTAACTCTTCCTTGTCAAATGTCTTGCCTAATCCAATTAGATGGTTGACTATATGCGTGAATCTTTTCTACACATCTGCAATGGTTTCACCTTGCTGCATTTTGAACAATTCATAATCTCTAATTAATTCATGCTTCCTTGCCCTTTTCACATCAGAGGTACCTTCGTGAGTGACTTCTAGAATCTCCCACATTTCTTTGGCAGAGGCACATTGAGAAACCCTGAAAAACTCATCAAGATTTAAGACAGAGGTAATAATGTTCTTAGCAGTATAGTCATATTGAACTTTCCTATTTTCTGCATCATTTAAGTCAGCCCAGTCTTTTTCAACAATTTTACCATCCACTGTATGAGTTGGTTTGAAAGGACCATTAACAAATTACCATCCAATGTTGAAGGTGAACAAACAGTAAGAACAAATAACTTAAATCGCATGCTTGACAGCACATTGATCCAACTACAAATGGTGCGTGTCAACGACATCTATGTTCACAAGGATGATGTTCCGAATCAAGATGGTGACAATGAAGATTCTGATGAAGATATGCCTCATGCTGCTGAGTTTCCCTCTGATCAAATCCAAAGTGTTGGAACTTCCTCTACTCATCATGAAACCCGACAATCCATGGAAGACATGTTATCTGACATGAATCAGAGAATGCAGTCTTTCTTCACTCTTTCTGGGGTACGGCATGAGGAAATAATTCGCCGTATATCTGATGTAGATGATAAAGTGTGCCATTTAGAAAATAGATTTGATGCACACTTTCATAGTGATGATAGTGAAGAATTTTAAATTTTGTAATTTTTCTCTTATATTGTAATGAATGCTTTTATCTGAAATAAAATGTGGTGTTCTATTTTTGTTATGTTTGAGGGGGAGTTTTCTCTAAGTTATGCATATTTTGAGGGGGAGCTCGTATGTTTGTCATAGAAGAATTATTTTTTATTATAATCAAAATAGGGGGAGAAATATTTAAAGCCTAATATTATTGTTTTTAAATATTATCTGGTTTGTTTAATGTGTTTGTTAGTATGACAGATAAAACAAGTTATTATAAGGCTTTAAAAGATAATTTTGATCATCATCAAAAAGGGGGAGATTGTTGAACATTCAAGGACTTGATGTTGCACTTGATGGACATGAAGATTGTTGATTTTGATGATGATTCAAGAACTCAAAGACTTAGAATGTTGAAGACTTGTTTTGTATTGTAATAACTCTGTTTCAATTAGATTGAGTCCGTAATATTAGTGTTTAAGATAGCCGGTACATAGTCTGCACCTTAGAAGCTTCAAAAAGCTCAAATTTATCATCCAGGCTCGGCTTTAATCGATTAAATAGGGAAATAATCGATTAAAACGAGTGAGAAAAACCATTTTCACGTATTCGCTCATCTGGTTTAATCGATTAAAACTCCCGTTAATCGATTAACAAGCGGTTTAATCGATTGAAACCCCTTTTAATCGATTAAAACAGATGAGTTTCGTGGTTCTGTTGATTTTGGCTCTGTAATAATTGATTAACTCTTGATTTAATCGATTATTTCAGATCAGATTTCGAATTTTAACTTCAAATCAACCCTATTTTCGAAAACCCTTTTCCCAAGAACCCTAATTCCGAAATTCCCAAACCCTAATTTCTCTACTTAAGCTTCTCTATGGCACTCAGAAAAGAAGAACTGTTTGTTGTGAGTTAAGTGTTGTGAGTTCCAGAGAACTGTTTGTTGCAAACCCTTTTTCATACAATAGTTAAGTGTTGTGAGTTCTAGAGAACTGTTTGTTGCAAGAAAAAGGGGCTTTTGGAACCTGGTGTGGGCTAGAAGCGATAAGAATCACTAAGTGGAGTTCTTAATGGATTGTGTGTTGTGCCGTCTCTAGGGAAAGTTGTTCTTCATCTCTTGTGGATTTCAAGAGAGGTGTTTTCTTTACTTTGTCTTGTTCAATTGTAATCTGTTTGTAACAACTGTGATTATAGTGATAGCGTTAATCCTCTGTTTGAGTGATTAGCAATTGGACGTAGGGTCTTTTGATCCGAACCAGTATAAATCTCCTGTGTAAGATTCTTTCTCTATCTCTATTTACATTTACACAATTTTTAATCGGTAAAATTTGGGGAAAATTTTGAAAACCTAATTTTTGTTAAGAAACCAATTCACCCCCCCTCTTGGTTTTTGTCCAACCACGCGAACATTCCGCTGCGCGATTCTAACAAGTGGTATCAGAGCTTGCTTTGATAGTTATTCAAATTTTTGAAAATGGCCGGACAAAATCAAACTTTTTCCGAAGGTGAGTCTATCAACAGACCCCCACTTTTTGCGGGTCAAAATTATCCTTTTTGGAAGGTACGAATGCAAATCTTTTTAGAGTCTGTTGATAGAGGCGTTTGGGACGCTATTTTAAATGGTCCATTTGTTCCTAAAGTTACAGAGAATGGTGTTGACGTTCCTAAACCTTTTTCTAGATGGACTGCAGAGGAAAATAGAAAAGCACAATTTGACGTTAGGGCTAGAAATATAATTTCATCTGCTTTAACCCTTGATGAGTTTTTCAGAATATCCATTTGTAAGAGTGCTCAAGAGATGTGGGAAAAACTAAGAGTAACTTATGAAGGAACCGATGATAGTGACGCGATTTCGGAGTCAAGTGATCTGGAAATAGAAGCTAACATTTGCTTGTTGGCAAAAGACAATATATCTTCCGACTTTGAGGTTAGTGATTCCGACTCATCCTCAAGTGATGATGAAAATGATTTTGATGAATTGCAAAATGCATATAATGAATTATTTAGTGCCTTTAAGAATTTGAAAAATGAATATAAAGTTGTAAAGAAGAACTTAAGTAGATCCGAAAAGGAAATAGACTCCTTAAAAATGAAAATCACATGTTTAGAAGAAAAGGAGTCCTTAAATACGAAAATTGTATGTTTAAATGAGGAAAATGATAAGAACCTAGCATGTGCAAATTGTAAAGAGCATGAATATGACATAGATATTCTTAACCATTTGCTAGACAAAGCCAAAAAAGAAATAGATGATCTTAAGAAGCATGAAATGGTGTTTGCTCAAAATAGTGTAAATCAACAAGTTCCTTTGAAAAAGTCTAAAAGGAAAAATAAAAGAATATGGGTAGAAAAAGGAACTAGAGCATCTATGATTAGAAATGCATCATTTTCAAATGCTACATCTAAAGCATGTTTTTATTGCATGAAACAAGGTCACACGTCAAATAGATGTAAAATTAAACATTTTGGTGTACCTAAAGGTAAATACATTTGGGTTCCAATAGTTAAATAATTTGTTATGTCTCTAACCCCAAGGACCCAAAAGTTGTGGGGACCTAAGTTTACTATGTTCTTATTTTGTAGGAAACTTCCAAATCTAAGAAGTCTATGTGGTATCTTGATAGCGGATGCTCAAAACATATGACCGGTGATAAATCTAAATTTGTGAGTTTCAAAGCTAAGGAACAAGGATATGTAACTTATGGGGACAACAACAAAGGGAAGATCCTTGGAATTGGAAACATAGGTGGTGCAAACACTTTGGAGATCAAGGATGTGCTACTTGTTGATGGACTTAAACATAATCTCCTTAGTATAAGTCAATTATGTGACAAAGGCTTTAAGGTAACATTTGAAAGTCAATTTTGAATCATTCACTTGATAGATTCCAAAAATATAGAATTAAAAGGTATTAGGCATAACAACATATATTTGATTGATTTGGATTGTTTACATGATTCTAGCATAACATGTTTAGTTGCTAAGGAAGAGA
Organism: Sphenostylis stenocarpa; assembly: GCA_963425845.1. Lineage (NCBI taxonomy): Eukaryota > Viridiplantae > Streptophyta > Magnoliopsida > Fabales > Fabaceae > Sphenostylis > Sphenostylis stenocarpa. The sequence continues at coordinate 31,448,413 of OY731403.1, forward strand.
ACCCTTGGTTATGGCATAAAAGGGCTGCTCATATAAATATGCATCATTTGAATAAATTGATATCAAAAGACTTAGTTATTGGTTTGCCTAAGTTAAAATTTGAAAAAGATAGGTTATGTGATGCATGTCAAAAAGGTAAACAAGTAAAATCATCATTTAAATCAAAGAATGTTGTTTCCACTTCAAAACCCCTAGAATTATTACATTTAGATTTATTTGGACCTTCTAGGATAAAAAGCTTTGGTGGAAATTATTATGGACTTGTGATTGTTGATGATTACTCTAGATATACATGGACATTTTTCCTAACTACGAAAAGTGAAGCTTTTAAGGTCTTTAGAAAATTTGCAAAACAAATTCAAAATGAGAAAGACTTAAGAATTAAAGTTTTAAGAAGTGACCATGGTGGTGAGTTTCAAAATGAAAAGCTTGAAAATTATTGTGAAGAAAATGGAATATTACATAACTTTTCTGCTCCTAGGACTCCCCAACAAAATGGTGTAGTTGAAAGGAAAAATAGGTCATTAGAGGAACTTGCTAGAACTATGTTAAATGAATCTAATGTTCCTAAATATTTTTGGGTTGATGCGGTTAGTACTGCATGTTATGTTTTAAATAGAATGCTCATTAGGTCAATTATTAAATCTACTCCATATGAATTGTTTAATGGTAGAAAACCTAATGTTGCTCTTTTGAAAAATTTTGGATGTAAGTTCTTTGTGTTGAATAATGGAAAAGATAACTTAGGAAAATTTGACTCTAAAGCCGATGAGGGCATTTTCTTAGGTTATTCATTAACTAGTAAGGCTTACAGGGTGTTTAATAGAAGAACTTTAAATATAGAAGAATCTATTCATGTTACTTTTGATGAGATTGTAGACCTTGGGGGAAATCCTCTTGAGTCAAATAAAGAACTTGCAGGTGATGATGAATATATAAGAGAAGCTCTTGATGAATTATATTTGGAAGAAAATGAGTCTTCTCAAACGCCGGAATTAGAAAAAGAATGGCAATCACCTAGAGGACTCTCAATGGACAATATCATAGGTGATATCTCAAAAGGGGTAAGAACTAGAAATATGACTAATTTTTGTATGTCTGTAGCTTTTGTGTCACAGATTGAACCCAAAAACGTTGAGGAAGCGCTTAAAGATGAACAATGGTGCATAGCCATGTAAGAAGAACTTAACCAATTTGAAAGGAATCATATCTGGGAATTAATCCCAAGGGAAGAATCACATCAAGTTATTGGAACCAAATGGGTGTTTAGAAATAAGCTTGATGAAGATGGGAACATAACAAAGAATAAAGCTAGACTTGTTGCCAAAGGCTATTGTCAGGAGGAAGGTATAGACTATGATGAAACTTATGCTCCTGTTGCCAAGTTAGAGGCTATACGCCTACTTCTTGCTTATGCATCTTTAATGAAATTTAAATTATATCAAATGGATGTTAAGAGTGCATTTTTGAATGGTTTTATTAAAGAAGAAGTTTATGTGAAGCAACCCCCTGGATTTGAAGATTTTAGTTTTCCTAATCATGTTTTTAAATTAAAGAAAGCATTATATGGGTTGAAACAAGCTCCTAGATCTTGGTATGAAAGGCTAAGTAGTTTCCTTACTTCAAATGATTTTTCTAGAGGAAAAATTGATTCTACACTATTTATAAAGAAAGTTAAAGAACATATCTTATTGGTCCAGGTATATGTTGATGATATTATTTTTGGATCAACTGATAATTCGTTATGTGTAGAATTTGCTAAGATAATGCAGAGAGAGTTTAAAATGTCTATGATGGGAGAATTGACGTTCTTCCTTGGACTACAAATCAAGCAACTTAAAGATGGCATTTTCATCTCTCAAACCAAATACTACAAAGAGATCCTTAAAAAGTTTGGAATGGACACCTCTAAGGAAGCTAACACACCCATGGGAACTTCATGCTATCTAGACAAGGATGAATCAGGTTTGGAAGTTAATCAATCTATGTATAGAGGTATGATAGGTTCACTGTTATACTTAACTGCAAGTAGACCTGATATTATGCATTTTGTATGTGTGTGTGCTAGATTTCAGGCTTGTCCAAAAGAATCTCATCTAATTGCAGTAAAACATATCTTAAAATATTTAAAAGGAACTAGTGGTTTTGGTTTATGGTATCCATCTGATGCTTGCACTAGTCTAATAGGATATTCTGATGCTGATTATGGTGGATGCAAAATTGATAGGAAAAGTACTAGTGGGACATGTCATTTGTTAGGTTCATCCTTAGTATCTTGGCATTCTAAGAAACAAGCTTGTGTTGCTTTATCTACCACTGAAGCTGAATATATTGCAGCTGGTAGTTGTTGTGCTCAAATTCTGTGGATGAAACAATAGTTAGAAGATTATAGTATATTTTTAAATGACATACCTATGATGTGTGATAATACGAGTGCAATTAATCTTACTAAAAATCCAGTAATGCACTCTAGGACTAAGCACATAGAAATTAGGCATCACTTTTTGAGAGATCATATCAACAAAGGGAACTGTAAAATAGAATACGTTGATACAAAGCATCAATTAGCATATATTTTTACTAAGCCTCTACCCAAAGATAGATTTTATGATCTTAGAAGAGACTTAGGGATATTAGAAATAGTTTAAATTCTGCTTATTGAGACAGTTTTTGGATGATTGTAACGTTAAAATTCATTATACAGGATGTTCATAGTTTATCATGTGTTAAAACCTCAAAAATATGATGTACTCTCTGGAATAATCGATTAATTGGAGTTATAATCGATTATTTGCGTCCAAAACACTCAAAACAGGGCATTCCTCTCTGGATTAATCGATTAATTCGCCAATTAATCGATTAAATACAGCATTAATCGATTAACTACACAATTTAATCGATTAAATGGTTCTGGCACTGGTTTAATCGATTAATCTGAGTTTTAATCGATTAAACCTGGCAAGTTTGGCTTCCTAGCCGTTGCCAACAGATTTCTTGACCTATATTCTCTTCCATATGACCGTTAGACATGCTTGATTATAAATAGGGGCCTCCATTTCACTTCTACTCACTTCTATCTCTTGAAATCAAGCTTTCTTACCTTATTCTAGCATTCTTGCCCTCTTCTCAATACATTTAGCTTTCTAAATCTTATTGTTATTCCTCAAATCTTTAAATGGCCTCATCTTCTCGTGCTAAGATCCCTACTAGAAGAAGATTTGCACCCTCATCTCGTCCCCGTCCTAATTCTGTAGAAGGATGGATTTCTGATGTAGATGGCCAACAAGAATTTCTGACCTATTGGAAGGAACGTGCTATTATTTCTCCAAAGTTCCTTATTGGTGAGCAGTTCATCAATAGGGGATTCAATTTTCCTAACCTTCTCAAAATTCAAGGAGTTCTTCCCTTCATCCAAATGCAAGGTACGTATTATCCTGACCTTGTTAGGGTATTTTACTCTAGATTTAAATTTAGAGATCAAATAGCTACCTCTAGAGTAAAAGGCGTCACAATTATTCTTGATGATGATATTTGGGAGAACGTTGCCCACTTTCCAATTAGAGAAGATGTTATTAACATTTATGGTGAGTTAGATGACTTTGACAGGTTCTTAGCTTACCGCTCTTTTCTGTGAAATCCCTCCATGGAGATTGGGCGTCTCCTTCTTGATGGACCTTTAAAGAATGAGGAACGCATGATTCTACATCTAATTGTCTGGATCCTATGTCCTCGGGCTACAAATCATGCTCAATTTTCTTCAATTGATCTTAGGATTATTCATGCCATAATGAATAATGAGCCTTTAGATTGGGGCGTTCTTGTCACCATGACTATGTTAAAAGCCAAACGTCATCCCACCTTCAAAATACCATATGCCCTCCTTGTCTCTCGGATTCTTGAATATAAGGGAGTCAATGTCGAAGGTGAACAAACAGTAAGAACAAATAACTTAAATCGCATGCTTGACAGCACATTGATCCAACTACAAATGGTGCGTGTCAACGACATCTATGTTCACAAGGATGATGTTCCGAATCAAGATGGTGACAATGAAGATTCGATGAAGATATGCCTCATCTTCTTGAGTTTCCCTCCGATCAAATCCAAAGTGTTGGAACTTCCTCTACTCATCATGAAACCCGACAATCCATGGAAGACATGTTATCTGACATGAATCAGAGAATGCAGTCTTTCTTCACTCTTTCTGGGGTACGACATGAGGATATTATTTGTCGTATATCTGATGTAGATGATAAAGTGTGCCATTTAGAAAATAGATTTGATGCACACTTTCATAGTGATGATAGTGAAGAATTTTAAAATTTGTAATTTTTCTCTTATATTGTAATGAATGCTTTTATCTGAAATAAAATGTGGTGTTCTATTTTTGTTATGTTTGAGGGGGAGTTTTCTCTAAGTTATGCATATTTTGAGGGGGAGCTCTTATGTTTGTCATAGAAGAATTATTTTTTATTATAATCAAAATAGAGGGAGAAATATTTAAAGCCTAATATTATTGTTTTTAAATATTATCTGGTATGTTTAATGTGTTTGTTAGTATGACAGATAAAACAGGTTATTACAAGGCTTTAAAAGATAATTTTGATCATCATCAAAAAGGGGGAGATTGTTGAACATTCAAGGACTTGATGTTGCACTTGATGGACATGAAGATTGTTGATTTTGATGATGATTCAAGAACTCAAAGACTTAGAGTGTTGAAGACTTGTTTTGTATTGTAATAACTATGTTTCAATTAGATTGAGTCTGTAATATTAGTGTTTAAGATAGCCGGTACATAGTCTGCACCTTAGAAGCTTCAAAAAGCTCAAATTTATCATCCAGGCTCGGCTTTAATCGATTAAATAGGGAAATAATCGATTAAAACAGTGAGAAAAACCATTTTCTGTATCTGCTCACTGGTTTAATCGATTAAAACTCCTGTTAATCGATTAACAGGCGGTTTAATCGATTAAAACCCCTTTTAATCGATTAAAACAGTGAGTTTCAGGGTTTTGTTGATTTTGGCTCTGTAATAATCGATTAACTCTTGATTTAATCGATTATTTCAGTCAGATTTCGAATTTTAACTTCAAATCAACCCTATTTTCGAAAACCCTTTTCCCAAGAACCCTAATTCCAAAATTCCCAATTCTCAAACCCTAATTTCTCTACTTAAGCTTCTCTATGGCACTCAGAAAAGAAGAACAACCTTTTTCATACAAAAGTTAAGTGTTGTGAGTGCCAGAGAACTGTTTGTTGCAAGAAAAAGGGGCTTTTGGAACCTGGTGTGGGCTAGAAGCGATAAGAATCACTAAGTGGAGTTCTTAGTGGATTGTGTGTTGTGCCGTCTCTAGGGAAAGTTGTTCTTCATCTCTTGTGGATTTCAAGAGAGGTGTTTTCTTTACTTTGTCTTGTTCAATTGTAATCTGTTTGTAACAACTGTGATTATAGTGACAGCGTTAATCCTCTGTTTGAGTGATTAGCAACTGGACGTAGGGTCTTTTGATCCAAACCAGTATAAATCTTCTGTGTAAGATTCTTTCTCTATCTCTATTTACATTTACACAGTTTTTAATCGGTAAAATTTGGGGGAAATTTTGAAAACCTAATTTTTGTTAAGAAACCAATTCACCCCCCTCTTGGTTTTTGTCCGACCACGCGAACATTCTGCTGCACGATTCTAACAGACAACACTTAGAAGAAAAAGTTAATATACAATTATGAGAATCAATGATACATTGTACAAACATAAGTTAAAAGTGAATTTTGGTATGTACAAAACATTGTTTATGAAAAATTATCAAACAGTTTCACAGTTCCATTAAATTCAACTATGACATGAGAACCATTTGGTAGTTTGACACAAATGGGTTTGATTTTTTGAAAACTTATAAAATGAGATGTGGAATATGACACATGATAAGTAACACCTATATCAAATATCTAGAAATTATCAGCTTGCTTACCCTTTGTAAATTTTTCAGCAGTTGTTAAGTGGTAAAAAGTTGATATAATAATGCCTTGAATTATTATGAAACCACTTAACTTATGTTAATTCTAATCTATTTTTCTCCCAATATAGGATGAATTCGAGAATACCTTGATACAAGAGTAAGAGGCATAATTAGAGAAAAATTGAAAGAAAGAAGAACACTTAAGCGAATGAATGATACGAGACCCGACCCAAATTCTCTTATAAAAAGATAAGATGTGTTTTGAGAAAGCAAGCAGTCTTGGAGAAGAGGAGGCACGACTACTGTTAGGGTTTTATCCAATCTTCATCAATTTTTCACTTCTTTATCAATTGGAGCATTGTAATGGCCAACATGAGTGGCTAACTTCATTCTCTTAGGATTCAGTGCACTTCATTTGAACTCTTTTGTATCATGGTGATATTTTGAGATATTAATCTATGCTTTGATGTTGTTATTCTTATCCTTTATGCTTTTGAATGATTTATTCTTGATTGTTTGAGGTATGATTGGAAAATATATCTTGAACCCTAGATCACGGTAAGAATATTTGTTACGTTAATTGCCAGAAATGGAATGAATGTATCAATTGCTTAACACCCTAACCCTAATGCTGGAAAATCTCTTAATTATGTGAGGAATCAACACTTATTAGGTTTTCTTATGAATTTCATGTGTGTGGAATCAACATGGATGATTTGAGTAGGTGGCATCAACATTGTTAGGTTAATTGACGTTCTTAATTGATTTAGCCATTACAAAAGAGGGATAAGGAAGGAAGTCAATCCTAAGTACCTTTAATTGATATTTTCTCAACAATTTACAATTCTTTGTCATTTAATTTCAATTCAACTCTTATTACAAAAACCAATCTGTTTTAATCTATTTAGTAAGCATAATTGGGAATTTTCATTGAAACTGTTCCTCGTGGAATCGACTTTTATTTAATCGAAATATTATACTGCGATTGATAATTTTGGTATGCTTGCCAATAATTTAACAAGTATTTCAGGCGCCATTGCTTGGGAACGGTGTTCTTTTGAGAATTCTTTGTTTAGCTTATTGGATATTTTATTTTTATTTTTGTTTTTATTATTATTATTATTATTATCATTATCATTATTATTATTATTATTATCATTATTATTATCATTATTATCATTATTATTATTATTATTATCATCATCATTATTATTATTATTATTATTATTATTATCATTATCATTATTATCATATTATTATTATTATTATTATTATTATTATTATTATTATTATTATTATTATTATTATCATTATCATTATTATCATCATTATTATTATTATTATTATCATTATTATCATTATTATTATCATTATTATTATCATTATTATCATTATTATTATTATTATTATCATTATTATTATCATTATTATTATTATTATTATCATTATTATTATTATTATCATTATCATTATTATTATTATTATTTAGTTTTTAGTTTGTGCTAATATTTGCTTGAGTTACTCTTTTGATTTATGCATTTAAGAGGATATGTATCTTCAGAGCGAGTTAGAATTTAATCCGAGAGATTGAAAAAACAGCTTGGAGGAACCGGAGTAGAAGAAGAAGGGAAACGCAAGAACAAGCTACAAGAGAACCTGTTAATTCTTCTTTCACACTTGATTTACCAGACCCAATTATAGAAGATATGGCAGAAGAAGGAGCAAATCCAAATCCAAATCCAAATCCAAATCCAAATCCAAATCAAAATCCAAATGCAAATCCACCTAGAAGAACTCTTAGAAATTGTGCTATGCAGCAAGGTCCAAGACATTTTTCCAGCATTGTCATTCCGGATGATCATACATTACAGATGAATCCATCTTTCTTAAGCTTGATTAGTGCTCATCAATTCACTAGATTGGATCATGAAGACCCTTATATTCATTTGTCTACTTTTTTATGAGTTGATTGGTACCATGGGATTTAGAGCAACAAATCTTGAATCTGCATATTTGATATTATTTTCTTTTTCTTTGGCAGGTAGGGCAAAGGAGTGGTTGAAAGCACATCCTAATCAGAGTTTGACTAATTGGAGTAGTGTAGAAGAAAAGTTTCTGAATAGATTTTTCCCACCATCCTGCTACATCAAAGCAAAATCTGACATCACTTCTTTCAGACAAGAAGCAGATGAACAATTTTCTGAAGCATGGGAGAAATTTAAATCACTGTTGAGAAGATGCCCAAATCATGGATTTGATGACGTTTCTCAGTTGAATATTTTCTATACTGGCTTGCGACATGATGCAAAGATGCTATTAGAGGCTGCAGCAGGAGGATCCATGTTGGATGTAGAAATTGATCATGCCACCAGAATTATTGATGCACTAGCCTTTACACACCAACAGGCCCAACATGATAGACATCCAATTCAAAGGAAGGGAGTTCTTGAACTTAATAGCTCATATGCTATCTTAGCCCAAAATAAACTTATAACGCAACAAATTGAAGCATTGAACCAGAAAATAGAGAAATTACCTCAACGAATGCACACAGTACAATATATTCCTAATCAATAGATGAGTTGTGACGTGTGTGGAGGTGATCATTCAAATGAACAATGCTTGTATCAGGCGACGTTGAAAGTTAGGACTTTCAACGTCGGTTCTATTTAACCGACGTGGAAAGTCTGATTTTAACTTTCAAAAATTTTTATTTATTTCCAACCCCTCTATTTATCTAGAAATCCCCCTCTCTTTTTTATTATATTTTTATTATTTATTATATTTTTTTGAAGTTTAGAGCACTACCAAATTAATTTTTTGTCAATGACAGAATTCGAACCCAATACCTTAGTGTTGGAGGTGATACTCCAACCACTAAATTACTCGAATTTTTTGATAGTAACTTACAAATAAATTATATTTATATACAAATAAATATATATCCGTGTAAATATATAAATATATAAATACAAATATATTTATATATTTTGATGATATTTATATAATTATATATTTATATGTTGGATGTGAGAGCATGCTCGAAGGTGAAAGTGTGTGTCGAGTGGGTTTTCAAAATTTGATGTCAAATTTGTGAGTGAGTCTCTTTATATGGGTTTGTAATTTAATGACAGAATAATATAATATTTATAATTTATTTATATAATGATATAAAATAAATTTGGGAAACACATCATTCGCTCAAGTGAAAAATACCAATTTTCGCTCAAGTGAGGCTTGAGCGAGTGAATTTCCAGTGAGCTTTAACGTATTTTCACTCAAGCGAGAGTCAATCTCACTTTCACCCTCGAACGCGCCCTCACATTCAACATATAAATATATAAATATATAACTATATAAATATATATAACTATATAAATATATATATATATATAAATATATCAAAATATATAAATATATTTGTATTTATATATTCTATATTTATATATTTACACGGATATATATTTATTTGCATATCAATATAATTTATTTGTAAATTATTATCAAAAAATTATAGTAGTTTAGTGGTTGGAGTATCAATTTTTAACTCTAAAATACTATATTCGAATCCTGTCGATGACAATTCTCCAACTTAAGTGAATTTTTTACTGAAAAAAATAAAAACACTTTCCATAAAATATAAATAAATATATATTTACACGAGATATATATTTATTTGTATATAAATATAATTTATTTGTAAGTTATTATCGGAAAATTACAGTAGTTTAGTGGTTGGAGTATCAACTTTCAACTCTAAAATATTGGGTTCAAATCCTGTCGATGACAATTCTCTAACTTAAGTAAATTTTAGGCTGAAAAAAATAAAAACACTTTCCAGAAAATATAAATAAATATATATTTACACGGATATATATTTATTTGTATATAAAGATAATTAATTTGTAAGTTATTATCAGAAAATTACAGTAGTTTAGTGGTTGGAGTATCAACTTTCAACTCTAAAATAAGTGACAATTCTTTAACTTAAGAGAATTTTTGGGTGAGAAAACACATTCAACGTCGGTTCATCTAGAACCGACGTGGAAAGTGTCAATTAAAAGACTTTCAATGTCGGTTCATCTGGAATCGACGTGGAAAGTGCTTACTACGTCGGTTGATTAAAAATCGACGTGGAAAGCATATTTTGTAGTAGTGATATCAACAGCAACAACAACATTATCCTTCAGTGTCTGACAGAATAAGTAAATTGGAGGATACTTTAGAAAAATTCATGCAAGACACTATGGCTAAATAGAAAAATACTGAGGCTTCATTCAGAAATATAGAGATTCAGATAAGCCAACTAGCTAAGCAATTATTTGAGCAGCAACAAGGAGGACAGTTTTCAGCTAACACACAAACCAACCCCAAGGAGCAATGCAATTCAATAACTACAAGGAGTGGAAAAGTTGTAGGTAAGGGGATTGGTGACAATATAGTTGTTGAAGAAGAAGTTTTGGTAAAAGAAGATGAAGAGCAAGAAAAAGAGAATAATAAAGAAAGACATATCCCTAATAAGAAGAACGAAGAGGGAGAACAAAAGATAGAAAAAGGAGGGAGTCAAAAACCATTTGTAGAGAAGTTACCATATCCAAAGGTTCCCTCACATATAGATAAAGAAAGACAGTTTGCAAGATTCATGGATATTTTCAAGCATTTACAGATTAATATTCCATTTATGGAAGTTATGGAGCAGATGCCGACATATGCCAAATTCATGAAAGAGTTGTTAACTAAGAAAAGGAGATTTACTGCAGAAACAGTGGAGCTAGAAGCAGGATGCAGCACTATAATTCAAAAATCATTACCTCAAAAGTCCAAGGATCTTGGCAGTTTCACTATACCAGTCACAATTGGGACATTACAAGTAGGTAAGTCATTACTTGATTTGGGTGCTAGTATAAATCTAATGTCTTTTTCTATGCTTAAAAGAATAGGAGACTTGGAAGTAAAGCCTACAAGAATGACATTACAGCTAGCTGACAGATCTGTAAAGATTCCTTATGGAGTAGCAAAAGATGTTTTAGTTAGAGTGGATAACTTCATATTTCTTGTTGATCTTGTGATTATGGACATGGAGGAAAATGAGGAAGTTCCATTGATCCTGGGAAGGCCATTTATGAAGACTGCCAAAGTAATTATAGATGTTGACATGGGCAAGTTGAAAATTAGAAGTGGAGATGATGAAGTTAATTTTAATCTGTTTGAAGCTGTACAACAACTGGAAGACGAGAAAGATTGCCTCAGAATAGATACTTTGGAGGAATTACCCATCTCAACTGAAAAAGAGGAAGTTCCATTGATCCTGGGAAGGCCATTTATGAAGACTGCCAAAGTAATTATAGATGTTGACATGGGCAAGTTGAAAATTAGAAGTGGAGATGATGAAGTTAATTTTAATCTGTTTGAAGTTGTACAACAACCGGAAGACGAGAAAGATTGCCTCAGAATAGATACTTTGGAGGAATTACCCATCTCAACTGAAAAACAAAACTACAAGCATGTTGCACAACCCCAAAGACATCTCAATCTGACTATGAAGGAAGTTGTTCAAAGAAAGGTACTGAAACCTCCTGAAGCAGGTATGATTTATCCAATTTCTGACAGTTGTAAGGTTATTCGCAATGAAAAGAATAAATTCATTCACACAAGAACAGTCAAGGGATGGAGAATGCGTATATATCACCTTGATCACTCACCTGCATGAGCCCTAAAGCAAATAGGTGTCGAATGTTAAACAAGCGCTCCTGGGAGACAACCCAATGTTTTGAATTTGTTTTTTTTTTCTTTTTGCAATTTAAGTTTTTTGTGCATTTTTCTTCCTTAGGTTCTTTCTTTACAAGATTGCTCCAGGTACACAATGCACTTCTCCTCAAGACTTTGAAGTCTTACTTCAATGGCCTGTGGACAGTCCAAATTTCTAGAGGGGGTGAGAAAGTTTGCAACTGAAGCTGATGCACAAGATAAGGAGTAGATGACAAGTGAAGAAAATGAGGGAGGAAACTTACTTTGTTTTTAATGTTTTTAATTCCTTTGTTTTTAATTTAATGTTTTTAATTGTTTTATTTTAAATTTTAAATTCTCTTTCTGTCCCATAATGTGTTTTAGAGCCATATATGAGATTATTGCTTATTGTCTAATTCAAATCTGGAACGTGAAAAATCATTTTGATTGTGTTCCAATAACAAGTGATTTTGGGATGTTGAGTATGATAGTGAAAAGGAATTGATAAGGAGAATTAGGAATTAACTGAATTGGAGAAGCTAGCCAAAACCCAGGTGAGCAGAGTACCACAAACAGATAAATTGAGTGTCAATACTTTGTGATGATAACTGATATTGGTTGATTATTTGATGTGATTACATGTTGGCAAGACTTGAAAATGATAAAGGCATTTTTTCTTTGTAGTAGATTTAAACCAGAGCCAAATAGCCAACCCTGCATTAATTTTAGGAAATCCATTTGAACCCCTGCTGAGCCAAAAATAATATTGTTTCTTAAACAGAACCCTTAAGCCTAAACACTATTTATCTACCTTCCTATATTTGAGAAAACAAATGAGTATGAATGTCACTATTTTTCCTATTGTTGGGTATTGCTTGTTGTCCTACAGGTATTATTGGGGTGTTATTAAAAAAAAAAAAAAGAGGTGTAAAGGAAAAGAAAAAGCAAAGCTTAAAAATTATGGCAAAGCCAAAAAGGATACATGCAAAAGCATGAAAAAAAGAAAAAAAAAAGAAGTCAAAAGGGGGGAATAATAACTTGTGAGATCATTAACTCACTGTCATTGTGTTAGGGACAAAAGCATGAAGTTTGACACCTAACTTGAGGAATTGTTAATTAAGAATCATTCATATGAGTTGAATTTCTCAAATATTTTTGTATATCCCAGAAAAACCAATAATTCTTTCTTACCCCAGCCCCATTACAAGCCTCAAAAGACCTTTTGATTTAAGTCTTGTTTAACAATTGTTGATTTCTTGAAGATGATTATCAATATTGGAATGTCTAAATGAAGTGATTGAATGAGATAAACACTTACCTGTGAGAATCAGAGATGAATATATATAACTCTATTTGAGAGATAATGCTTCTTTGAGGATAGTTGAGGACTAATTATTCTTTGTTGTTTCTATAACTTGAATTCTTATGTGTTCTATTTTCATTTGGAGTTGTGAGCATCACCTCTTAAAATGTTTATGTTGTGGTTATGGAAGAGAAAGAGATAATAGGTGATGGTTTTGTTTTGGAAAAATTACTTTGCTTGGGACAAGCAAGATTCTAGGTTGGGGGGAGTTGTTAAGTGGTAAAAACTTGATATAATTATGCCTTGAATTGTTATGAAACCACTTAACTTATGTTAATTCTAATATATTTTTCTCCCAATATAGGATGAATTCGAGAATACCTTGATATAAGAGTAAGGAGCATAATTAGAGAAAAATTGAAAGAAAAAAGAACGCTTAAGCGAATGAATGATACGAGGCCCGACCCAAATTCTCTTATAAAAAGATAAGATGTGTTTTGAGAAAGCAAGCAGTCTTGGAGAAGAGGAGGCATAGCTACTATTAGGGTTTTGTCCAATCTTCATCAATTCTTCACTTCTTCATCAATGGGAGCATTGTAATGGCCAACATGAGTGGCTAACTTCATTCTCTTAGGATTCGGTGCACTTCCTTTGAACTCTTTTGTATCATGGTGATATTTTGAGATATTAATTTATGCTTTGATGTTGTTAATCTTATACTTTATGCTTTGGAATGATTTATTCTTGATTGTTTGAGGTATGATTGGAAAATATATCTTGAACCCTAGATCACGGTAAGAATATTTGTTACGTTAATTGCCAGGAATTGAATGAATGTATCAATTGCTTAACACCCTAACCCTAATGTTGGAAAATCTCTTAATTGTGTGAGGAATCAACACTTATTAGGTTTTCTTATGAATTTCATGTGTGAGGAATCAACATGGATGATTTGAGTAGGTGGCATTAACATTGTTAGGTTAATTGACGTTCTTAATTGATTTAGCCATTACAAAAGAGGGATAAGGAAGGAAGTCAATCCTAAGTACCTTTAATTGATATTTTCTCAACAATTTACAGTTGTTTGTCATTTAATTTCAATTCAACTCTTATTACAAAAACCAATATGTTTTAATCTACTTAGTAAGCATAATTGGGAATTTCCATTGAAACTGTTCCTCGTGGGATCGACTTTTATTTAATCGAAATACTATACTGCGATTGATAATTTTGGTACGCTTGCCAATAATTCAATAGCAGTGGACTCACCAAGAAAACTATTCACCTTGTGAATATCATCAAATTTTATTTCTTTAATCATCTTCTGAATCTGATTGATCTGTTCTTAAGTAACTCAGTATTAACAACCTGTTGATTGTCATACACCATGTCACTAACATTCATATTTCTCAAACTTTCTTTGCTATCAACATTAAGATTATTAATCTAGTTTTTATGATCACCCTTTTGTTTGTACCAAGGAAGAAAACCATGCTTAGAGTATCTTTCCTCGATAGATATACATTGTTTTCCATTGTTTTGACCACGAACTCTTCCACGTCTTTGTGTTTTCTGCTTCCAATTTCCTTAGTTTCTGATAACTTTAACAAACACTTTATTTTCAGTGAAAAGATTACCTGCAAGTTGCCTCTCTTGTTGTATGACAAGCGAAGGGACCCGATTGACACTAGGTAAGGGTTCCATAAGGAGGATTTGGGTTTTAACTGTGGTATAAACATTATTCAAACTCTTTAGAAAGCACATTACATATTCATCTCCATTGTGCTTAATAAAAGTCTTTATCAAAGAACAATTACACTTTGGTTTACACGTGCACCTAAGGGTTGTATCAAATATTTTAATTCTTCTCATAATATTTTTAAAATTGTGAAGAAATTGTTAACACTCCTTTCTCCTTGTTTTATGGAGTGTAGTTCTTGTAAAATATCTTTAATTTTGAAATGATCCTCCTTGGAAAAGCTCTTCTTCAAGTCTTCCCAAAGATCCTTAGCATCTTTCATATAAATGATACTTTGAGCAATTTGATCATTGATAACTCTAGTGATACAAGAAATGACCATTGTATTGCATCTTTACCATGTCTCATGAAGAGCAATACCATCCTAGTGAATTGGTAGAGTTCCATCCATAAATTTTTGCTTGTTCTTAGAAAGTAACCTTGTTGCATGACTTTGTTCCGATGATGATAATTTGTGCCATCTAATTTATATTGACCAGGGTGTAGACAAGATTCTCTCCTAAATGAATATAATATGGGTTTTCAAGATTCTAATAGGCAACCATTATATCAATATTGTTGCTTGTTGCTTTCATGAGAAGAGACCATCTTAAGACCAACAAAAAACGAGACAAAGAAAAGATTGAAGAAAAAAAAACTTGATCTATGAAAAAAAGAGCGATTACACAAGGGATATAAAGTAGGATTAACCCACTCTAGTATCATATTAGAATTCTTCTATATGGTAAAACTTTAATGTAAATGACACTATACACCAACAAAAGAATGGAAAAAAACTTTATTATCTCACCAAAAAACTTACGCAGAGTAACAAAGAGCCAAACAATATATAGAAAATAAAAAAAAATTAAATAGTTAGAAAAAAATATATAAAACTGAATCTCAACAAAATTTGAAAATAATAGATATAAATGTTTCTTTAAAATTGACAAGAAAAATATCATTAAAAAAATTTAAATAGCTTATTGTAAATTTGTTGTATTAGGCATATTTTATTTTATTTTAATTCTAAATATGAAATTCAAAGTTGTGTTTTTTTTCATATTTTGTTTATATCTATTTTTTTCTTTATTTTGTTCTCTTTTTCCTATTTTATTAGTTTTTAAATATATAAATTATAAAAATTATTTTTTTAAAACTATAACACTTTTATTTTATTTTTCTTTTCAACAAAAGAACGGTTAAAATAAATTCTTTTATATATAATTTTAAATAAATCAAATTTAAAATAATTCTTATATAAAATTTATATTTCAAATTAGTAAAATATATTGAATAGAAAATATTAATTTTTGGAAGAAGTCTTTTATTAATTTTGTTTATCTTCAATGAAACTTTAAAATTATTTTAGTTAGTTGATATATATTATATTATGTAAATATTTGTGTTTCAAAAGGTTGTTGAATAATATTTTTTATGAAAGTAAATTGAAAAAATGATTTCCTAACACATAGAATAAAATTTTTTACATTTTTTTAAATAAAAAAATTAAGTTTGTTTCATCTAGTGAGTATTTTTAATTAATAACAAATATAAAATATTTTATAAGAAATAAACTAAAATGAATATTTTTCATTTATACTTAAGTAATAAAATAAACAACTTACATTATTCCTTTCTAAATTATGTTACTTCAAATAAATTCTACTCTACTATAATTTTAATTTTTTAATCATTGTTATAGTAGTATTAGTAACAATTTTTTTCTTTTAATTATTTTTGAACATATGGAACCAAATTTTAACTTTCTCTTCAAGTGATAAATTAATTATATTAAATAAATTAAAATTCAATTAAAAATTATTAATTTTTACCTGAAATTTAAAATCTAACAAATCATTTATATATAAAATATATTTTTGACACATTGAGACAAAATATAAGATTTATATAATATTGGAATCTAAAATAAATAAATGAAATATACATGATTATATTTTTTAATTTTTTACTAAAGGGATAAATTTTCTTATTGTTTCGTCTCATAATTTTTTTTCTAATTAGTATACATTTAATTTCATAATAAAGAATTTTTTTATTAAAACAAATATGATAATCTATTCTTATAACATAAAATAAAAATTTTAGTTAAGATAAGATATATAAAATATGATACATTAAATTTGTAAGAAAAAAATGTAATATATATATATATATATATATATATATATATATATATATATATATAATTACATAAAAAATATATTTTATTAACATTGAATCTAAAATTAATAAAATATAATGTGCTGAATAATTTTTTTAATGAAAGTAAATTATTTATTTATTTATTTTATGGGGATAAATATTTTACTAAAATAATAAGCTTCTTTTATCTGATTAATATTTATTGTACATAATAAATATCAATTTTTTTATGTAAATTAATGTCTAAAAGAATTTAATGAACAATTTTCATTAATAAATAAAGATTTAGAGTCAATTAACGTGATAAAAGAATTAAATATTTTTTTAAATAAATTACTTTAAAAAGTTTTATTTTATTGTAATTTTTAAAGTTTATAATTATAGTTATAATATTTTTATATCAAAAAAATTTCTTTTTAAAAATCTCCCAACAAATTTAATTTTCTTTTGAGTAATAAGTCTTAATTTAATTGTATATAAGAAGTTAAACTTTAATTAAAAAATTTGTTAAACTTTTTAAATTTTAATAAATAATAGATAAATTATTATTGTTTTGTTAATTTTACACTTTAGTATAAAAACTATATATATAATATTTTTTTATACAATTACTCATTAAATACATAAAAAAAATGTTTTTTATTATTATAAAATAAATTTAATTATTTTCAAATGAATATTTAAATTTTTTATCTTATTTTTCTAATTTTTTTATAGAATATTCGTAAGTTTATTTACTCTATTACTTTACTGTTTATATACAAAATTTAATAATGAAAAATAAATTCTTCTAATATAATATAGGTATTTTACATTTTTTTCTTCATTTATTTATTATTATTATTATTATTATTATTATTCTTTTTTCTGTCTCATCTTACTTGTTTTCTTTTCTTTTCCTCTTGCATTTCTATTTTTATGTCACTTATTTTATTGTTCTAATTAAAAATATTAAATTAAAATTTAATAAAAATAATATTTTTATCCCAATACCAGTATAAGAGTGACTACTACCCAATATCCTATAGATCTATGTACCACAAACGACTGCTTATAAAAGATTGAATATGTTTATCCCAATATATATTGTCATCATTGTGACTTTCAGCTAATGAGTATGAGTGTCATTTTCATCGGGTGTGGAATCTGTGCCACCTCCCCTCTCTTTAAATAATGATCGATCAGGTCCCACGAGTACCGTAAGTACAGAAGAAATAAAGAAAACAGAGAGACAGGAGGATGAACATACATCATTTTAAAATCAACATCATAAACATTCATAAGTCAATCAAATTTCAAATGATTGATGTTAATGATGCATGATCCTAATATGTTTTCTAAAATATTTATGCATGCGGGCCCGAATCATTTCTCAAATCAGCACTGAGGTAGCCAGGAGTTGACACTACTAGGCATGGAAAATCCACCCACGGGATTGTTGAGACCCATGCTCAAATATAAACCCAGTAGCTCACTGACCACTGATATACGGTAAGAGCACAGTCAGGTACAAGAGAGTTTGTACAGTGGGATCCCCGACAATAGGTAGCGAGCCTGGGTCTTTTAGGGTCTCCAACCACTACCCTTCCTTTCCTCAAGTCCTCCCTCAGGGCCTCCCTATCGTATTCTCAGAGTCCATAATCTATGATTCCCTAGATTTCACAAATCACCATTTTTAGATGAGTAATGTATGAGTCCTTAAGTGGTTTTTCTTAAAAAGTCATATTTTTTCCAAAATTTTTTACAGAGTTTCCCCTGTAATATGAAATTTCCAAAAATTTCCAATCACATGTTACAAGCAGAAAACTTCCAATACAGTTCAAAAAAAGTTCACAACCCATCATCCAATTTTTTTCAATTTAATTTTCAATGAACTTTCTCAAGAAAAACCACCATGCATATAAATGCTCACTCAGAGACAATACATATCATAATAGAGTATCAAACATGTATTTTACACTATCATACATGTAAGCAATTCATTATCACTTTCACAACCAAACATATAATGAAATCAAAATTATAGATCATAACAAATTTAGACAACTTCAACAAATAAGGTCAAACAAGTTTATGATGTAATCCTTACTATATAGTCCACCCCTTACCTGATACGTCCACACTTATTCCTTTCAAAGCTTTTCAAAGCTTGATGTTGTTTTCTAGCAAAATCTATAGATTTTCAAAGCTTGATGTTGTTTTCTAGCAAAATCTATATACGTAATAAAATGCTAGTTAGAATCTTATATTTTTATGGTTCTATCTCATGAGAATTTAAATAACTTAATTACCTACAATATTGATGAAGTAAATAAATTCAAATACCCTATAGAATAGATGCAGTTTTCAGTGGTTGTTTCCTTTTTACTCTAGTCAGGATTTGAACCCACAAGCCCTAAGGCTCAAACATTACTCCAAACCATATCAGTCATCATATGTTTCTTGTCAACTCACACACATAGTACAGTTTTAATGTACTCACACTCAATGCATACAAGAAAACAATAATTTGTGAATGTGGCAATTAAAAATTGTTAAGTCCTTAAGCACACACATGAGTATTTTCTAACAATTATAAAATTATAGAAAAATTATAATTATTCTACAGCACATACAAGAATCGAACTCATGACCCTTCAATCTTATGACAAGGGTCTAACCAAATGATCAACTCCTCATCTCTACAATATTATTAAATTCTTAATTTAATTACTTCTTTTACTTTCAATTTCTACCTTAAAACATATCATTACTATCTGGCGCCTAGTTGCCCGCAAAACGGGTCAATTTTGAGTATTTTCTAAAAATTCTAGAAAAGCATAAATAATCTAATAAACATAAAACTCTACAGTCGATTTAAAATATTCATAATAATTTAATTATTAAAATTTTGACAAAGATTTTGTCAAAATTTAACAAACCAGGGGTACTGAGAATTAGGATGTTACAACTCTGCCTCCCTCAAATAAATTTCGTCCTCAAAATTTGCGTACCTGAAAGGAACAATTAAGGATAAGATTCCCTCATCTTTTCCTCTAAATCCCAAGTAGCATCTCCATCTCCTGCTCCACTCCAAATGACTTTAACCAAAGCTATTTCTTTTCCACATAGGTTCTTAATCCTTCGATCAACGATTTGGATAGGCGGTGTTTCATAAGTAAGATTGTCTCTACTTTGGATAATGTCTGGTTCAAGTATATGAGAAGGGTCTGAAATATATTTTCGTAATTGTGACACATGGAAAACATTGTGGATATTAGAAAGAAAAGGAGGTAGAGCTACTTGATAAGCTATTGGACCAATCCTCTTCATTATTTGGTACGAGCTAATAAACTTAGGCGTGAGTTTCCATGACTTCATTGCTCGTCCAACCTAGGCATGGCAACGGGCGGGTTTTGCCTCCCCGTCCCCGCCCCGACTTTTTAACCATCCCCGTCCCGCCTCGATCCCCATGGGGTTAGGAATTAAGTCCTCATCCCCGTCCCCGTTGGGTTTCGGGTTCCCGCCCCGCCCCCCCAATTTATATTATTTTTAAAAAGATAATTATATTTATAATAAATTAATTTTACTATGTATTTTTATATATAAATAAATATTTATAATTTATAGTTATTATTAATTAAATATACATTTTAATTTATTATATTTATATTAAAATATATATGTAAAAGAAATATTTAATTATTTTTTATTTATATATATATATATATAATATTTATAACATTATTATTATTATTATTATTATTATAACACTGTATTCAAATATTTGAATATTTATAACATTATTATTATAATACTGTATTCAAATATTTAATTATACATATAAGTTAATTCATTTTTAAGTTGTCAATATATAGTTTATAAGAAAATATTTAATAAGTTAATTCTTATTTAATTAGTTTGAAGTAATAAAAGTTTAAATTATTAATTTCTTTTAATCCTTTAAAATGCAATTATTTTATTAAGATAAAATTTGATATATGATAAATAAGCATAATAAGATAAAAAATATATGGCATAATAAATATAAATTATAAATAAACTAATATTAGTTACTACTAAGATTGATGTAAAATATTTAGAAAAAGATAAAGAAAAAAGATTAACTTTGTGTTCATCAAATTGGTTGAAAAGATTGAAAAAAAAAAACAAATTGATGGGAGAGACTAAGAAAATGTGAAAAAGCTGAAAGTTAAGGGAGAGAATAATATAATAAATTAATTTATATAAAAGATTGAGAAAGATAAAAAAAATTAAAAAGTGGGTAGAAGAAAAATAAAAATTGGTGAAATATAAAAAAATAACCTTAAATGTAATAGAAAAAGAAAATGAAATACTTTTAAAATATTAATATTTTAAAATTTAAATTTAAATATAAAGTCGGGGCGGGGACGGGGTGGGGTCGGGATTGCATTACCCATCCCCGCCTCGCCCGACTTTTAAAGCGGGAAAACCCGAACCCGACCCCGCCCCCGGTCAACTCGGGGTTTCCCCGTCAAACTCGGGGCGGGGACGGGTCGGTCCCCACGGGTACGTGTTTAATTGCCATCCCTAGTCCAACCCCAGTTGTAGGTGTGACTCGTAAGAACACATGATCTCCTTCTTGAAACTCGAGAGGCTTTCTCCTTTTGTCATAGTAACTTTTTTGTCGACTTTGAGTTGCTCTCATCTTCTCTTGAACTAATTTAATATTCTTTGTGGTCTATGTAAGAATTAATGGTTAAGTTCAAGAGGGAGGGTGAATTGAACTTTTGAAATCTTTTTCGAAAAACACTCTTTCTTTTGGAAGAATGGTTAATTTATCCAATCTTTTATTAGGCAGATTTGGTTTTAAACAAAGCAAGAATATAAGCAAGAATTGAAAAGAGATGAAAGTAGAAATTCAACACAAGAGTTTATACTGGTTCACTCTTTCCCAGAGCTACATCCAATTCTAGACAAATCTGCCAAGTTCCACTAATTCCAAGTGAAAATACAAACCAGTAGATATACACCAATCTACCCCAAGAACTATCTTACAACACCACAAGATAAACTCTTGAATTAACCACCCAGTAACCAAACCCAGTTACTGTAACCAGTGCAGATTCAAACCCAATCTACACAATTAACCTTTGTACAAGTGTATGAAAAGAATAAACCTGGACTGCAACTTTAACAATATAGAAGTCCAGAAGCAATTTCCCTAACTCAGAACTTTCTCTCTTGATGAACTTTTTAACAATCTTAATCTAAACGCCTTATGATATGAAAAGTTTTATGAATGCACAGAGAAAGGCACGAATATGAGAGCTCTAAGATTGCTTTCAAATGTTTTCAAAATTATATTCCAAAAGAGAAATCAAAATTGTATTTATAGAGTAAAAGAGAGAGACTGATAGATTCAATCGATTTAAAATGATATTTCAATCGATTGATTTCATTTAAAACTCATTCAATCAGTTAATTCGAGTTTTCAATGGATTGAAACAGTTAGAAGAAAAATGGTAGCTCTCTGTTTCAACAGATTAACATATATTTCAACAGATTGAAATCCTGTGATACCTTAGAATGAAAAAATGATCTCTCTGTTTCAACAGATTAAAACTCATTTCAACAGATTGAATTTCTGAGATACTTCAAAGTGAAAAATAACATCTCTCTGTTTCAACAGATTGAACTTGATTTCAACATATTAAAATTGTGAAACCTTTAATATGGAAAAATCATTAAGAACATTTTAACCTGTTGATTCTGCGATTCAATCAATTAAAATTTTGACAACATATGAACATTTCCTATTTTAAGTGATTTTAACAGATTGAAACTTCTTTTTAACAGATTGAAAAACTCAGTTTGTTCTTTTAATGCTTAAAGGTTGGTTTTTCATGCAGTAAAATAAGTTCAATGAGATACATCATTTAAAGGCGCTTATCACAAGATCTATTGAACAATCAAGAGATTAAATTCTAAACCTACAACCTATTCACCTACACACCCACAAACTAAACTCTATAAACTCTATATGTCTTCATAAAATCCAACAAGTGCTTCAATCTCCCCCTATTTGATGGAGACAAATAACCATTGCACCTGCATGAACAATAATAGAACAGAGACATATATGATTTTGTGATGTGTGTGTAGTGTCAGTTATAAGTACTTCTCCCCCTATTTGACTTCATCAAAAAGTGTTTAATTACAGTCCATAAGTACCACGTAGGTAAAAAAAAAAACAAAAGAAACAAGTGAACTTAAAGAACTAAACTTCATTCATCACCATCCCAGGGACCCTGATTGAATTGAAGGTCACCAATTCTGTTGAAGATATCTTCCAGTTGATTGTCAATGTGTTGAAATCTGGCAATGGAGTCTTCATACTGTCGATGCTGGCGAGCTTGCAGAGCAAATGTCATCTCCATGTGTCTCCTTTGATTTGTTTGCATTGCATTCATCTGACGCAGCATAGCCCGTTCGAATTGTGAAAGAGGCGTGCCACGGTCAGGTTGTGCAATATAAGGAATCATTCCAATGGAGACTGCTCTTCCATGACATCTTCCATAGGGTTTGTTTGTCTTGCTTCAGCAGCACTCGGAACACCAGTATTCTCATCTTCTTCTTCATCTTCGACTTCTTCTTCTCTCCCAGCTTCTTCTTTTGAAATCCACTCACCATCAATCTTGATGAATCCCATTTTATGAAGGATGGAGTTGTTAACCTCATTTGTGGGGCGAATGATTTCAGCCAATTCTCCTTCCAAGTCAATACCAAAATGAGTTAGAAATTTAGAAATTAGGATTGCATAAGGATACCTAAACTCACTTAGCCTTTTTGCTTTGTTCATATGGTCCTTGATGACAAACACCCAGTTTACTCTGATTCTGTGATGGATACAGTACATCAGCACCAAATCACCTTCATTTAGTACTGCATGATTGCTCCCCCTGGGAGTAAGCTGCCAGGCCACTATGAATGCAATAATTCTTTCTTCAAGATTCAACTTTCCAGTGTTGAAGGAACTCACAGAGTCACGCTTATTTCTCATACATGAGTGAAAGTATTGGACTTTGTTGAATTCTTCTACATCAGAGGTATACCCTTTAGTGACTTTCACTCCTTCATCCTTAAGTCCAGCAACATTTTTCCAGATAGTGGGAGTAATCTCTATTTCCACTCCTTTAACTTGAGTTTTGAGTGTAGAGCCTTCAAATGACAGATTAGTGAAGAAAACTTTAATAAGATCTAGATAGATTCTACCATTGAGCTCAAGGCACTTCTGAAGCTTCTAGTGTTGCAGCAGCTTCCGAACACCTCTGAATCCTTCAGCATCCAACCACGAGAATTTCAGAACCTTGGGAATATTAATTTGTTTCCTGCTCATTTCGTGAATGAATAAGTCCATCTTTTCTTGGTTCCCATTGAACCAGGATTCAATGCGCCCTCCTCCTGATATTTCTTGCACAACAGCTGAGGATTCTCCTTTGTTGAACTTCTTCCTCTCGGATTTGGTGCGCTTGAACATTTTGTTTTGAGAGATGAACCAAAAAACAGAGAAGAGAGAATTTCAAGGAGAGAGTACAAGATTTTTGAATCACTATTGCATGTTAAAAAGGAATGAGACCCTTCATCTACTTTGAATAGTCAATTTTGTCTTTTTGTAAATTACTGTTGTTCTGCTCCATGCGTCAGAGATGGTAAAGGCAAAGAGAGAGAGAAAGAGAGTTGTTACTTGTGATATTCAATTACCTTCACATCTGATTTCCAATCACAGTCATTCAGCTTTTATTGGATAACTATTACATTAAAGAGAGTAGTCGAAGTTGGATCCAGTTGCACAGGCACTCAACTCAATCTGCAGTAAATGATTAGAGGCAACACATACACTACTAACCCTAGAAAAAAAATTAACCAATTGATTTTCCATAAAATCAATTGATTTTCATTTACTGATATAGATGCAGATCACCACAAGTAAAATAAATCGATTGAATCGAAGATTTAATCGATTGATTTGTAAAAGAAAAAACCTGCAGAGCTACAGAGTTATTGAAATAAATCGATTAAAAGCTTATTTAATCGATTAAACTGGTAATACATCATGAACAGAGATTGAGAATCAGAAAATCAACAGATTATTTCGCAATTTCAATCGATTAAAACACATAATTTCAAAATTTTCAATCAATTTAATCAATTGAACATGTTATCAACCTGTTAAAAAGCACAATATCATAATAAAGAATCAATTATTCAATACTAGATATATCCAAAATTCCTAATTCAGTTCTAA
This sequence comes from Sphenostylis stenocarpa, assembly GCA_963425845.1. Lineage (NCBI taxonomy): Eukaryota > Viridiplantae > Streptophyta > Magnoliopsida > Fabales > Fabaceae > Sphenostylis > Sphenostylis stenocarpa. The sequence goes on from OY731403.1 coordinate 31,473,573, forward strand.
GCATATTAAGTCTATCTCTAGGGAGTGGTTTGGTGAACAAGTCAGCTAATTGTTTCTCAGTTTCAATGAATAAAATTTCACAATCACCCCTAGATACATGTTCTCTAATAAAGTGATGTCTAATTTTAATATGCTTAGTTCTAGAGTGTTGAATAGGACTCTTAGTTAGATTAATTGCACTAGTATTATCACAAACCAGAGGTACCATGTTGAGAAATACTCCATAATCTTTCAATTTTTGTTTAAGGTAGATACTTTGAGCACAACAACTCCCGACTGCTATGTATTCAGCTTCAGCAGTTGAAAGAGCTACACATGCTTGTTTTTTGTTGTGCCATGATATGAGACTGCTTCCTAGTAAATGACATGTACCAGAGGTACTTTTCCTATCCAATCTACATCCTACAAAGTCAGAATCAGAAAATCCAACAAGTTTTAGAGAGGCACCTTCAGGATACCATAGTCCAACATTAATGGATCCTTTAAGGTACTTGAGAACCCTTTTAGCAGCGGTGAGGTGAGATTCCTTTGGATTTGCCTGAAACCTAGCACAGAGACAAACACTCGTTTGTAGCCTTGATCAATTAAGAAATTACTTAGCCTCTCATACCATTGTCTAGGAGCTTGTTTTAATCCATAAAGAGCCTTTTTCAACTTGTAGACATGGTCAGGATGCTTGTGATTTTCAAAACCAGGAGGCTGAGCAACATAGACTTCTTCATTAATGAGTCCATTTAGAAAGGCACTCTTGACATCCATCTGAAGTAATCTGAAACCACTAATGCAAGCATAAGCTAATAACAGTCTAATAGCTTCAAGTCTAGCTACTGGTGCAAAGGTTTCATCAAAATCAATTCCTTCCTGTTGATTATATCCTTTGGCTACCAACCTAGCTTTATTTCTAGTAATAATGTCGTGTTCATCTAATTTGTTTTTGAATACCCACTTAGTACCAATTACATTGATATCTTTGGATTTAGGAACTAATTCCCACACATTATTTCTTTCAAACTGATTAAGCTCATCATGCATGACACTAACCCAATATTCATCATTTAATGCATCCTTAACAGTTTTAGGTTCAATTTGTGAAATGAATGCCATATGATTGCAGAATTGATTAAGAGAATGCCTAGTGGATACTCCCTTATTGATTTGTCCAATGACATTGTCTAGAGAAAGATCTCTTGGGACAATCCATTCTTTAGGAAGCTCATCCAAGATATCTTCTTCCTGTTCTTCAGCAATTCTTTCTGGTGGATAAGCTTTTGTAGGATCAATTGACTGATCACCTTCTTCGACAATATGATGATCTAAACCACTGGGATGTTTTAACTGATAAGAATTATCAGTTAAATCGTCATCATCTGCAGTACCTGTTGTTTTATTCTACAACACTCGAGGAGACTCATTAAAAACAACATGTACTAATTCTTCAACAGATTTTAGTCTTAAATTATAGACTCTATATGCATGACTGTTAGAAGAATAGCCAAGAAAGATCCCTTTATCATATTTTTCATCAAACTTGCCAATATTTTCTTTCCCATTGTTTAACACAAAACATGTACATCCAAAAACCCTGAAATAGTTTATGTTGGGTTTTCTTCCTTTGTAAAGTTCATATGGGGTTTTCTTAAGAATGGGTCTAATCAAAACTCTATTCCAAACATGACAAGCTGTGTTTACAGCATCTGCCCAAAAGTATTTAGGTAAGACATTTTCACAAAGCATTGTTCTAGCCAGTTCCACAAGGGATCTGTTCTTTCTTTCCACAACACCATTATGTTAAGGAGTTCTTGGAGCAGAAAAGTTGTGCTTTATGCCATACTTTTCACAGAATAATTCAAACTTTTCATTTACAAATTCTCCACCATTGTCACTTTGAATAGAAGTAATGACATAACCTTTCTCATTATGTAGAACCTTGGCAAGCTTTTTAAAAGATTTGAAAGAATCAGATTTGGCTTTTAGAAATATAGTCCAAGTAAATCTGGAAAAATCATCAACAATTACCATGATATAGAGATTACCACCTAGGCTTTTATTTCTTGAAGGACCAACCAAATCCATGTGAAGCAGTTCCAAAGGTCTAGAAGTAGAAACAATGTTTTTGTTTGAAAAGGATTTTCTAGTTTGTTTACCTTTTAAACAAGCTTCACAGATTTTGTCTTTCAGAATTTGTCTTTCAGAATTTGAAGCTTAGGTAGCCCAGAGACTAAATCTTTAGAAATCAGTTTGTCAAGATGATTAAGATGAATATGTGCAAGCCTTCTATGCCATAACCAAGATTCTTCTTCTTTAGTAAGAAGACAACTTTGAGATGAGATAGAATGATTGATATCTAGCATGTAAATGTTATTTAACCTCTTACCTACCAACATTACCGTGTCAGATTTTGGCTCACAGATTAGGTAGATTTCTGGTTTGAAGATAACCTTGTGACCTAGATCACATAATTGACTTATACTGATTAAGTTGTGCTTGAGACCTTCAACAAGAAGAACATTGTGAATGGTCACGGTTTCACCATCTCCTATATCTCCAGAACCTAAGATTCTTCCCTTGTTGTTGTCTCCATATGTCACGTGTGCTCCATTCTTCAATCTCAGCTTCGGAATTTGGAAATATCACCTGTCATATGCCTTGAGCATCCGCTGTCCAAGTACCAAAGTGATTCTTGCTGTTGTTCCTGAAAAATCAAACATCAAGTATTTGGTACCCTTAATTACTTTGGGTCCTTAGTGGTCAAATTTTCTGTTTAACATATTTTGGAACCCATCTCATTTTACCCTGTGGCACAAAGTGTTTTTTAATATGACAGAATTTTACAGTATGTCCTTTTTTCATACAATAATGACAAGATGAGAAAGGAGATGCTGTTGATTTTCTAAAAGAAAAGAAATTCAAATATCTTTTAGTTTTAACCCCAACCTTAGGTTTGTACCAAATTCCAAGTATGATCAAAAACACAGTTTTGGGACCCAAGAAGTGTATCTAAATTTTCTTTACCTTGAGTAAACTTAGACAGAGTTTTAATCAAATACTCAACCTTATTCTCGCGAGAGATACACTTTTCACAATTGTTGTTAGCAGCAACATTACCAGCAGATGAATTATTGTAGATTATTTCAAGATGTTCCATATCTGTCTTGCTTTCTAGTAACTCTTCTTCTAGAACTTTAACCCTATTCTCTAACCAGTTATTTAGTCCTTTTAACCGATTATTTGTATGAGATAAATTCCTAGCTTCTTATGCATTTCATTGAAAGCGAGTTAGTAATGTGTTGTAATTCATTTCATTTTCCGTGGGGGTTGAACTTACATGAGATGAAGAGGATTCACGACCGACCATTAAGCATAGATTCACTTCTTCACCTTCGGATACGTAACTAGAGGATGAATCATTGTCTTGCCAAGCTATGTAGGCCTTTTTCACTTTGTACTTTAACTCTTTCTTGTTTTGATTCTTGGATTTTTTTGGACATTCACTCCTTACGTGTCCCCGCTTACCACAAGAATAATAAGTAAAAGTATTTTGAGTAGATTCAGCTTCTTTTATTAGTGTACCTTTTAACCTGGCCAGTTCTGTTCTTCTTTCTAAGAAATTTCCCAAACTTCTTAACCAACAGAGTCGATTCTCAGATTCATCTTCTTCGAATTACTACTTTCTTCAATTGTCTTGAGAACAATGTTTCTGCTTTTCTTTTCTGCATTTTCTTGTTCTTTAAACCTATTGATCTCCAACTCGTGTTCCCTTAGCTTACCAAACAATGATGCAGTAGTCATCTCAGCTTAAGTCTCTTGATTATGATATAGTCTGTCACCTTTGGTTGCCAAGTTCTGTCCGAACATTTTAGAATCTTGATGTTTAACTCTTCCTTGTCAAATGTCTTGCCTAATCCAATTAGATGATTGACTATATGCGTGAATCTTTTCTCGCACATCCGCAATGGTTTCACCTTGCTGCATTTTGAAGAATTCATAGTCTTTAATTAATTCATGCTTTCTTGCCCTTTTCACGTCGAGGTACCCTCATGAGTGACCTCTAGAATCTCCCACATTTCTTTGCGGAGGCACATTGAGAAACCCTGAAAAACTCATCAAGATTTAAGGCAGAGGTAATAATGTTCTTAGCAGTATAATCATATTGAACTTTCCTATTTTCTCGCATCAGCTTAATTCAGCCCAGTCTTTTTCAACAATTTTACCATCTACTGTATGAGTTGGTTTGAAAGGCCCATTAACAATTGTATCTCAAATACCCCTATCAAGAGATTCAATAAAGATTTTCATTCTAACCTTCTAGAAAGAATAATTCACACCAGTAAATAGAGGAGACCTATTGATGGAGGCTCCTTCCGAAAAAGTCATCTTTCCCTCAGCCATTTAAACCTTTCTTGGACCGAATTCTTGAGTAACTTAAAAGAACCAGCTCTGGTACCAATTGTAAGAATTAATGGTTGAGTTCAAGAGGGGGGGTGAATTGAACTTTTGAAATCTTTTTCGAAAAACACTCTTTCTTTTGGAAGAATGGTTAATCTTTATCCAATCTTTTATTAGGCAGATTTGGTTTTAAACAAAGCAAGAATATAAGCAAGAATTGAAAAGAGATGAAAGTAGAAATTCAACACAAGAGTTTATACTTGGTTCACTCTTTCCCGAAGCTACATCCGAGTTCTTGACAAATCTGCCAAGTTCCACTAATTCCAAGTGAAAATACAAACCAATAGATATACACCAATCTACCCCAAGAACTATCTTACAACACCACAAGATAGACTATTGAATTAACCACCCGAGTAACCAAACCCGATTCATCGTAACCGAGTGCGATTCAAACCCAATCTACACAATTAACCTTTGTACAAGTGTATGAAAAGAATAAACCTGGACTGCAACTTTAACAATATAGAAGTCCAGAAGCAATTTCCCTAACTCAGAACTTTCTCTCTTGATGAACTTTTTAACAATCTTGATCTAAACGCCTTATGATATGAAAAGTTTTATGAATGCACAGAGAAATGCACGAATATGAGAGTTCTAAGATTGCTTTCAAATGTTTTCAAAATTATATTCCAAAAGAGAAATCAAAATTGTATTTATAGAGTAAAAGAGAGAGACTGATAGATTCAATCGATTTAAAATGATATTTCAATCGATTGATTTCATTTAAAACTCATTCAATCGATTAATTCGAGTTTTCAATGGATTGAAACAATTAGAAGAAAAATGGTAGCTCTCTGTTTCAACAGATTAAAATATATTTCAACAGATTGAAATCCTGTGATACCTTAGAATGAAAAAATGATCTCTCTGTTTCAACAGATTAAAACTCATTTCAACAGATTGAATTTCTGAGATACTTCAAAGTGAAAAATAACATCTCTCTGTTTCAACAGATTGAACTTGATTTCAACAGATTAAAATTGTGAAACCTTTAATATGGAAAAATCATTAAGAACATTTTAACCTGTTGATTCTGCGATTCAATCAATTAAAATTTTGACAACATATGAACATTTCCTATTTTAAGTGATTTTAACATATTGAAACTTCTTTTTAACAGATTGAAAAACTCAGTTTGTTCTTTTAATGCTTAAAGTTTGGTTTTTCATGCAGTAAAATAAGTTCAATGAGATGCATCATTTAAAGGCGCTTATCACAAGATCTATTGAACAATCAAGAGATTAAATTCTAAACCTATAACCTATTCACCTACACACCCACAAACTAAACTCTATAAACTCTATATGTCTTCATCAAATCCAACAAGTGCTTGAGTCTATTGCACCAATTATGGACCTAGAAGTAAGTTTTAACCTGTCTCAAACCAACACAATGGTGTCCGGCATTTCCTTCCATAAAGAGTTTCAAACGGGGTCATCCCAATGCTAGCGTGAAAACTATTGTTGCATATAAATTCAATCAATGGTAAGAACTTATCCCAACTTCCTTTGTGATCCAACACACAAGCTTGTAGTAGGTCCTCCAAAGATTGAATGGTTCGTTTTGATTGTCCATTAGTCTGAGGATGATAAGCAGAACTTAGCCGAAGCTTTGTCCCAAGAGCTTGATGTAAACTTGTCAAGAACCTTGAGGTGAAACGAGGGTCTCTATTTGACACAATACTAGCAAGTATGTCATGCAATCTTACCACTTCCTTAATGTACAATTGAGTCAGCTTCTCCAAGGAATAACGAATGTTGATGGGAATAAAATGAGCAGATTTTGTCAATCTGTCAATTATTACCCACACAGAATCGTGACCAGTTGGTGTTCGAGGTAATGAAGTTACAAAATCCATAACTATGCTATCTCATTTCCATTCCGGCACATCTAATGATTGTAACATCCCTGATGGTCTTTGATGTTCTACTTTAGCTTTTTGACACACCAAGCAAGCTACAACATACTCTGCCACTTCCTTTTTCATTCTAGGCCACCAGAATATTTTCTTCAAATCATGATACATCTTTGTTATTCCGGGATGAATACTCATGTTACTCTTATGTGATTCCTCCAAAATGGTCTTTCGTAACTCCTGACAAGAAGGGATACAAATTTGTCCTTTGAAACGTAAGATTCCATCTGTCCCTTCCACAAATTCTATTTATTTCCCTTGTTTAACTAATTCCTTCTTCTCACAGAGAAAAATATCCTCTAATTGAGCTTCTTGTACTTGTTGTAGAAAATCACCAGTGATAGTGAGAGTACCACATGTAACACGTTTGGAACTAAACTCGATTGATAAATTCAGACTTTGGAATTCTTCGATCAATTCCATTTCTCTTATCATCATAAATGCTGCATGTAAAGATTTTCTACTAAGTGCATCCGAAACTACATTCCCTTTTCCAGGATGATACTGCTATTCAAACTCATAGTCTTTTAAAAATTTCATCCGCCGTCTTTGACGCATATTCAATTCCCTTTGATCAAAGAGATATTTCAGGCTCTTATGATCACTATACACTATGAATTTTGCTCCATACAAATAGTGTCTCCAAATTTTCAGAGCAAACACCACTGCAGCTAATTCTAAATCATGGGTGAGATAATTTATCTCATGTGGTCGCAGTTGTCGAGAAGCATACGCCACTACCTTTCTATCTTGCATCAACACACAACCCAATCCCAATTTAGATGTATCATAATATACTTCAAAGTTCTTGTTAGGTTCTGGAAAAATTAACACCGGTGAGGAAGTAAGACGATTCTTCAATTCTTGAAAGCTAATCTCACATTGTGGGGTCCACACAAAAGATTGTCCCTTTCGTGTCAACTTGGTTAACGGGTTGGCTAATCGAGAAAAACCTTCAATAAACCATTGATAGTATCCTGCTAATCCTAGAAAACTCCTTATTTCAGTGACCTTTTTTGTTGTTCCCACTTCAAGATTGCCTCAACCTTAGCTCGATCAACAACTATCCCTTCTTCATTAATGACATGTCCAAGAAAATTCACTTCATTTAGCTAGAACTCACACTTGGATAATTTTGCATACAATTGTTTTTTCCTCAAGATTTGCAGCACAATTCTTAAGTGTTGAACATGCTCCTCCTTGCTCTTTGAGTATATAAGGATGTCATCAATGAATACAATTACAAACTTATCCAGAAAAAAGGGTGAAAAATCCAATTCATATAGTCCATGAACACAGCTGGAGCATTTGTCATTCCAAAAGGCATAACCAAATACTCGTAGTGTCCGTAGCATGTTCTAAAAGCAGTCTTTGGTATATCCTCAGATCGTACTCTGATCTGATGATACCCCGATCTTAAATCAATCTTTGAAAATATTTTTGCCCTGCGTAGTTGATCCATCAAATCATCTATTCTTGACAATGGGTATTTATTCTTTATTGGCACCTTATTTAATTGTTTGTAATCAACACAGTCGCATTTCCTTCTTTTTCACTAAAAGTACTGGCACTCCTCACAGTGACACACTCGGCCTAACAAATTGTTTCTCTAAAAGTTCTTTTAACTGCTTTTTAAGTTCAAATAGTTCCAATGAAGACATTCTATATGGGACTATGGAAATAGGTCCTGCTCCTGGTACCAAATCAATACTGAATTCTAATTCTCGTTCTGGGGGTAATCCTAGAATATCATCAGGAAAAACTTCAAGATATTCTCTCACTATTAGCACATCAACCAACTTTTCTTCCTTTCCTTTTGCCAATAAAGACATTACAAATCCATGAAATTCTTCCTTCAAGGAAACATCTTTATAATCGACACTTTGAATCCTTGACTTCTCTCAGAATTATTGTGCTCAAAATCTCTAAACACAATAATCTTCTTACAACAGTCTATAATGACATGGTTGTCAGATAACCAGTCCAATCCCAAAATAACCTCTAATCCTTTTAAAGGAAGGCAGAAGAGATTTACTACAAAGTTTCTACCATCTATACTAATGGGGCACTCCCAACATGCTTTTGTAGTGATAACATGATCATTACCCGGGGTATGCACAAACAAATCAAATGTCAATGCTATAGTAGGCAAATTCAAACGTTCCACACAACTATAAGAAATAAATGAATGTGATGCGCTTGAATCAAACATCATAGATAAAGGAGTATCTCGGATAATACATGTACCTCCAATCATCATGTCAGAGTTAGATACTTTTTATCCGCTCATCGTAAAAACTTTACCCTTAACTTTTGGCCTGCTAGCTACCCCTCCACCACGATTTCGGTTGTGATAGTTTCCATTGCCTCCATCTCCTTCCTTCTTAATCATCGGACAGTCACGAGACATATGCCTAGGCTTGTTACAACTAAAGCATATTAACGGTTTTACTGGGCAATATTTTCTGTAGTGTTCTCCTCCACAAGCAAAGCATTTTCCTCTTGGTGGGGCTGACATATAGTTTCACCTATTACCACGGTTCTGAGAAAACTCAATTGTGGGTCCCCTTTGATGTTGTTGTCTCTGATATGGTTGTCCTCTTCCAATTCCTCTCCTTCGATTATGTTGAGGCCCATAGTTCTTTGTTTCTGAAGACTCAGAACGGTGTTCTCAAAACTTAACAATCTTTGTTTTATGGTCTTCTTAAAAAATCCTACATCTGTTCACTAATGTAGGAAACTCTTGAATTTCCTGCATTCTTATGGCTTCCTTAATCTCAGGGCGAAGTCCATTGACAAACTTCACACACCTTGACCTCTCGTTGATGACATTGTGGTAGTGGGGATGATATCGTGAAAGTTCTTCAAACTTTGTTGCGTACTCTCCTACATTCATGGATCCTTGTGTCAGTGCCAAGAACTCCATCTCTTTCTTCTCTCGAACATCTTATGAAAAGTACTTCTCCAAAAATCTCGCTTGAAACAAAGGACATGTAATCATTATACCTTCCCCCTCCAATCTTTGTCTCACTCCGTCCCATCAATATTCAACATCTTCTATTAATGCATAAGCAACAAACACCACCTTATTATTCTCTGTGCATCGTAGGGCACGAAAAATCTCCTCCATTTCTCTGAGCCAAACTTGTGCACCTTCAGGATCATATCCTCCCTTGAATCGAGGTTGGTTCCTCTTCTCAAATAAATCCAATCTCGTCAAAGCATCATCACCTCGAGGACACGATCCTGTTGCACTCGAGCTTGTCGATCCTGCTCCATTGCAGCAATTAGTCTCCACTGAATTAACTAATCCAGCACCTCGTCCAGCCATTGATTCCTGATAATCGAATCAAATTCGACTAAGTTATCAAGTAATCATAATTGATATTAAATCATGGTAATTTCCTACATATAATTCCCCACAAAGAGTGCACAAAAGTCTAAGTAGACTTTTCCTCAGGCCTAAAGGGTCGAACTGCTCTGATACCACTAATATAACACCCTACCTTATAAATCCTCAATCAGAAAAATTAATAATTTTTAGCGAATTTTTTTTAATAACCAATAATAATCTTTCTCTCATACATAATATTAATATATTAAACCAATGCATTAATAGTAAAAATAAACTTTAACATGTAAATTTTCAATAACCCATTCTTGCATTTCATCATTTTAGAAAGTACTAAAAGTAAACATTCATAATTACATATAGATAAAATATTAATTACAGTCCTTCAAAATATTAGGGGTAACATTGAGATAACATCCTACAGAGCAGCAAACTACACATAAGAGTGACTACTACCCAATACCGTATAGGTCTATGTACCACAAAGGACTGCTTATAAAAGATTGAATATGTTTATCCCAATACATATTGCCATCATTGTGGCTTTCAGCTAATGAGTATGAGTGTCATATTCATCGGGTGTGGAATCTGTGCCACCTCCCCTCTCTTTAAACAATGACCGATCAAGTCCCACGAGTACCGCAAGTACAAAAGAAATAAAGAAAACAGAGAGACAAGAGGCTGGGCAACAGTTCATACATCATTTTAAAATCATCATAAACATTCACAAGTCAATTAAATTCCAAATGATTGATGTTAATGATGCATGATCCTAATATATTTTCTAAAATGTTTATGCATGCGGGCCCAAATCATTTCTCAAATCAGTACTGGGATAGCCAGGAGTTGACATTACTAGGCATGAAAAATCCACCCACGGGATTGTTGAGACCATGCTCAAATATAAACCAGTAGCTCACTGACCACTGATATACGGTAAAAGCATAGTCAGGTACAGGAGAGTTTGTACAGTGGGATCCCTGACAATAGGTAGTGAGCCTGGGTCTTTTGGGGCCTCCAACCACTAGCCTTCCTATCCTCAAGTCCTCCCTCAGGGCCTCCCTATCGTATTCTCAGAGTTCATAATCTCTGATTCCCTAGATTTCACAAATCACCATTTTCAGTTGAATAATGTATGAGTCCTTAAGTGGTTTTTCTTAGAAAGTCACATTTTTCCAAATATTTTGACAGAGTTTCCCCTGTAATATGAACTTTCCAAAAATTTCCAATCACATGTTACAAGCAGAAAACTTCCAATAAAGTTAAAAACAAATTCACAACCCATCATCCAATTTTTTTCAATTTAATTTTCAATAAACTTTCTCATGAAAAACCACCATGCATATAAATGCTCACTCAAAGACAATACATATCATAATAGAGTATCAAACATGTATTTTACACCATTATACACGTAAGCAATTCATTATCACTTTCACAACCAAGCATATAATGAAATCAAAATTATCAATCATAACAAATTTAGACAACTTCAACAAATAAGGTCAAACAAGTTTATGATGTAATCCTTACTATATAGCCCACCCCTTACCTGATACGTCCACACTTATTCCTTTCAAAGCTTGATGTTGTTTTCCAGCAAAATCTATATACGTAATAAAATGCTAGTTAGAATCTTATATTTCTATGGTTCTATCTCATGAGAATTTAAATTCACTTTGTTTTGCTAATCCATTTCTAATAATATTTTAAGCTCACAACTTACAATTAACTTCGAAATTTATCCTATTTTGTATACACTTAGAGTAAGAAGAATCCTAATAGCAAACATGGACAAGGTTCAGTATTTCAGAATTTTCTAGAGTTATATAAGTTGTTTTGGCATGGGATTTGAGCCAAAATTTCAATAACTTAATTACCTACAATATTGAGGAAGGAAATAAATTGAAATAACCTATAGAATAGATGCAGTTTTCAATGGTTGTTTCCAACTAGGCTCAACTACAATAACACTCTGGACATGCCTTGGTAATTTGACTATAACTCATGCTACACATAAGCTATTGACATCAAACCAATTTCTAAATTTCGGGAATATAATTTCCTACAACTTTTATGAAGAAATCATGTCCTAATTTCACACATATCAATCTCAGTAATTCAAAAACCGAGGCTATTGAAATAGGGCTACCTCTTAACGTCACAATTAGAACACTTGACAGTAAAATAGGCATAACTTGAGCTACAGATATTTATTTAATGTGAAACCAGTTTCTAAATTTTGATAACTTAAAGGACTACAACTTTCATGAAAATACAAGTTCCTAATTCTGTTCACACAAGTCCCAGAAATTAAATGAACAGTACCTACGAATTAGGGTTCGTAAAGATTTTAGCTCAACCACTTCTAATCCTCAAGTCTAAGCATTATTCTAGTATCCTAGGTGTAAAACCTACAATAACACTCTTCCTACACCCATTCAAGCTCAGCCAAGTGAGTAGAAAAATAGAAAATGCACCATTTTGAAAAATAAAACCGTAGAAATGTAGAGGAGATTGAGATAAAAAAACTTACCTCTTGGAGCTCCTCAAGAAAATCAAGATTTCCCCCTCAAAATCAAGCTTGAAGGTAAGGAAAGTTTTGAGAGAAAGAGAGAAATGAGAAAACCTACTGTTGCAGAGAGAATGACACTCTTTTTAAAAGTCAAATTTATAATTCACCTAAATTCCCGCTTGGCAGATTTTTGATGCGCCCAGCGGATTAGAGACAACAAATAATAGAGAGATTTGAAACCACAATCAGCAGATTCCCGTGCGCTCGAAAAATTTATGCATTATTTTTTTCTTTTTTACTCTAGTCAGGATTTGAACCCACAACCCCTAAGACTCAAACATTACTCCAAACTATATCAGGTAAGGAAAGTTTTGAGAGAAAGAGAGAAATGAGGAAACCTACGGTTGTAGAGAGAATGACACTCTTTTTAAAAGTCAAATTTCTAATTCACCTAAATTTCCTGATGCGCCCAGCGGATTAGAGGCAAACCACAATACGCTCAGCGAATTCCCGTGCTACGAAAAGTTTATGCATTATTTTTTTCTTTTTTACTCTAGTTAGGATTTGAACCCATATAATTCCTAAGACTCAAACATTACTCCAAACCATATCAACCATCATATGACTATTGTCAACTCACACATATAGTACAGTTTTAATGTACTCACACTCAATACACACATGAGTATTTTCTAACAATTATAAAATAATAGAAAAATTATAATTGTTGTAATGCATATACAATAATCAAACTCATGACTCTCTAATCTTATGACAAGGGTCTAACCAAATTATCCACTATTCATCTCTATAATATTATTAAATTCTTAATTTAATTACTTTTTTTACTTTTAATTTCTACCTTAAAACATATAATTACTGTCTAGCGCCTAGTTACCCAAAAAATGGGTCAATTTTGAGTATTTTTTTTTTAATTTCAAAAAATTATAAATAATTTAATAAACATAAAATTTTATAATTATTTTATCCAATTTCTAATAATTTAATTATTAAAATTTCAATAAATATTTTATTAAAATTTAACAACTGAGAAGTAGGATGTTTCATATTCTGCATACGTTAGTTTAAATTTATATAATATATTATCTTTTATATATATATTTTTTAACAAAATGCATTTAATTCAAAGGAGTCTTTCACAAAATTCCCTCTCATTTTATTGGCTGAACAACATCATTGATTAATTCTGATCCTTCATTGGAATATATGATACAAGGAAAAGCCAACGAACAAAGCTAATCAACAAAGAAACTGAGAAACAGTGAAAAACCATTACACTGAACCTCTCGCCTCTCCATAAAATCACTTCCATCTTCGTCGCCGAATCAACACTTCCGCCACCGTAGCCGCCGTTGATCACCACCTCTTCCCGGCGACTTCCCGCTAGGTTAACCGGTAATCACCTTTTCTCTGAAGATTTTTGCTGTTCCAGTTGCTGGATCCCTTTCTATTTTTCGCCGAAACTACGATGCGATGCGATGCGATGCGAGATCCAAACACGTCAATACTGTTTTCCGATTGGATCAAATTTTTCACGTTAGATTTCAGAGCACTTCTCTCTCTCTCTCTCTCTAATCAGAAAATGTTCGGGCATGGATGGTTTTTCTGTGTTTCGCTTTTTCGTTTGTCGAAGCGCAAAAGCGTGTTGCCGCGGAGAAATTCGTGTTACTTGTTTGTGTTCTCAACCGTTTTTAGTTGAATTTGGTTATTAGAATGGGACAGTGGCAAGTAAACAGTAACGCGGAAGCATTAGTTTCTAGTTGCTATGTATTTGTTTCTGTTGTTGGAGAATATTGTGTTTGCTATGCTGTAGTATGATAGTTTCGTAGATCTGGCGTTTGTTACAGTTAGTTGTGGATGCTTTGGGTTAGGCTAATGCCACTATTTGCTATCAGGATTAGACTATTGTGATCTTTGTTGCTTAAGTTTTGCGGTTTTTCTTTTTTGTTTAACTATTCATATTTTATTTTCTTGATTGAGTCTTTAGAGGGATTCACAGGAAAAAACACAGACAAGAGCTCAATACGTAAGGATTATACCACTCTCAACCCCGAAACCTTATCACATTAGATTATGAGTCATATTTTCTTTTATGTTGTTCAATTATCTTATTTTTACAGTGGGACTTAGACTCATCCTTGTATTTTTTAACATTCTTTTCGCCTATTGCATTTGTATTGACTTTAAATAGATGCTAATTGATGCAGTTCAATTTTTGTAATGGCACCGATAATGCAGATTTTAAGTTTTTAGAACTTAATAGGGATCTACGATAGCATAGTTTCCAATCTTGGGAAGTAGTGCTTAGTGGCTAGCTCTGAGAATGTTATAGTGGGATTATAACACAGACTAAATGACTTGTACTACTAATAGAAATTTTCAAAAAAGAAAAAAGAAAAAACACAATTAAAGAATTTCATTATGAATGTCACTTTACACAGACAATCACCATTACTCTATGAACAATGAAAAAAGCATAGTAATGAAGTAAAAAAATGAAAGACGATGATGAAATTAATAGAAAAAGAACATAACATATTAGACAAAAATTAGCAGAATGTGAAGTGGGAAGCCTTAAAAGAAGAAAAAACAGGACACGGAAAAAACAAGTCCTGGAAAGAGTGAAGGAATGTAAGGAAAAAGTGTGAGATAAATCACAATTTTAATAAAAAGAAGACACAACAACATTGTTTCTAAGGTAAAAATGTGTTTGTGATGCCTGTATCATGGTATTGCCACTATAGTGTGTGAAAAACTACTATTGAAAATTGTTTAGCGATTTGAATACCCTAGCAGCCTAGGGCCACTCCTCTTGGCTATAGTGGTGTTATGCATGCTATTAACTACAAAGTAACACTAGCTTACTGGAGTTGACTACTTTATTTTGGTTTTAATTGACCATGTATCTTTGTAAGGGTTTATTATACTAGGACTTTGCTGTTTTAGTTTTATTTTATTAATCCTTCAAACAGGGAAACTAGCAAATAGCATCGGTCCTTCAGTCAAAGTTCTTTAGGATGCCAATTAACAAAGTCATAAATGACATGTCAAGAGCAGTTGTGGATTTATGCCACCTTCATCCACATGGATGTCATGTCACCATTGAAAAATTCATTCTCTAAAATTGTAAATAAAACTTAATCCCTTTGCCAAAACTCAACAAAAACTGCAAGATCAAAATCTCAGGGTTTGGTCCCAAAATAAGAAACATGCTTTAATTGCTGAATTCATTGCATTTTGTCTTCTGTTTTGAGGTCTGTCATGGTTCAGGGCTTCAGGGAAGACTGTGGAAAAGGGTTTAACAGAAGAGAAGGGTCTAAATTCTGCTAAGATGATTGAGTTTCTGGTCTGTGAAGTCCCATTCATAGGGTATCAGATATTACAGTGTTGATTGTGGGTGTTGACAGCCATTGCTGGGCATATGGGATTTCAAAATTGGTTGATTGTTGTACCTGTGAGCAGGTTAATTTTTTATTGAGTTTTGAAGGAATTGACGCGGTGATTGCAGATTTTGAGTGATTGCTGAGTTCAAGGGATGTTTATGCTTTATATGAATATTTGGAAAAAATAATTTGGGGTTCTTGTAGATTTAGTAAGTGTCAATTGCTATTTCTGATTTGGGAATTATGTTTGCTGGTTGCTACCAGGTATAAATGATTAAAAAAATTTCTCGGTTAAGATCCTTAATGAATGACGATGGCCCAAGGAGTAGTTGCTGAAGTTATTTTGGATTTTACCCAATTAATTTTTGGTATTAATCATAAATGATTGTTTTACTAACCAGTAAAGTGATTTTGGTTTAGGTTACAGGATTCTGATTTTCTGACCATTAGTATGAGCTATGGACGAATGTTTGAGCCTTGATGGTCTCTATGGGGAAATTGTCTATTTTGTTTTTGTCAACCTTTTAACTGTTGAAACTTGTAAAGAATGAATTTATTGTTGCTTGCTTTCTCAATTTTCTCAGACCCACCATGCATGTGTGCGTTATTATGCCTACTATAAGTGCTTCAAAGGACTAAGGATGTAAAATAATCTGGAAGCATGTAATTCTGTATGAGTATGAAAAGTACTAATTGGAGAATTGGTGTGCTTCTGGCTTCCCTATGGGCGTCTGCTATTAGAGAACGTTTGGTTGAAGAGGAAGAGAGAGAAAGTGATTTTGGAGATGAAAGAGGCATCCACATGGAAAATTGATGTCAACACCATTTTCCATAGACCAAAATTGCACATTATATTTTATAATTAACTGTCGGTTCAACTGGAATTTTTCCCTGGATTGAGATTTATGTTGGCTATAATGTTGCTGTATGTTCCTATGTCAACCTTATTTCAAACCAGTTGATAATATGTATGCATTTCATATGATTTTTATTAATTGACTTGTTTTCTTCCAGCATTCGATCAGTGACGGCAAGACACTTGGACTTCTGAGTCATTGGCATAAAATGGTTTCGTTTGAAATGAATGATCGGAAGAGTAAGTGGAATTTGACTTTTATGCTGGCAATAGTGTGATCATATGACTTGGTTTTCTGTTTTGCAATAATTCCATAATAAATTATTGATTGAATTAATTTATTTTGGGGAAATCTATCTGCATGAAATGATTCTGATTTATATTAGGATTGTGCTAATTTGCTTCGTATCTTCTCTTCCTCTACCCTGTGTATTTTTCATTTTCATGGTTTTAATAATGGTTAGTTAGAGGATTTAAATCACATAATATGTAAAAGACCAATAATTTTTTCTCAGTTAGCAAAGTTCTTTTAACGAGTCCAAATTTGCATTCAGTTAATGCTTCCATCTATTTTAATAACGCTATGCGTTTTTAAATATTTTCTCCAAGTGATTACTACTTATCTTCATTGCGTTGGTTTTTATCATAGTTCCTTTGTCGAGAAGTTGGCTTAGTGTGGACAATGTGTTGTGTTTATGCATTATGCTGGGCGCATGGTGACTTTTGTCCATGTAGAAGCAAAAGGAGAAGTAAGAGGAAAAGAAAAAGAGCATAATTTCTGCCTATTTTCTCCATCCTAAGCAAGAAATTAAACATATTTGCATTTTGGCTATTTTGACAACTCTATTATAAGCTATTGATAATTGAATCACGTAGGTAAAATAGTCATTACTTGTATAAATATTATACCAAAATACTTTCTTGAAATTTATTTTTGTAATTATGTAGAAGTAACAATATGTCTTACACAACGCTATAGCAGCTATACCAGTGCTCTGAACATATTTTCTTCAGTTTCTTGGATTCAGACATCTTTCTTAATATCAGTTTAAAGGCATTTATTAGTGCCCATGCTTTTGCATATTTGTTCTGTAATCTTGACTAACAAAAGGAGATGATAAGATTAATTGTAAACATTATATAGCTGGCATATGCTTGTTCTATGTATGACTTGTTATTTTAATATTCTAATATCTTCTGAAATTTAATCTTTGCATTGGCACATTAAACAGAGATTGGATTGGGATTAACGGGCTTTGGTATAGTTTTTTCATTCCTTGGTGTTATCTTCTTCTTTGACAAGGGCTTGCTAGCAATGGGCAATGTAAGTGTTGACAGATTTCATGCTTATGATTTTTATCTTTCTGTTTGTTGTGTGATTGTACTTCATAATATCTTTTATTACATTTGTCACTGAAATCAGATCCTCTTTGTTTCTGGAGTATCCCTAACCATTGGACTTAAATCCACCATGCAATTCTTCATGAAACGTAGTAATTTCAAGGTAAACTAGTTATATATTTATCATCTCTTTCATTCTTCATTCCATGAGCCCTTCATGGTTCATTTAACCTTTTACATCTTTACTGTTTTTGTAGGGAACCATTTCTTTTGGTATTGGATTCTTTATTCTTCTCTTGGGGTGGCCTATTCTTGGCATGATTGTGGAGTCTTATGGATTCATCGTACTATTCAGGTTTAGTCAAAATTATTGTTAGAATCATTACTTCCTAGTATTATCATTAGACCTAAGTATAGGGTGCTGAGTGTAGGAAACTTCCTACATCTATATCTAGGTCTGCACCTAGGGTCCTAGTTGCAGTCTCTTACTTAGTCTTCTATGTCTCATTGTATCAGATTTTCCATTATAAATAGAAGAAAGGGAGAAGGGTCCCGTGAGCCCTAGAGATATATTTTTTCTCTATTAATCTTAAGTTAGTATCAGAGCGGGTCGATCCCGTTCTGGTTTCTGTCTGGTCTTGTCCACCACCATCAGTCACCGCTGTCCGCGGCTGTCCACCATTAGCCACTGCTGTCTACGGCCGTCCAAGCTTAGTTTTATCACTATCTGAGGTTATCCTCTGCTCTGTTGGACTGTCCAACATTGTCAAGCATCTTTTCGCCACCTTTTGCTACCGTCATCCGTCGCCCATCGCCGACAGCCACCGCAGTTTCGTCTGGAAACCACCGGATCTGGACCGTCTCTCCGAGTGACGACAATCCCTGTTGGTGCCGAAGGAAGACTCCTTGCGACGCGCCGCCACACGCACCATCTCCGTCCACGCGCCGCCGTGCACTCGTCGGATTGTCATAACGCCACCTCAGTAGCTTTTGCCCGAACCTCCTCTGTTCGTTTTGACCTTCCAAACTAAGTTTTGGTGAAGTCCAAGCGTCCCCCTTTCAGAAATCTCCCTAGGACTTTCAAAAATCATAGTTGTTTTTGCGTATCTGCTCTCTGTTTTTGTCCTCTTGATCAGAAATGGCAACTTGAAGTGCTGGAAACTCTATTTCATTCTCTGGAAGTCCTTCTATTACTTCCGAGAAGCTAAACGGACAAAATTACCTCTCTTGGTCTGCTGCCATCGAGATGTGGTTCCTTGGCCAGGGACATCATGACCATCTTGAGAAAGACGGAAGCCATGTGGCTGAAGAAAAAAGCGAACAATGGAAACAAGTAGATTTTCAATTGTGTGCCCTGTTGTGGCGATCCGTGGAGCCAAGACTTTTAATGTCTTTTAGGGACTTCAAGACATGTCACTCTTTTTGGAAGAGGACTCAAAACATATATGCCAACAATATCCAATGCCTTTATGATTCGGCAAATAAGCTGGCATCTCTGAAAATGACCAACCATGATATGATCTCCTTCATGAATGAAGCACAATCAGCCGTTGAAGACCTGCAGATGTTCTTGGAGGTCGACGCTTTAGATGAAATGAAGAAGCTTGAAAAATACTATATGGTGATGATTCTTCGTGCTATACATCCAGACTTCAACCATATTAGATATCAGCTTCTAACCTCTCATGAGGTCCCTTCCTTGGACACCTTAATCCAAGGCATGGTTCGTGTCCCAAAATATGGAACTTTGGAAACTCCTGCTCTAGTAGAACCATCTGTTATGGTCGCCACTCTAGGAAGAGGCGGACGTGGTGGTCGTGGGCGTCCTTAGTGCACATATTGCAAAAGGATGGGTCACACCCACAAAAACTGTTACTCCTTACACGATTTTCCATCCAAAATAGCCAATGTCACCCAGACTGAAACGACTGAACCCAAGTTCACTGAGGACGAGTATCAAGAGTACCTACGACTCAAGTCCAACAACTTGACATAGCCATTTCAAGCTCTAAGTACATCAACAGTTTGCATCTCTCAATCCATGGAAAGTCACAATTCATGGGTAATTGATTCTGGTGCTTCTGACCACATCTTTGGTAATACCTCCTTGTTCTCAACCATTTCACTTCAAGACAAACCTCATTTTATAACCCTTGCAAATGGCTCTAAAACTTCCTCAAAGGGAGTTGGTCAAGTCATCCTGTCTTCCTCCTTAAATCTAAAATCTGTCCTTTTTGTCCCTAATTGTTCCTTTAATTTAATTTCCTTAAGCTAGTTAACCAAAATTTTAAACTGTTTAACAAATCTTTTGTTACACAGGAGCATGATTCGGGGGGACAGATTGGAGAAGGATATGAAGCAGGAGGATTATATCATTTTGGATCTCGGCCACGAGTGTCATGTGTTGCAGCCCCTAGTCCTAAAATGTTACATGATCAGCTTGGCCACCCTCATTTGTCTAAGTTTAAAAAAATGTGTCCTGAACTTAGTAGTCTCCAAACCTTAGATTGTGAGTCATGTCAACTAGGCAAACATGTTAGATCTGCCTTTCCTAAAAGGTCTCAATCAAAAGGTAATTCTAGTTCTTTTATCATCCATTTTGATATCTGGGGACCTAGTCGTGTCTCATCTTTTGGTTTTAGGTATTTTGTTACTTTCATTGATGAATTTTCGAGATTTACTTGAGTTTATCTTATGAAAGATCACTCTGAATTATTATCCATCTTCACATCCTTTTTAAATGAAATTAAGAATCAATTCGGCAAGTGATCAAAATCTTGAGAAGTGAAAATGCCAAGGCGTACTTTTCATCTGTTTTTTTTCTGTCGTTTTGAGTTCACATGGTATCTTGCATCAGTCCACTTGTCCTCATACAGCATGGCAAAATGGTATAGCAGGGCCTGCCAGCCTGCCATAATATGGCGGGACGGGTTGGTGTTTTCAGCCCGCTTTGGCCCGCCTTGCTAAGTCCGCCAACCCGACGGGCCAACCCGTGGGACGGGGCGGGCCGACTTGCGGCCCGCCTAATTAATAAAAAAATAATTTTTTATTATAATAAAAAAATAATTTTTTATTATAATAAAATTAATTATAAAGATAATATATAAAGTTAAAAATTTTAAAAAGAGAATTAAAAAAGTTTCACTCTCACAAAAAATATTCTCCTTACTGAAACATAACCTTCTCTCCTATTCTCCTTGTTCATCCTAAGCACTCGATTATTTTTATTTTTATGACTTGAATTAAAACATAACCTTCTCTCCTGTTCTCCTTGTTCATCCTAAACACCGATTATTTTTATCTTTATGACTTGAATTAAAGGTGTAAGAATTACTCAACAAAGAATAATATGAAGTTTTATCAAATAAAAAAGATATAGGTATTTGAAATTTTCAATATAAAAAATATAAATTTTATAAGTTTTAACGTTATATATATATATATATATATATATATATATATTGTTATTATTTATTATAGTTAAGAGAGTAAAGAGAATGAAAAGAAGATTTCTAATTTTGTGGGATGCTTACTCCACTCTATGATCTCATATATATATATATAGGATTACAACATTTAAAACAACAACCACTAACTACTAACAACCACCAACCACCAACTACTAACTACTAACCACTAACCACTAACTAATAATAATTCTAACACTCCCCCTCAAGCTGTAGCATACAAATTGTATGTACCAAGCTTGGAACAAATAAATTCAATTCGAGGTCCTCTTAAATACTTTGTCAACACATCTGCAAGTTGATCATTGGACCCGACAAATTCAGTGTAAATTTCTTTAGACAACAATTTTTCACGAATAAAATGACAATCAAGTTCTATATGTTTGGTCCTTTCATGGAACACCGGATTAGAGGCAATGTGGAGAGCTGCTTGATTGTCATAATACATCTTCATCTGTTGGATCTCACAAAATTTCAGTTCTTGAAGGAATTGTTTCACCCACACTAGTTCACAAGTGAGAGATGCCATTGCTCTATATTCAGCTTCAGCACTAGACCGGGCCACTACATTTTGTTTCTTACTTTTCCAAGAAATAATATTGCCTCCAATGAGAACACAATATCCTGTAGTGGAGCGTCTATCCATAGGGGATCCAGCTCAATCAGCATCACAATACCCAGATATTTGGGTACCCCCTTTATCTTCATACAACAGACCTTGTCCTGGAACTTTTTTGAGATATTTTAGGATGTGAACGACGACATTCCAATGATCGAGTACGCGGATTTTGCATAAATTGACTCACAACTCCAACGGCAAAAGATAGGTCAGTCCGGTAATGGTGAGATAAATGAGTTTCCCAACAAGTCTTCTATATCTCTCAGGATCGAGAGCGGTTCACCTTGATCCGCCATTAATTTCCGATTTGGATCCATAGGGTCATTTCATCGGTCTACAATCAATCATGCCTGTTTCTTTCAAGATATCTAAAGCATACTTTCTTTGGGAGACTACGATGCCTTCTTTTGATTGAGCCACTTCAATCCCTAGAAAGTATTTGAGACAACCAAGATCCTTAGTTTGGAAGTGATTGCATAAATGTTTTTTTTAGCAAAGAAATTTTATCAACATCATTCCCTATAATGACTATATCATCTACATATATAATTAAATAAACACATTTTCCTGAAGCAATATAATAAAAAACAGAATGATCTGCTTCACTTCGTTTTAATCCAAAACTTTGAACAATGTGACTAAACTTTCCAAACCAAGCACGTGGAGATTGTTTGAGACCATAGAGAGAACGATGTAACTTACAAACCAAACTAGACTCCCCCTGAGCAACAAAACCAGGAGGTTGCTCCATATAAATTTCCTCCTCAAGATCACCATGCAAGATCGCATTCTTGATATCTAACTGATGAAGAGGCCAATGACGGATAGCTGCCATAGCAAAGAAAAGTCGAACAGTAGTCATTTTGGCCACAGGAGAAAAAGTATCACTGTAGTCAAGGCCATAGATCTGAGTATAGCCTTTTGCTACTAATCTAGATTTGAGTCGATCAACTTCACCTTTTGGTCCAACTTTAATGGCATAGACCCAACGACAACCAACAGTCTTCTTCCCATGTGGAAGAGGAATTAAGTTCCATGTACCATTGTGCTCAAGAGCCTGCATTTCATCAATCATGGCTTGTCGCCATCCAGGATGATCAAGTGTCTCTTTTACATTCTTTGGAATAGTAATAGTGGATACGGAAGAAACAAAAGAAAAATAGGAAGGAGACAATCTATGGTAGCTAAGAAAATTGTAAATGGGATGTGGATTACGAGTAGAGCGAGTACCTTTGCGAATGGCAATGGGCCAACTTGAGTCACCATTATCAGGAATCGTGGTATCAGGGGGTGATTGAGAAGGATCTGCTGAGGAAGACTCATCTTGGGACATGGGACTGATCATTTGGCTCCTGTGTTGATAGGTAATAAGAGGCAGTGATGAGGATTCCGGTGTATTTTGGGTGTCAGGAGGAGGTACAAATGACTCCACTAAGGGTATAGGTAGGACATTTTGGACTGAACTAATATCCTGCATAGAAGAAGGGAAGAAGGGAGTTGACTCAAAAAAAGTGACATTAGCAGACATGTAGTACCTCTTGGTTTCAGGAGAATAACATCGATATCCTTTTTGAAGACGAGAATATCCCAAGAAGACACATTTGATGGCTCTAGCTGATAGTTTATCTAAACCTGGAGACATATCATGAACAAAACATACACAACCAAATACGCGAGGAGAAACATGAAAGAGTGGGTCCTTTGACAATAGAATAGAGTGTGGAACTTTATTGTTAAGAGAAGAAGATGGCATTCTGTTAATGAGAAAACATGCAGTAAGAATAGCATCTCCCTAATGATGAACGGGCATATTTCCACCAAGTAATAAGGTACGAGCAGTTTCAACCAAATGTCTATTTTTTCGTTCTGCTATACCATTTTGTTGTGGTGTGTGAGGACAAGTAGACTGGTGTAAAATGCCTTGGGAGCTTAAGAGAGTGGAGAAATCGAGTAGAAAAGTATTCTTTAGCATTATCACTTCGTAAAACTTTGATTACTTTTCCAAATTGATTTTTGATTTCGTTAAGGAAAGACTTAAAGATAGGTAATAATTCGGAACGGTCTTTCATTAGATAAATCCAAGTACACCTAGAAAACTCATCAATGAAGGTAACAAAATATCTATAGCCAAAGGATGAGACACGACTAGGACCCCAAATATCAGAATGAACAAGAGAAAAGACAGAGTCACATCTAGATTCAGAACGTTTAGGAAAAGAGGACCTAGTATGTTTCCCTAGTTGACATGATTCACATTCAAAATCTTGAAGAGTCCGAAGTTCAGGAACCATTTTTTTTAATCTTGATAAGTGAGGGTGCCCTAACCGTTCGTGTAATAGTTTTGGAGACAAGGATGCAACACAAGATACGAGATGATTTAGTCCCAAGGTAGTATAAGCCTCTAGATTCATGTCCTTCGCCAATCTGTCGACCCGTACCATGTTCCTGTATAACAAAAGAGTTGGCATTAAAGGTTACTGAACAATTCAATAATTTTGTTAATTGACTTAGAGAAATGAGACTGAAGGGACATGAAGGAACAAAAAGAACAGATTTTGAGTTTAAAGACGGAGAAATGTAGACTTGACCAGTTCCTTTAGAGGCTACTTTAGATCCGTTGGCTAAGGTTATGAGATGAGGAGTTTTAGGAAATGAGAGAGAAGAGAACAAAGAGGCATTACCGAGACATGTGATTAGAAGCACCCGAGTCAATAATCCATGGATTTTGACTTTCCACAGATTGTGAAATGCAAGCTGTTGATGAATTTGGGGTTGTTGATGACTATGCTAGATTACTTGGATTTCAACCTCAAATATTCCTGATATTCTTCGTGAGAGAACTTGGGTTCAACCATTCCAGATTTGGAAAAATTGACAGTTTTATCAGGAAAACCGTGCAAAGAGTAGCAATTTTCCACTGTATGACCCATTCTCTTGCAATGAGTGCACTGAGGACATCCTCTACCTCCACGTCCTCCTCTAGTGTCGCGACTTCCTCTTCCACGGGTAGAAATCATAGCAGAAGATTCAACAAATTCTTGATTATTTTTTCCTTTGAGAGTTGGAACACGAAGTAGTCTTGTAGTCAAACTTTCCATAGAAGGAACTTCTTGTCCAGTTAAAATTTGATCTCTAACATGATCAAATTCTGAATTCATAGCTCGGAGAGTCATAACCATATAGAATTTATCCAACTTTTGCTTTATCTCCTCTAACGAATCCACCTCTAGGAACATCTTTAATTCTTCAACTGCTGATTGAGCTTCAGCAATAAAGGTCATCATATCTTTATCCACTTACTTGAGAGAGGCTAATCGATTAGCAGAATCATAGAGGCGTTGGATATCATTTGCGAAGATATTCTGATCTTTTTTCCAGAAAGAGTTACATGTTTTGAAGGATCTGAGAGTGTTCAAAATATTTGGTTCTACTGATTGCCACAGTAGAGCACAAAGTTGATAATCAAGCTTTTTCCATTGTTGAGTCTGATCTTCTGGTATCTTACTTCCGTCTTCTTCTAGATGATCGTGAAACCCTTGTCCAAGGAACCAAAGTTCCACTCGAAGAGGACCAAGACATGTAATTTTTTCCATTTAATTTCTCAGCTAGTTATCGTGGGAGTTCGGAAAAGGAGGTTGTGGGCCCCGACGACATGTTTTAAATAATGTAGATGTAAGATGGAGACAATGGAACTCGTAAGAAAGAGAACACCCAAGATAGCTTGAATGTTACTGGAAGGTGGTCGGAAAAGTCGTCGAACGGCAGCAAAAAAAGGTGACTGGACGGGGGACTGACGGTTGCCGAAAAGTGACCGGAAAGTGGCCGGAAAATGGTCGGACGGTGGCCGGAAAATGGCTGGACGGTGACCGGAAAATGGCCGGACGGTGACCGGAAAATGGCTGGACGGTGGCCGAAAAATGACCGGGACGGTGGTCGGAAAATGGTCGGACGGTGGCCGGATGGTGGCCGGACGGTGGCCGGACAGGCAGAGCAGGACCAACCTGTTCTGATACCAAGTTAAGAGAGTAAAGAGAATGAAAAGAAGATTTCTAATTTTGTGGGATGCTTACTCCACTCTATGATCTCATATATATATATAGGATTACAACATTTAAAACAACAACCACTAACTACTAACAACCACCAACCACAAACTACCAACTACTAACTACTAACCACTAACCACTAACTAATAATAATTCTAACAATTATTATGTAAATTTATTATTGTTTTAAATTATAATTTTTTAAAATAATGTATTGATTTATATTATTAAATTAAAATAATATATATATATATATATATTGAATTATTGACAAACAAATAATAATCTTATTATTAGATTTATTAAAAAAAATTATTTTAAAAAATAATTTTTTTTTAAATTATGGCGGGCCAGCCCGTCAGCCTGCCAACTCGCCCCTTGACGGGGCAGGCCAAGGTCTACAGCCTGTCATGACTATAACGGGCCAAAACGGGCTGATCGCCAGCTTTGCCATCCCTAGTTGAAACCGCTCGTACCCTTTTGCTTAGTGCCCATATTCCAGTCCATCATTGGGAGATGTCATCTTAACTCGCATGTTTTCTTATTAATCGGATGCCATCATCCTCTCTCAATCATTGTTATTATTTATTATGTAAATTTTATTATTGTTTTAAATTATAATTTCTTAAAATAATATATTGATTTATATTATTAAATTGAAATAATATATATATATATATATACATATATTGAATTATTGACAAATAAATAATAATTTTATTATTAAATTTATTTTTAAAAATAATTTTTTTTTAAATTATGGCGGGCCAGACCGTCAGCCTGCCAACCCGCCCCTTGGCGGGGCAGGCTAAGGTCTACAGCCTGTCATGACTATAACGGGCCAGCCTGCCCCGCCCCGCTTTTGGCGGGCCAAAACGGGGCAGGCTGGCCAGTTTTGCCATCCCTAGTTGAAACTGCTCGTACCCTTTTGCTTAGTACCCATATTCCATTCCATCATTGGGAGATGTCATCTTAACTGCATGTTTTCTTATTAATCGGATGCCATCATCCTCTCTCATTCATAAGGTCCCTGTCTCCATCTCCATTCTGTTTCTGGATAATCTTCTTTTCCACATTTCTTCCCGTGTTTTTGGTTGTGTATGTTTTGTTCATGCAATGTCTCCAGGGTTAGACAAGCTTTCTGCTCTCTCTCTCAAATATGTCTTCTTGGGCTATTCCCGTCTTCAGAAAGGGTATCATTGTTACTCTCCTGAAACAAAGAAATACTACATGTCTGCCAATGTCACGTTCTTTGAACAGACCCCTTACTTCTCTCCATCTGTTCAAGATGTTCATGTCATACAGCAGGGCCTTCCTATTCTAGTGGTTGAGTACAATCTTTCTAATGTCTCTGTCAATCCTGGTCAAAGTCTTGATCAAAGTCCTCTTGGGCCATCATCTCCACCTATTCATACCTCCTAGACAGATAGTCCCGTTTTCCAAGAATATGGTGAATCCCCTACTTCAGATACTTCTCCCTCGTCCCTTGATACCACGACTCCTGGTGAAGGTGATTCAGGTTAGCCCATTGCTCTCAGAAAAGGTACTCGTTCCACTCGAAATCCACATCCCATTTATAATTGTCTTAGCTATCACAAATTATCGCTTTCTTATTGTTCCCTTTTATCTGCAGTATCTTCTATTGTTATTCCCAAGAATGTGAATGAAGCACTTGATCATCCTGGATGGCGACAAGCCATGATTGTAGAGATGTAAGCTCTTGAACAGTCATATTTGGAAGCTCGTGCCTATCCCACCGGGTAAGAAGGCTTGTGGTTGCTGATGGGTGTATGCAGTTAAAGTTGGCCTTGATGATCACTCAAAGCTCGATTGGTTGCAAAAGGATACACTCAGGTTTATGATCTTGATTATTGTGACACTTTCTCTCTCATGGCCAAGATGATTACTATTCGTCTCTTCTTTGCCATGGCAACCATTAGTCACTGGCCACTTCATCAATTGGATATCAAAAATATCTTCCTTCATGGTGATTTTGAGGAAGAGGTTTACATGGAGCAACCTTCTGGGTTCGTTGCTTAGGGGGAGTCTGGTATAGTATGCAAATTGCATCATTCTCTAATGGCCTCAAGCAATCACTACGTGCTTGGTTTGGAAAATTCAGCTCCATTGTTCAAAAATTTGGGCTAAGACGTAGTGAAGGAGACCATTCTGTCTTTTACTATCATACATCTCTCGGGAAATGTGTTTACCTAATAGTATATGTTGATGTAGTCATTACATGAAATGACATTGATGGAATATCTCAACTAAAGGAGTACTTGTGTAGACATTTTCAAACCAAGGATCTTGGAAGCCTCAAATACTTCTTGGGCATTGAAGTAGCTCAGTCAAAAGATGGAATTATAATCTCTCAAAGGAAGTATGCTCTTGATATATTACAAGAAATAGACATGATTGACGGTAGACCAGTAGACAGTCCGATGGACTCAAATTAGAAGCTAACGACATAAGAAGGTGAATTATTCTCTAATCCAGAGAGATATAAGCGGCTTGTTGGAAAACTAATTTATCTTACTATTACTAGGCCTGATCTATCTTTTGCAGTTGGAGTGGTTAGTCAGTTTATGCATACTCCATATCTTGGACATTGGAATGCCATCATTCGTATTTTAAGGTATCTCAAGAAGGCTCCTGGACAAGGTTTACTATATGGAGATAAAGGAAATGTTCAAGTCTCCGAGTATTGTGATGCTGATTGGGCAGGCTCCCCTA
Source organism: Sphenostylis stenocarpa (assembly GCA_963425845.1). Classification (NCBI taxonomy): domain Eukaryota; kingdom Viridiplantae; phylum Streptophyta; class Magnoliopsida; order Fabales; family Fabaceae; genus Sphenostylis; species Sphenostylis stenocarpa. The sequence goes on from OY731403.1 coordinate 31,502,270, forward strand.
TTGACAAACGTTCTACTATAGGATATTGTGTCTTCCTTGGAGGAAATGTAATCTCATGGAAAAGTAAGAACCAAAATGTAGTAGCCCGATCATCCGCTAAAACTGAATATCGGGCAATGGTGTCTCTCACTTGTGAACTTATATGGGTAAAACAATTTCTTTGGGAGCTTAATTTCTGTGAAATCCAGACCATGAAGATGTACTGTGACAACCAAATTACTCTCCACATTGCATCAAATCCGGTATTTCATGAGAGGACTAAACACATAGAAATTGACTGCTATTTTGTTCGGAAAAAATTAATGTCCAAGGAAATTTGTACTGAGTTCGTTGGGTCAAATGACTAACTTGCAGATGTGTTGACCAAGTCATTAAGAGGACCTCAGATTGAGTTCATTTGTTTCAAGCTTGGTTCATACAATTTGTATGCTCCAGCTTGAGGGGGAGTGTTAGAATAATGACTTCCTAGTATTATCATTAGACCTAAATATAGGGTGTTGAGTGTAGGAAACTTCTTATATCTGTATCTAGGTCTGCAGCTAGGGTCCTAGTTACATTCTCTTATTTAGTCTTCTATGTCTTATTGTATCAGATTTTCCATTATAAATAGAAGAAAGGGAGAATGGTTCCGTGAGCCCTGGAGATATATTTTTTTCTCTATTAATCTTAAGTATTATAATAAAAATGTTCTATTAAGTATGTTTTATGTTCCAAGGCTCACGATGAAATAATAATTTGCAGTGGTTTCTGGCCTACACTGGCTGTGTTCATACAGAAGATCCCTATTCTTGGTTGGTTGTTTCAACAACCATACATTCGATCGGTAAGAAGTTGTGCTGAAATGTCTTTTTCCTGTCATCATATTTCTTATGCATTTATATATGCCGTTAAAGCTATTTATTTTAGTATTTTATACTCCTGCACATTACCATATCAATGCTGGATTTTGATGAAGTCTTATAAAAGAATCTCGGTAGCTGTGGTAGATCTTAACTTAGTTTTCATTGATAAATGTCTTGAAGAATACCTGGGTCGGTTTATCTGTCAAGGGATTGTTGATTGATGTTTAGTATTTCTAGTTTTATATATCTGTCAAATATGCTGTAGAATTTCTTCAGGTTCTTTAGTAGATGTTAAAACTAAGCATTCAGTTGCATAATATGCTGAAAGTATCAAACTATGCTTTTTCTGTCAACTTGCAGTTATTGGACCGCTATAGAGGCAGACGAGTGCCTGTGTAACACGTGGAACTTTAGAAGATTATGTAGCTGCTAGGAAGCGCATTTGTAAGTCAGTGTAAAGAATATACTCTCATGGAGACCCTAACTCTGAATTGTGACGGAAGAAAAATGTCAGTCATTTTATTCATTGAAAAAAAGGTTTTTGTATTCATTACAACTCCTTTGTAGCCCATTTTTATTACCAAGCTTGTGGAAAATCAATCAATTGATCATCGAAGTTCTCAGTTCTTCAACTTCATCTGCATTACTATTCAAATCAGACGACATCTGTGGAAAAGTTTCTGTACCTATGGTGGCATTAGTTTACTACTTCCCTCCGGAATATAACAAATTTAAATGATATCAAATGGTGCAGCAATATGGGGATTTGATATTTTTATTTATTTATTTTTCGTAATCTCTTCGAGTGAGATTTGGGATTATTTGAGGAATTAAACTTTTTGAAATATAATTATCTTCCTTTTCGTTCTGGTGCCATCTCTAAGATTCTTCGTAGTTAACCCTTAGCAAATTGTTGAAAACGTAATTACTTATTTACTCTGTATTTTTGATAAAGAAGATGAGACAATAAACCGAGAAAAATTACATCCACAGATTTTTTTTTTTCTTTCTGATGTATTATTGATGACGATTATTCATGGTGGTGCATGGTGGACCGGATAGACTGCAACATTTTGATGATATATAATAATTGCAAACAGTAATTTCTTGTATGATACGATTCGAACCCTTAAATTGTTCCGTTGGCGTTTAGGACATCAACTACTTCACGTTAATAGCCCGAAAATGGGGAAAAAAGAAGTTATAGAGATATGCGTTCTAGTATTCTCTTCATAATCAACCATTCAAGTAAATTATGTTTTCCTGTATAAATGTCTTATAGTATAATGGTCATAATAATCTCAATGTAAACTATTTTTTTTTCAATCACAATGTAAAACTATTTCGTATTGTCACTATCATATTTTTTCCCTATCTTAAAATGTTAAAACTTTTTTATATTTATTTTGAATAGAAGATTTTTTTAGATGATGTAATTAGAAGATGTAATGAAAAATGCTAACTATTATTTTTTTTAATCAGAAGTCAAGAAAAAAATTATTGATAATATAAAAAATCCAAACATATTTAAGTTTTTTATGAAAAATATAAAAGGTTGTTACTTAAGTCGGGAAAGTCTACCAAAATGCATGATTTGATTAAATAATCAATCACGGCAATTTAATTTTTAGTAAACCATCAAAATCTATTTTTAGTAGCTAATATTTTATTTTTGTTTAAAAACACTACACAAATCAATTTATTTCATTGTTCAAAATGCTAGTAAACAAATTTACGGGACATAAAACACAGTTAAAAAAAATATTATTGACGAAAATGTTTAAACAAATATTGGGGACTAAAATAATTTAGTAATTCATCATAAACAAAAAAGTTTAAATGAAAATAAAACCTTTTAACTTTTTTAACATAACCACACATATCTTTCACATAGAATAAGTAAGCTCAAATTGGATAATAACGTTTTTGATGGATGGTATTCGGGTGTCTAATACTCAAATTTGAGATGACTTATTAAGCTAAAATAACCACGTATTTGAAAAAATGAGTAAAACAGTCTTCCATTAAATAAAAATAAATAAAATTGAATAATTTATAAGAAAAAAAATTATGTAAATAAAATCTAAAATTTATCTCTTCATGCTCCTTACACTTATGACTAACAAGGTCTAGAATACCAACACCAATTTACGCATGCCATAAGCATAGTATTCAAATATAAGTGCATAAAAAGTAACAAGTCACAATTGACAACCTAATGATTTTCATTAATAGCATGTGTGCTTATGACACCAAGTAGTCACGCAACACCAAAGGTTGCAATTTCCAGCACAAGGTATGTACACATACAGTATAGTCTATACAAAAAGTAAACATGCTCTAACAAACAGATTTTTAAAACTAAAGAAACTTGTTTGGGGTCAGGGCTGCACACGTTAAAAAATTGATGAAGTTCATAATTTATGACATGCTACTCCCCGCAACTGAGCTCAATCCATGAGTTTTCTGAAAGTTCCAACTTTTCCATCTCAAATTGCTTAGCCACCCAAACTGAATCAAAGGTTGCCCAAAATGGTGTAGATTCACTATATTCCTTCTGTATGGTATCAGAAAATTTCTCAGACCTGTCATTTACAGAGGAAAAAATAGTCAGCACAAATGTTCTAAGCAACTAACTCCTCTCCTTACAACAACAAAGCATAACATTATTGAACCATAAAGGAATATAAGAATGGATAAAATTTAGGTGTGGTTCTACAAGTGCTTTGGGTACTATTCTCCAAGCATAATTAAAGTTTTCACCTTAAATATTAAACTTTATTGTGGAGGTGAATGAAACCAAATTTTGATTAGATAACAACACTAAAAGCAGTTAAGGAACAACATGAAAACATTATCCTAACAATATTTGGTGCATGGAGTACCATTAATACACATTGTCTTGTAGAGATGAGCAACATGAGGATCTCCTTTAGTACTCCCACGCTGCTTTTCCAAACACTCTAGAAAGGCTAAGTCAGCCTTCAGCATCTTAGCTTGATCATGAGTATCATACCCTATATCATGGCAGTAACAGCAGAAATCCAACCAATCAATCGGTCTCCTGTCCCAAACAAGAGATCCTCCATCTTTCCCACTTGACCAGTTTGGTCCACAGTAATGTCCATATCTGGGAAACAGCTGAGAAAGAAATGCTCTGACCCCTGTATGCCATGGAACCTTACACACATATGGCCGGAAGTGCAAAGGGATAGCCTCACCATCTTCTCCGTCACCATTCTTGCCACGTTGTGCTTGCCTCTTTAACCCTTTATTGATAGTAGATGGCCTTTGAAATTTGTCTCCAGCAATCTTTCCCCAAGGAAACAATGAAAGGAAGGGTAGTTTGGGTTCATTGCCAGATTCTCCTTTGGTGAAAGCTTCGGTAGGAACTGAATTAGTCACCAATTTCGTGTTCAATTGAGCATTAAACCAAGGGATTTTACCAAGAAACTCCAAGTTCATGGTGGATAAAACTAGAGTCACCAAAGCACACAGTTTGCTACCTCAGAATCAAATATTCTGATAACCTGCCAACAGAAAAACAAAAGGGGCTATCCCCAATCAGCTAAACAACTTCATTTGAATGTAACTAGAATGCACTGTCTGTAAATTTTGCTACCTAATTGTACAATAAAATTGTTAATTTTTTTCAATAATGATATACAGGGTGATTCCAATTGATTGAGACTAAAAAATCATTACAAATAAAATAATGTAATTTTTTCAAAAAATAAAAATAAAAATAAAATAATTTGGTGTATATTGAATTCTGAAACCACGATTTGCATCAGAACTAGTGCTCAATAGCATCATAGATTATTCCAGTAAAAAGTTACAGAAGTTGAACAATACGCTGTTTGATCGAGCATGGATGCAGTCTTCAACAGCTGAAGCAAATGCAGAAACTGAAAAAATATACCCAAAGAACACGCAAACTTTCCCATTTAAAGATATCTACACCACTAACCAATCATCTGCTTGAAAATGAAAAATCGCAGAAAAAAGGGAATTGGGTTTCTTCCATATTGTTGTATCATAAACACACCTATTTGAAATTTTATTATTTTTTCTAAAAGAAGAAATTTTGATATTGGATTTCTTCCATCTAAAGATATTACACATAGACTTCCGTACACATTCCTCAGCTTGAAAACTAGAAGTTTCAGAAAAAAGGATAATTAGTTTCTTCTATCATAAACACACACCCATCTCTTTTTATTTTTTTGTACTTTCGTCTAAAAAATAAAACTTTGAAATTAGAAAGGTAATTCATAGTTGAGTTTAGAACATGATCAGACTTACTTGTACTTCATCTGCAATACCATGATCTGAGGTGAAGGGAAGAAGAAGGAGGAGAGAGAGATGGGTTCGAGGCTGGACTTGGGTGGGGGAATAAGGTAACCACAAAAGGACCACTAATTCCACACCATTTCTTCATGAGCAGAGTGGGACCCACTAGGTCGGAAGAAAATAGTTATTTTGCATATTAGTTCAGTTATGGTATTTATGGAAAACCTTATTAATGAATCTTGGATATAATAACCTGTTTTTTAATATGAGGTTGGATCACAATAGAAAGGAAGAGTGAGAAAAGAAAACAAAGATATATAATTATATTAACAAAATTTATTACGTTAAAATATTTAAAAATAATAATATAAAGTGGATTATATTACAAATATAGTTTATAATTTTTATTTTTATTTTTATTTAATTTTTTAAAATACAAAATATATTTTATTTTTTATTTTACTTGTCTATTTTTTTACCTATTATAACAATCCGCAAATTTTATTTAAAATTTTCACTAAAGGAAGGAAGAAAATAACTTTTTCACCTATGAGAGGTATAATAGTTCAGTTTACATTCATCTAGAATAGTTGAAAAACATCACACATCAAAAGTCATAATTACACTAATGTTTTACGTATAATTACACAACCCAAAATAATTCCTTCAAATTTAAGAGATCTCTACTCATTTATCAAATTACTAGATCTTACTACCACCTATAGAAGATTTGGAATCTGCTCACGTGTATAACATGATCATAGCAGGATCCCAAAAGATCAAGCACACAACAAAAGTAAGGGTAAGCTATAATTTAATTAAATATGTAAAACAGTGTAACATTGCAAACGACACTTATTCATTCACAAACATCCTAAAGCTAGACTCACAGAAGAGTCTAACATTTTACAATCACAACACACAACAAGACTGACGCTTTCCGAAAAACTATATGGAATCCAGACCAGTAAGGCAAACACCTGATAAGGAATATTTGGGGTCCTAGACCCTTAAAATTTCATGGCCCCAAACCTATAATATCATTTTTCAACCTCTCATTAGAGCAACACACGCATAGGATTGACACTATGTTGTGTGTCTCCATCGACTTCCCCACCACAGATGTCTTCGTCTATATGACTAGGAACATCTTGGAAGTTTGGATGCCCTATTACGCCTATCCATAATTCCATACATACTATTCTACACAGTACATCAAGTCTATCATTCAATAACTATCATAGTTTTCCTTTGGGTCTTACAACCTGTATTCTCACATTATCAGGTCTTAGTACCCTTCACATTTCATTATTAACTCATATTCAACATAGAATAGTCAAAGGATGCAACAAAACATCAATAAACCAATTGCAAGTGACCTGCTATCAGTATAATCAATTACAACTGGTTTAGTAATCGATTACCAGAGCGAAATTGGATTTCTAATTCCTTCATCAGTAATCGATTACCACATCACTATAATCGATTACGCCCCTTGTAGAGTCAGATTATGTAGATGCAGTATTTCAGCAAAACACAGCCAGTATAACTCAGGGTTTCTAGAATCAAACCAATATCATGCAGTTCAAAATGTCCAACCCAACATTTAAAACTCTCAACTCCTATGCAATCACAATTCACTTAAAACGATACATCCTTTTGATGTGAACATGACCTATTATAAATGCTAGATCAAGGGAAGCAAATGAAGTTCTTCAACAAGTATTGTTGGTTGACCAAATTGTGTTTTGGATTAATCAATTAATGGGCTTTAGTTTGATTTTATTCCAAGTTGTAATAAGGGCTAATTGGAAATTTTGTTATCAGTCTTTGGGAGACCAAGAGGGTGTATAGTTGATTGACTTTTGGTTGCCACAATTTTAGTTACAATCAGTCATTAAGTAGTTTTCAATTCCTAGGTTAATGGATCATTATTAGCCTTTATTCGTCTCCATTAAATAGTTTTCAATTCCTAGGTTAATGAATCATTATTAGCATTTATTTTCCTTTATTGAATCTTTGTAATTCTGATGGCAAAACTTTTATATAGCTGAACCATTTTTATAAAAAATAACAAGTGAAATTTTATTCAAAAGTATTAGAGTTTATCTCTTTTATCTTAGTGAGAGTGATTCTCCTAAATTCTTGAGTGATTAAAGAACCTTTGGGCTGTATCAAAGGACTTTCAAATCCTTTGTGAGTTCCCTTCCTTGGGAAGAGTGATTCTTTGCTTCCACCTTATCACTAAATTCCTAAATTTCTTACAAGATTTTAACCCTAAAGATCCTAAATTATCTCTTGTTCTATTGAGATTCATATTAGTTGGTATCAGAGCCCCGATTTAAGGGTTTGAACATCAAATTGATGGCAGAAGAGGAAAATTACAATCAAGAAGCAGGAATTAGTCCATTTCAAATGAGAGCATTGATACAACATTTGGAATGATTAATGATACGATATAACAATGAGCTCCATGAAAGATTGAACCGATTGAAGAATAGAGATCCCGAAGATGAAGAAGAAAGGAGAAATAGGAGAAGGAATGATGGAGTAGCAAGATCAAGTAGGCTTGAAGGAGTCAAGCTTAGCATTCCTCTGTTCAAAGGAAAAACTAATTTGGAGGCATACTTGGAGTGGGAGATGAAAATAGAGCATGTTTTCTCATGCAAAAATTATGAGGAGGCCCAAAAGGTGAGGCTTGCAACTACGAAATTTTCTAACTATGCTCTTGTTTGGTGGAACAAGCTACAAAAGGAGATATGTAAAAATGAAGAGCCAATGGTTGATACATGGACTGAGATGAAAAGGATCATGAGGAAGCGGTATGTGCCAGCTAGTTATTCAAGGGACTTGAAATGTAAACTTCAAAAACTTACTTAAGGCAACAAGGGGGTTGAGGAGTATTTCAAGGAAATGGACATGCTCATGATTCAAGCAAAGATTGAAAAAGATGAAGAGGTAACTATGACCCGATTTATTGGTGGTTTGAATATTAATATACGTGATATTGTTGAGTTGCAGGAGTTTGTTTATATGGAGGATTTACTTCATAAAATAATTCGAGTGGAGCAATAACTCAAAAGAAAAGAAGTGGCTGAGAAGAGTTCTACCAACTTTGGATCTTCAAGTTGGAAGGACAAAGGCAAGAAAGATGGGGGTTGTTACTTCTAGTAGTTCCACACCTATTCCTACAAAGACTCCTTCAAAGTTTGAAGAACAACCTTCTAAAAGAAGTAGAGATGTGAAGTGTTTCAAATGTCAAGGTCTAGGACACTATGTTTATGAGTGCACTAACAAAAGGTTTATGGTTCTTAGAGAGGGAGAATATATAAGTGAATCTGAGGTTGAAGAGGGAGAGGAGAGTGAGGACATAGAGGAGGAGGAGATTCCAAAGGGAGATTTATTAATGAATAGGTAATTACTTGATGGGCAATTGAAGCCTATGGAAGAAAGCCAAAGAAAAAACATTTTCTACACTAGATGTTTAATCAATGACAAGGTGTGCATGATGATCATAGATGAAGGTAGTTACACCAATGTGACTAGTGCTAGATTAGTGTTAAAACTAAATTTACCTACTAAACCACATCGTGGGTCTTATAAACTTTAATGGCTTAGTAGGGATGGGGAGGTGCAAGTGAGGAAACAAGTTGAAGTGAACATTTCCATTGGAAAATAGAATGATAAGGTACTTTGTGATGTTGTTCCTATGGAGGTCAGTTACTTACTTTTGGGGAGACCATGACAATTTGATAAAAGAATCAATCATGACGGGTTCACCAACAAGATCTATTTCATGCACCAAGACAAAAAGATTGTGCTCAAAACTTTGAGTCCACAAGAAGTGTGTGAGGATAAAAAGAAAATGAGAGAAAAATTTCTTCAAGAAAAGAGAGAAAAAAAAAGCGTTAGTGAAACACTTGAGAACAAAAAGAGTGATCAAAAGAAGAGTGAAACACTTGAAGTGAGGGAGAGCTATTTAGCCATAAAAAGTGAGTATAATGTTTGTTCTACATTCAAACATAGAGAGTGATTCTTTCCTTCCACCTTATCACTAAATTCCTAAATTTCTTACAAGGTTCTAATGCTAAAGATCCTAAATCATCTCTTGTGCTATTGAGATTCATATCACCTTTCTCCTTCAAACCAACACAGACCAACCATACAATTTAGAAATTCAATGATACAAAGATATCTATTTTAGCCAATCTATTTCAAAATAGTTTACACTGCAAGGTTTCCACAAGTGCTTACAATATCATATCACATACAACACTTATATATATCACAAGCATACTCATTATTCACTTTATCTAACTTTTCATCAATACAATATAGCTAGTAAGGAAAATCATATCCTTTTTTTCTAAAATCTTCAATCACAGTTCAATCAAGATGATCATATGGATTCCAAACTCATTCAACTATTATACTCATTTAACCATATACTCCACTAAATCAGTTTTAAGCACCATCCAACTAGCTTATCAAAACAACACCAACTCTTAACTTATATCTAAAACAACTAAAGTTCATGGTTCATTTCCAATTCTAAAAACCCCACTCACCATTAATGCAAGGATTAACAAAACCTAAAGTTTCAGCACAAGTAAAAAAATCAAAGAAGTCCCCCCTACCTGTGGGTGATGCTACACATTAACCTAACTCCAACAAAGCCTTAGAAATGCCTAAACACCTAAGAGGTACCGTTCTCCCCCAATTTGGAAAACCCTAAAAATGAAATTGAAGCAAGAAACGAAATTAACCCCGAGAATATGAAATTGGAGAGTGACAGAGTAAGAGGAAACCTTTAATTCCACAATTAATTCCTTAAATTCTCAAAACCCCAAATTTTAACTCGCAAAAACCCTAAAATTCAAACTTACAAAAACGAAATTATAATTGGTGGGTCTTCTGCTGTTCTCCGCCGTGAGTACAATGATGGCCTCGGATTCTTGATCGGGGAAGAAGAAGGTCCTGATCTACAGGAGAGAAGGTGGAGGTGAGCTATGGAGAGGGAGGACATATTTTTTTTTTTGTACGAAGGAGAAAGGAAATTGGTTTTTTCTCTCTTCCTCTTTTTAATTTTCTTCTTTTAAATAAAGCATATTACAATACTCCCCAACAATTTAAAATTTTCATCCTCAAAAATCATACTTACTAGGTAAACAGTTGCGGATAATTTCTTCGCATCTCCTCCTCTAGTTCCCATATGCAGTCACTCAGCTTGGTATTCCAGACCACCTTGACCACTCTGATGGTTTTACCTTTAAATTGTCTGAATTATGAGTCCTCTACTCTCACTGGAGTGGCTTCAAAAGACAGATCTTCTCTCACTTGGATTTCATCAGCTTCCAAAATGTGGCTCGTGTCAGACACGTATTTCCTCAATTGAAATACGTGGAATACAGGGTGCAGCCTTGCCAAGGGAGGGGGAAGGGCAATCTCATAAGCTGCTGGTCCAATACGCCTGATAATCTGGTAGGGTCCAATAAATTTTGGGGTTAGCTTCTTGGGTTTTATGACTCTCCTAACTCTAGTCATAGGTACCACTCTGAGAAAAACATTATCACCAACAGAAAACTCCAAGGGTCTCCTCCTCCTGTCTGCATAAGACTTTTGGCGGCTCTATGCAATCTTTATTCTACTCTGCACTAACCTCACTTTGTCTGTAGTCTGTTGTACTAACTCTGGCCCAACTAGGAATTTCTCACCATCCTGATACCAACACAAGGGGGTCCTACACTTCCTCTCGTACAAAACCTCAAAGGGTGCCATTCCAATACTAGCATAAAAACTGTTATTGTATGTGAATTCTGCTAAGGGAAGTACTTCGTCCCAAGCCCCCATATGATCCAACACACAATCCCTCGACATATCTTCTAGGGTTTGGATGGTTCTCTCATACTACCCTTCTGTCTGGCGATGGTAGGCGGTACTAAGCATCAGTCTGGTTCCTAATGCTGCTTGTAAGGTTTGCCATGTGAGGTAAACCTTGTGTCTCTGTCTGACACAATGCTGGAGGGTGCCCCATGTAACCTCACCACTTCCTTGATGTACAACTGAGTCAATTTGTCCATAGATATCCTTAGATTGACCGGCAGGAAGTGGGCACACTTAGTCAATCTGTCTACAATGACCCAGAGGGAGTCATGTCCTCTAATCGTCCTGGGCAGGTGGATAATAAAATCCATAGATATGTTGTCCCACTTCCACTCATGTAACTCTAGTGGTTGTAGCATTCCACCTGTTCTCTGATGCTCTACCTTGGCCTTCTGACATGTTAAGCAGCTAGTAACATATCAGGCTATATCCTGCTTCATCACAGGCCACCAGAAGGTTTCCTTCAAATTTTGGTACATATTAGTCACTCTAAGGTGTATACTCAACTTGCCTTTTGTGCCCTTCCTCCAGAATTGTTCCTCTCAACTCATCTCCTACAGGAATACAAACTCTATCCTTGAACCTAAGCACACAATTTGTTCCCAAGACAAACTCTTTTGCTTTTTCTGTACCCAAAGAGTTTCTAATCTGCACAAGGATAGGATCCTTCATCTGAACTTCTTTAATGATTTCCAAGAAGTCACTGGTGATAGTCATCACCCCACAACTGATACTAACTGGTGAAATTTCAAAGCTTAGATTTAGATCTCTGAAGCTCTCTATCAAATCCAATTCCTTAATCATCAGTGCATACATTGCAATTGCCTTTCTGCTGAGAGCATCTACCACTACATTGGCCTTTCATGGATGATACATGAATTGGAAGTCATAGTCTTTGATGAATTCCATCCATCTCCTCTGCCTCATGTTCAGCTCCTTCTAATCAAACAAATATTTCAAGCTCTTATGATCATTTAATACCTCAAATCTAGCTCCATACAGGTAGTGCCTCCAGATTTTTAGAGCAAACACCATAGCTGCTAGCTCCAAGTCGTGTGTGGGATAATTCTTCTCATGGCTCTTAATTTGTCTGAAAGCATAAGCCACTACCTTTTTATCCTGCATCAGAACACACCCTAACCCTTGATTGGATGCATCACAAAAAACCTCAAATGGTTTGCTTGAATCAGGAATAGTTAGTATGAGTGAGTTGGTCAACCTTTGTTTGAGTTCTAGAAAATTCTTCTCACACTGATCTGTCCAAACAAAGGGGTGGTCCTTCCTTGTTAACCGGGATAGAGGAGCTACCACTCTGGAAAAACCTTCAATGAACCTCCTGTAATAGTCAGCCAATCCCACAAAACTTCTAACCTCAGACACTGACTTGGGGCGTTCCCAGTCCAGAACTGCCTCTACCTTGGCAGGATCCACTGTTATCCATTGAGCAGACACCACATGCCCTAAGAATTTAATGTCTTCCATCCAAAACTCACATTTGTACAGCTTAGCATACTGTTGTCTCTCCCTCAAGATCTCCAACACTAATCTCAAATGATGCTCATGTTTTTCATGTGAGCGTGAGTAGATAAGTATGTCATCAATGAAGACGGTGAAAAACTTGTCCAAAAAGGGATGGAAGATCCTATTCATGTAGTTCATGAAGATGGCTGACGCATTTGTCACTCCAAACGGTATGACCACGAACTCAAAGTGGCCATATCTGCACTTGAAGGCAATTTTCGGAATATCTCCCTCTTTCACCAGAATCTGATGATACCCCAGCCTCAAGTCGATCTTAGAGAATACTATTTCCCTGTGCAACTGATTCAATAGGTCATTTATCCGAGAGAGAGGACATTTATTCTTGATTGTAACCTTGTTCAACTGCCTATAGTCAATGCACAGTCTGTAGCCCTCATCTTTCTTCTTAACAAGCAGCACTGGTGCTCTCCAAGGGGACACACTGGGTCTGATCAATCTGCATATTTAGCTCAACCAATTCAGTTGGAGCCATCCTGTAAGGTGCCATAGACACTAGTCCTGCTCCAGGTATAAGGTCTATGAAGAACTCAACCTCCCTCCTGTGACACCTTTACTACCAATATTCACTTTATTATTATTTATTATTGGTTACTCTTAGATTTGATTACCAATACACACTCGTAGAAGTAAGGTACACAATAAATAGAACATACACTTAGTGATTAATATACATATCATTCATAAGTATCAAGTATAACTAGATAGTAAATATACACAAAGTCATCCCAAAATACACCTAACAAGAGTTCACAAGACCAGAGCAGACAAACTAACTATACAACCTAACTAAAAAGGAGATATATTTCGTATGTCCACTAAAATGAAGTATCTCTTGTAGCACTGTAGTGGTGTCCGATCAAGTCCTCTACTTAGTACTTGCAGCGATCGTATTTAAACTTTACTTGGAGTTGATACCGGGGATGAGTTGTGTTTAACGTCACCTATGCAAACATTTCATAACAACAATACATGCACAGAAAGGGTAAGACAACTTTATATTCACTTAGAGCATGCAAATAACATTGAGTTAATTAGAAACTACACATACAAACATACTAGCAATCAACACACAATTGATATGATATTATGAATGCAATGTATCCACTAATCTTTTTTAGGACACATCCTAGTATGCAAGATCATGAGGATCCCAAAACCACTTTCTTTCTTCTTCTTTTTTTTCCGAGAAGGATCAGGAGTTTCACTGAAACCTCTCACCGCCTTGCAGTACTATACTCATAATTACTTGTCCAGCTCAACTGATCATGAGAAATCCTGGGGCTTTAGTCTGGATAATCAAGCTTGGTAGTGAGAGTCTCACAGCTTAGGTAGCGAGCCTAAACCACATATGAGCTTGATCATACTCAATCATCCCTGAGGTTAGCATGGAACCGATCCTGATTTTCCATATCCTCCTCATACACTCAATCTTTGACTCATGAACATGATGCATGACTTATCATAACTTCTTCACACTCTTTCAACTTTGTTTCACCTCATTATACTTAAATCACATCTTAAACTTCTTCCAAAATAATACTAGGTTATTTCTTAAAAAAAATCTGACAAAGTCTCCCTTGTAAATCGGATATTCCCAAATTTTTTTTAAAACCTGCAAAATAATCAGAAACAACTCATAACACTTCTACTTTTCACAAAACCATCCTTCCACCTCATCATACTCATCATCACTCAAAATCATAATTTTCTCAATTTTAATTTATTTTTCTTAAATAATAATAATAATTGCTAATAATTTCCTCAAAATTATTAAAAATTCATTTTCACTTAAAATTAATTGTTTTCTCCTAAATCAACATTATTCCAATACTTTTGAAAAATATTTATTAATTAAATAAAAATATAAAAATTCACTTCATAATTTTTTCTTTCTCACATAGTTCATTTCTCACACCTTTCCTCAATTCCACCAAATTATACAATGCAATTCTACATGCTAATCCATCTTAACAAAAACACTCCACAATAATTTTCTACTTATCATGTTTCATAACATACATACAATATATCTCAATAATCAATTTAAAACAATTATCATAATACTAAACATAGAAATAGGCTAATTCTCAATCTAAATTCATCAATAAATCAAATAAAATTACTAATGATTAAACAATAGATTCAAACAACACTCATGGATGCCTTATAATCATACAAGGTTCCATAAACTCAAGTTGCTCCATTTAGAAGCCACAAAATTCACATAATCTTAAAACTTTAAAAATGCATCAAAAATAGAAATAGCATTCAAATAATTTCAAGTAAATTTCTAATTAACTTAGAAGTAAAGAGACTTCTTCTCAATGTTATTTCAAGCAAAAGTAAATTATAAAAATTATCCTACCCCTTACCTTATGTTGTAACTTGGTGAAGAGCAACTCTTGGTCAAATAATCTATCAAGTCTTTGGGTCTCCTCTTTGCACCTCTAAGTAGCCTCCTACATGCCAATTAAATACTCCAATTAAGTCCTTAATTTCAACCCTATTATACCTCTAAAATCTCACCTCCTTCATAGCCTAAAATTTTAAAATTCAAGACTATGGTTCTTTGAGTTATAAAATCATTTTTAGGGCCTAAATTGATGCTAATGGAAGTAATTCAAGTGGAAGAGAGTAATGGAAGTAATACACTTAGAGTAGGAAGAATCCTAATAATAAATATGGACAAGATTCAGTATTTCGAAATGTTTTAGAGTTATATAAGCTTTTTTGACATGAGGTCTGAGCCAAAATTTCAATAACTTAATTACCTACAATATTGATGAAGTAAATAAATTCAAAAACCATGTAGAATAAATACAGTTTTTCAGTTTACAGTGGTTGTTTCTAACATGACTCAACTACAATAACACTCTGAACATGTTTTAGTAATTTGACTATAACTCATGCTACACATAAGATATTTACATGAAAAAAATTTCTAAATTTCGGGAATATAATTTCCTACAACTTTTATGAAGGAATCAAGTCCTAACTTCATACGTATCAATCCCAGTAATTCAAAAACCGACGCTATTGAAACAGGGCAACCTCTTAACGTCACAGCTAGAACACTTGACAATAAAATGAACATAATTTGAGCTACAAATATCCGTTTTATGTGAAACTAGTTTCTAAATTTCGATAACTTAAAGGGCTACAACTTTCATGAAGACACCAATTCCTAATTCTATTCACACAAGTCCCAGAATTCAGTGAACAGTGACTTATGAATTATGGTTCTTAAGGTTTTTAGCTTAACCACTTCTAATCCTCAATTCTAAGCATTATTCTAGTGTCCTAGGAGTAAAACATACAATAACACTCTTCTCACTCCCATTCAAGCTCAGACAAGTGAGGATAAAAATTGAAAATGCACCGTTTTGAAAAATAAAACCGTAGAAATGTAGAGGAGATTGAGAGTAACAAACTTACCTTTTGGAGTTTTTCAAGAAAATCAATATTTCCCCCACAAAATCAAGCTTCAAAGTGAGGAGGGTTCAAGAGAAAGAGAGAAATGAGAGAAAGGGAGAACCTATGGGAAATTGCAGAGAGAAATGTGTTTTTTAAAAGTCAAAAGTTAATTTATTTTTTATTATTATTTTTTTTTAAATTCCAGAAAATTTCTAGAAAATCACAAATAATCTGACAAACATAAAACTTTATAGTCACTTTCCCCAATTTCTAATAATTTAATTATTAAAATTTTGACAAAGATTTTGTCAAAATTTAACAAACGAGGAGTATTGAGAATTAGGATGTTACACCTCCTAGGAGGCAACCCCGACACTTCATCTGGGAATATATCAGCGTATTCATTCACTACTAATCCAACATCTTCGCTTGGCTGTCCCATATGAGTTAGGATAGCATAACACTGGGCTCCCTCTTGGATCTCCTTCAAAGGTTGGGAGATGGACAACATCTCAAACTCCTCTGACTTGGGAAACAACAATCTCTTCTGTCCACAATCAATCAAAACCTTGTTCTGGACTAGCCAGTCCATACCTAGGATCACATCTAGGTATTTAAGGGGCAAGCAGATCAAATTTACTCTGAATCTGCGACCTTCTACCACTAAGGGGCATCCACAACAAGCTTCGGATGCAACCACCAGATCAGCTGCTGGTGTAGACACGAACAACTCACAGCTAAGGTCCCTAACAGGCAAACCTAGCCTCTCAACACAATCAAGTGACACAAAGGAGTGTGTCGCTCACAAATCATACAAAACTTTCAATCTGCGACCAAAGGAGAAAGACAAACCTTGGACTAGGTCACTAGACTTCTTGATTTCTGCTCCCTTGATGGTGAAGACCCTTCTAGCTGCTCTTGGTCTGATCTTCCTTCTCTGACCTCCAGTCTACTGGCTCCCAGATGGACCTACTGACAAATCCTCTCAATAATATCTGGCAAAATGCCCCGACTTCTGGCACCTGTAGCATCTAGTAGGACCTCAGATCTGTTGGTGCTGGATAGAAGGTGAGCTCCTCCCTCTAAACTGGTTGCTCCCACCTGACTGGTGAGAAGTAGGAGCATATTCCCTCCTAGGAAAAGAGTGGGCATACGAGGTCCTCCTCTCCGGCCTCCTACTGCTAGGATGGGATCCAACTCTAATAGAAGACCCCACTCTGCTACCTGAGGGACCAGATACTGGTGGTACAACTGGCTTGGCTCTACCAGCCACTAGTCTCTTTGCAGTCTTAGCCCTCTCAACCAGAACAGGAAAGTCAGCCACAAACATCGGCACCACAAACTCCTTCAGTTCCTGTCTCAGACCCTTCTCAAATTTGTTGCATAGCCATGCCTCAGTGCTCGATTGAGAATAGTATCTGGCTAGGTGCTCAAATTTGGTAGCATACTCATGCACTGATAGATCTCCTTGCTCTAGCTTTAGAAATTCTGCCTCCTTAGCAAATCGTGCACTGCGTGGGAAATACTTTCCCATGAACTTCTCTCTGAAGCTTTCCCAACTGATAGCTTCGTCTCTGGCAATCATCATCCTCTTGATCCCTTTCCACCAAAATTTAGCTTCCCCTGCTAACAGATATACAACAAAAGTAACCTTCTTATCCTCAGGACACTCCATAACATCAAAGATATTCTCTATCCCTTCCATCCACATATCTGTCTGATCTGGGGTAGAATCTCCTGAAAACTTAGGCGGTCTGTGCTTCAAGAAGCCAACCAACACTGCTTGCCCTTGTGGCTGACTAGAGGAGGAAGCTAGAGTGGGGTTAGAAGTTTTCGCTGCTATTGAAGCTACTGCCGCTGCAATGGTCTCCTTTGATGCTTGCAATTCTTGAATAGCAGCCTGGTGCTGCTGTGCCATTACTACTCCTTGTTGTTGCATGGTAGCGATCGTTACTTTAATGACTCTTAGTATTTGACTCACCTCATACTGGGACTGAGGCTGAGGTTGAGGAGGAGGTGGTCTAGGAGCCATCCTAGACATAAGAAGAAAGCAAAAATTATCATTCTATAATGTACTACAACTATTTTAAGTCTACACGCAGTCAGCATAGCAGGTCCATAACCCTAAGGTTTCCTAAAAACTACCGCTCTGATACCAATTTGTAACAACTCGCAAATTCTACTTAAATTTTCATGTTGGATCATCTTGGAAGAAAATCTCTCCTCCCTCTCCATAGATCACCTCCACCTTCTTTCTTGCAGATCAGGACCTTCTTCTTTTTAATTTTCTTCTTTTAAATAAAGCATATTACACCTATCACCTTTCTTGTTTTTTTTTTTAATTACCAAACAAATATTAATATTGTTATGTGTTGCACACTTGAATAAAAAAAGTTAAGAAGTAATAATTTTTATAAATAATATAAAATATTTAATAATAAAATGTGTTATTAGGATAAAAAGTTTTAAAAATACAATTTTTAGAAATTTATAAAAATAATTCAATTATTTAAATTTAAAGAATTTAAAATCAATATAATGACTTATTTAAATTTTATATATCACGTAATAATAAATAATATGACTTATTTAAATAAAAATTAAAATTGAATAATATAAATAATATTATTTAAATAACTTGTAAATAAAATAATTTAAATTTTATAAAATTTCTCATTTAAACAATTTATATGTTATTTAGTTTCCATAGTCCTTAATTATTTTAAATAAGTTCATTCAAATAAGGACTTCCCCTGCAAATATCGAAATACTTAACCCATGCTAAAATATTCTAAAATTAACTTGTCATATTTCATAACTATCCCCTAAACCTAAATCTTATAAATTTTACTTAAATTAAATAAAGCTAGTTATATAATAATTTTTGTTAATTTTAAATAATTTAGATATATAAAATATAAAATGATACTTTTATTTAAAAAAAAATTCTAGGATGTTTCTTATAAAAATATCTAATACATAAATAAATTCAACTAACATAAGGTAAGCACTCATTGATGTTTCTCACATCAGTGTCTGAACAATGTATTCGGCAAGTTCATTACAATTTGTATCAATAGGTGAAATCAATCTAAAACTAATAAAAAAATT
The DNA here is from genome assembly GCA_963425845.1 of Sphenostylis stenocarpa. Classification (NCBI taxonomy): domain Eukaryota; kingdom Viridiplantae; phylum Streptophyta; class Magnoliopsida; order Fabales; family Fabaceae; genus Sphenostylis; species Sphenostylis stenocarpa. The sequence continues at coordinate 31,521,355 of OY731403.1, forward strand.
TATATGTATTTTAAATAATTCAAACTTATAAAATTAATCTTTTATTTTAGTTTCTAGTATCATAAAATTATGATATTATATTTGTAAAGATTATTATGTGTATTTTCTAATTACTAAAATAATTTTTATTATTACCTATTTAACCCCAAAATAGATTTGTTCCATAAACAAAATGTCTTATATACTTACTATCTACACCACAAGGCCTCAACTGCTATCTGTCTTGCTACACGTCTTTCATTTTGAGCTTAATATTGGATTAGTATAGTATAGATGTATAAAAGGTTGTTTAATTACACAAAGAAATTCTGCATAAATTAAATAATTTTTTTTGTTAAAATTAATTTATGTATAAATTGATTTGTAAAAAAAATTATTTAATATTCAGAAGTCAAATTTATTTATACATGACTAATTAAAAAATTGTTTAATTTTTTATAATTTTTTTCTTTTAGGTGTTTTTGGAAAAAAATTAATTATATTTCCTGATCGGATCAAAAGAGGATGATAACTTTTCTGACGTACAAAAGACAAGAATCTCTATACGAAGTTCCATTATAGAATAGAAAGAAGCACCATCAGTATCTTTTCCAGCACCTACGGACAATAATTTAGAATATTTGGCTTGAGATGCAGTTCAAGTAAGTTCTAATCTATGAGAACATTTTTATTGTATAAACCTTACCAATGACCATCTTCTAAGGCAATAACGACATTTCTTGAGATGAATACGAAGCAATCTTCTCTATTATAGCGAGTAAACAAAGTTTCGAAGTTTTATTATTATTTTTATTTAAATTAGATATTAAGAGATTTTTATTATTTTTCTTTTGTGTTTTTATAAAGTTGAGAACACCCTACAAGACTCAGATGGTTTGTGCCTGAATATTGTTGCGTTGTCTCCTTGTCGGTTCGGTATCTTTTCGGAAAGAGAGGGTCATCTTCATTGGGATTTTGCCAGAAGGTGGTCAAGGTGCCGGTAGAAGACATTCTAACGCTCTAGTCAATAGGTGAGTGAAAGGTGTAATAGAGATTTTGGATTCGAAACATATCTTGAGACCTTTGTCTATTTATAGTACTACATATGGGTTGTTTTTGTGGGTTTTGGCCATTGAATCGTCTTGCCTTGACCCTACGCACGTGTTGTGGTTGTGTACTTCGCCTCTACACAGTATATGTGTGCACGCTCTGCCCGCCTCTACACAATGTCTTACATGTTGTACTTGTGCTGATGCGGTCGAGGTCGTATGTTTACAGTACCTACGACCATACACTAACTGTATACCTACGATACATGCCCCCTAAGTTCGACGAAATGAGGTGATATAGAATTTGAGGGACTTTGAAATTGGTGACTGGCTATTAAGTGTGGTAGGATGTCTATCAAACCTTTCGAGTTGAGGGTTCAATAGGTGAGGGGGCATCTGGGAGGGTGTGGGAGGTATGATAATCCTAGTCAGTGGCGGATCTTATTGGGAGCTGAAGGGGGTCGTGGCCCCCCTAAAGTTTTGTAATTCCCATGTAATTAATGATTTTGGCCCCCCCCAAACATAATGAGTATTTAATATATTTACTTGTATATTTACAATTTTATCCTCTCAGCCCCTCTTCAGTTTTGTAACTTTCATATAATTTATGATTTTGTTCCCCTCAAACTTAATGATAATTTAATATATTTAAGTATATATCTACAATTTTATCTTTTCAACCTTTCATATTCTTTCTTCCTTTTATATTTATTTATTATTTATTAATAATATATTATTTGACCCCCCTAAGATCAATGGTCAAGATCCGCCACTGATCCTAGCAGGTAATGATGAATGGGGGCTTGACGTGAGATTCACGTTGGTGACATGTGCTTGTGTTCCATAGGATCATGTAGATTGAACGGCGAGGGACTTATGATGATTTGATTTCCGTGTTCGCCCTAGTAAGTATGTGGTGGGTCTTTTGTTTTCAGTTATGTGTGTTTTATTCTCTGATACTTGACAAGAGTTTTCTCACCGTGAACCTTCCAAAGCTTTCCCTTTTTGCCTTTTGTTTTCTAGGTGAGATGTCTTCTGTTTAGTTAATTGCGATCAAGAGTTTGTCAGGTGGATTTGTCATGCGGTATGTTAGTATTTTAGGAAGGATAGGAAAGATAATTTGATGTTTAGTAGTGAGATTTGTGTAAAAAATAGTTTTTAGAAAGAGGTGGACAAATAGGAGAAGGTTTGTATGAGGGAAGATAGTAATTGATGTTAGAAGTGTTACAAGATATGTAGGAGCTTGTATTAGATTTTCCACATCAATTACTATCTTCCCTCATACAAACCTTCTCCTATTTGTCCACATCTTTCTAAAAACTATTTTCTACACAAATCTCACTACTAAACATCAAATTATCTTTCCTATCCTTCCTAAAATACTAACAGTGGTATCAAAGCTACGTTCGGTCACCTACTGGGCGTAGAGAAATTTTTTTGACTACCTTTAAAAACCCAATCCCACTCTACATTACTTCTAAAAGAAAATTCCAACCTATGGCCACTACCAACCAAACATCATCCATTCCAGTCCCTATTTTCAAGGGAGAAAATTATGATTTTTGGAGAGTCAAAATGAGAACATTTTTTTGTTCTCAAGATTTTTGGGACGTCATGGAACATGGGTTCACTATTCTAGAAGATATCTCAACTCTTACAGCTGCCCAGAAAAAGGAGCTGAAGGAAAACAAATAGAAGGATTCAAGGGCCTTATTCACTCTTCAACAGCAGTTGATGACACTATTTTTCCAAGAATAATGGGTGCCACAAGTGCAAAGGAAGCTTGGAATACAATCCAGGAGGAGTTTCAAGGAAGTGATGAGGTTCGCAATATTAAACTTCATTCTCTAAGAAGAGAATTTGAGTTAATAAGAATGAATGAATCTGAGACCATAAAAGATTACTATTCTAGAATAAAAGAAATAGTTAGTCAGATGAGAGCCTATGGGGAAAATATTCTTGACAAGAAAATTGTTGAGAAAATTCTAATTTCTATTCCCCAAAAATATGATGCAATTGCAACTGCAATTGAACAAACAAAAGATTTATCTACATTATTGGTGACACAACTAATAGGCTCTCTTGAAGCATATGAACAAAGATTGAAAAGGCGTGAAGAAGACTCAGTCGAAAATGCCTTTCAATCAAAACTAAAATTACGATCTCAAAATGGAGGAAATAAAATTAATAGAGAACTTTCATTGAGTGTGGAGGTTAGGCTGGGAAGTCGAAGCGGAGCTTAAAAATACTCGCGACGGTCGAGAGTCGAGGATCGAGGGAACACTTATCATGCACATGGAACATGGGTAGCAGTTTTCTAAACCGTGGCTAAGGTAGAAATCGAGGGCACGAGTTAGCACCCTATGGAACATGGGAAGCGTTTTTTAACCGTGGCTAAGGTGGAAATCGAAGGACGCGGTTAACATGCACATGGAACGTGGTAGCAATTTTTAAACCCGACTCGTAGGAGGTTGCCTTAAAGAAAATCTATAAATAGAGTGAAGATGAAGACGGAGAAAAGGAAATTGGCGAAGAGAACAGAACACAAGTGAGCGAGTCACACTAGGAAGAGCGACAAATCATGAAGTTTCTAGCGTCCGGATTTCCATTTTCATTGATTGTTATTACCGCTTTCTTTACTTTCCCTGGTATTTTATCTTTAATGCAATTTAATTTCACGTGTCTTTACTTTCATGTTATTTCATGTTCATTGTCATTTACACTTATGCAATTTAAAGATTATGCCTTTACTCTACGCAATCTTAAGATTTTGCATTACATCTTTGTCTCGATAGTTTTTAATGTTTTCTTTACTTTCTCAGTAATTTATCTACTGTGCGTTTAATTTACCTTCCAGGTTGATGTCGATTACTTTTTTGCACACTTTAATTTATGTCATTTTACTCTTAATGCAATTTAATTTTATGTATTACTTTGTTGCCTCGATGTTCTTTTACTTGCTTTCTCTACTTCATTAAATTTCGTCTTCTCGAGTCTTTTAATAAAAAATACAAAAAGAGTACTTTCGATTTTAATATGTATGATTTATCACGCTTTTTGTGTTTCTAATATACATGCTTGGTTTCATCTATGTTGCTCGAATATTTCTATATTCTCAATTTACATACATTTTTTTATTGAAAAGCGATTTGCTAGCCATAAATAAAAGAATTTACGTGGTTAAAATTTGGTTAGAACCTAAGTCTTTAGGAAA